>CM067069.1:13837827-14437827 GCA_033980235.1 Diadema setosum | reverse complement strand
TGTGGTGAAGGTGGAATGAGAGAAGGACAGTTTATTAACAAAAAGGGATTTAGCATGTTCTGCTATGGCATATATCGTCATCTAACAAGTCATGATATCATCAGCAAGGTAGATGAAAGCAGCATAAGGTCATAACAGCCATTTTGATAATGACACTTACTAACAATCTTATATTTTAGACTATAACTGCATGGTAGAGGATTACATAACTCCACGTAGTAGCATAGGTGATTCTGTTGGTGAAAAAAGAGCAGTCATACCCGGATATGTTGGTTATCACATGGTATGTAAATCTCGATGAGACCACCAAATATCGATCACCCGATTTTGTAGATTTTAAAATTCTCCAACCACCAAGCTTTCCAGTGATACATATATGATTTCTCCCTTTAAGATAGCATGCAAGCATGGAGGCCCAGGACTCTGCACTGAAAGATTACAGTTGTGTGTTCATATGGCTTGCATAGCATGTGTTGCATGGCCACAGCACGCATTAATGCTCGAAAACTGCACCGCCGCAGTGGGTCATGGCGACACCGAATAAGCGTGTGTCAGTATAGCTGGTCCTATTGCTATCCTACAATTGTATGTACACTTCCCTTTACGTGCACAAATTAAAATATGGTGCATCAGGTAGGGTTGGACGATGAGCCTTTGTAGAGCACATAAGATATACACAATGCATTACTACTTTTATGTTCATATATAACATTATATTGTCTCTCGCTTTGAGAGACAGAGAATCATCCAGACCTCTCTTTGATACTTGTGCCGTTTTGTCTACCTAGTCCCAGCTACCCGACACCGTCAAAGAGGTAAAGAGAAAGTCCAAAAGTCCTTCCTCTTCATCTGTCCTCACACATTTATTGTCGATAAGCTCTGTTATTACATCTTCCTGTACAGATTCAAGACTGATATCCTTTCTCACTCAGTCACGCTTCATGTGTCGCTCACTCTCACCAAACGTACCAGCTACTTGAAACATCGTTCCACTCTCATAGTGTAGCCACTTTGCTGTACACTAATTGTGTGCTGTGTTTTGATTGTGCCTGCCAGCATCTAACTCTAGCTGGAGCTAAGCTTTGTCTTCACCCTCACCTTTTTCTCATCTTGGTCACACGAGAGACCCTGTTGGTCAGTGACAAATATCTCAAAATATGTGTCTTTTCCTGCAAAATCTGCTGTCACCAGCTTCATAATGTTTCATGTAGGCCAGAAGGTAGATGTCGGTGCAGTAGTTTTGATGCTTCGATGAAAGTTTCCATTTCGTGGCTCTCTTCTGAAGGTATCAGAGGCTGATGCCTTGAAAGTGCTCTCATATTTTTACAATTTTTAAAAAAGAATATTTAATACTTTTGTTTCTAAATTATGTCCAATCTTGATGCACATTGTACCCTATACTAGTGGCCAAGTTGCTCGTAACATGTATGAAATGTATGTAGACACCATTTCTATTTTTAACAGGTTTCTTTTGTTTAGTATGTTTACAAGGTGCCCGTTGTAACAACGTAAAATTGGCAGTCCTGGCGACCCCATTTTAACGAGGTTTCCCTGTTATTGGGTATGATTCTGGCTTCCACAAACATGCTGATGTAGAATTGGCCAAATTAATTTTCAGAGTTTAAATTCTTGATTAAATTAGATGGTTTTTTTTTTTCTTCAATGATCCTTTTACCAAAAAAGAATGCATTGATGAACTCTTTTCTGTTTGATCAATCAATATCATTATTATTATTGTTATTTTTTTTTTTCTTTGGGGGGGGGGGAGTAAATTATCATTCTGTTGTATTCTTTGCTCACCTCATCTTGTGAAGATAGTGTGAAAAGTTGTACAACAAAACTCATCAAGGTATTATTGCATTCACCATTCAAAAAAAAAAAAAAAAAAGCTTTCTGTTTTTCACAGTTCCTCATTCAGACTCTTGTACACTAGACTGCATCGCAACACAACTTAAAGTGAACTCACATTGTATGTTTACACGGCCTTCACCAGCAAACACTCTTAATTCCAGCGAGGGTCTTATAAATGGATTGATGTTGTTGATTTTGAATCATTTGCATCATCACGGGCATTCGTGAATTCATCGGTCGGAGCAATCCTGCCTCATAACATTGATCACATCAAAATAATTGTGCACCTGTTGAGTCTAATTGGAGTAAAATTACCTGTGTCTTTCTGTAATAGTTGAGTGAGTGGAAGGTACCATTATATATATATATATATATATATATATATATATATATATATATATATATATATATATATATATATATATATTTTTTTTTTTTTTTTTTTTTTTTTTTACATTCATCTAGTAGAGCATTTTGAATATCATAATCTTCTTAAATCAGCTTATCGTTTCTGACCATTGTAAGCAAGAGGAATTGATTTCATTTCCTGTCAGGAAAATGAAAATTGAGTTTTGAGGCATTACTCAATTTAAAGGTGTTGAACAGTTTATAATTAGAAAGATTTAGATCCACTTAGTGTATAGTATAATATGTCACTTCTATATACTTTAGAATGATTGTTGTGCACTGTAAATGGTACTGGGGAAGAATTTGTGGGGAATTAACAATGTCTTTGAAATCAAAGACAGCCCTGCACTATCTGTCTGAGATATTCTATGTATTTAGTTTAAAAACGAATGTGTTTGTTGCAATGATATTTGATCACATGTAATGAGTTGTGCCTTTGAGATATTGCAACCCAAATGGCAAGTTTATCAATTGGTGAAAAGTTGAATCTGTAGCATGAGTAGGCTAGAGCGGAAAATTTTACCATGGGCCATTTTATAGTAGAGTTGTGCATACCAATTATCCCAGAAAGGTAGATATTAGGCATAAACACAAAAGTTCTTCTTCTGTGTTTATCTTATCATGTAAATAGTATGTATTGCTAATTGGAAACATAAAGTCACTGCATTTGAAAGCTATCCTTAATTTAGAGTCGAGAATTCTTCTAAACTGTGCAAGCCATAATGACCATTCGCAGGAATACGGAACACCAAAACCTCCTCATTTTTTTCATACATTTCTATAACATTCTTTAATCCAGCAGAAATACCGCTGTACTATGCTTGTTCACAAAGTAAACAAAAGAAACAATCGCATTTCATACACACATTTTATTTTCATATTATGTGACATAGCTAGTGTGTAAATGCAGAAGTGGTTGTCGACAGTTACATTGCATGGGAAGAGTATACGACATAGACTGCTGACATAGGCATATGTGTTTGGTGGACAGTACATTTCACAAATGCATTTGATTGGTTGCTGTTTGGGACGGCTTCTTGGAACTACCAAATATCTTTCATCTTTGTGGCTTTGTATAGTACCCCTTCATGAGCTCAGGAAAGAATTTTTGCTCTTACAGGACTGTGTAAAGATGATGTTGTACTCCATGGTATTTTCTCATTTTTCTGTATTGAAAACAATAAGCATGAAGATAAGCATAGTCCTAAAACAATCCCAAACCCCTTTCCCCCCCCCCTTTTTTTTTGGGGGGGGGGGGGGGATAATTAGAATTTAAATCGTATGCTGTATGATCTTATTCCAAAATTATCTTGACTTGCAAGTCTTTGGCACCTGACATCATTTCACAACTCAGTGTGTGCACCTATGTTCATGTCTTCTCACATACCAACATACAAAGATGCACCACCAGGCAAATCCCCTCCTCAGCAGAAGTATGTGTCTCACCTTTTACCAGGATCTCGGCATATAACCAAATATTTGCTGAATGTTTAATCAAAGTTAGTTATGCCACCAAGAATTCAAACCACTTGTAATGTTTCCTCTTTAATCTATATATTTCTGTTTTTGTAACACCTACATTTGTGCTTACAGATCCTCAACTGCCCCATCATCCGGGAACATGCCGCGCAGACCAAACCCCCGACCGGCAGGTAACCACGCCCCTGCACCATCGGTGGGATCCAGACCCGCCCAGCCCAGTATACCAGGTAGACCGGACATGCCATCTAGACCAGCCCCGTCGGTTCCTCGGTGAGTACTTGTGCTGTTGTCGTCCTTTCTCTATCTCTCTCTTTCAAAACTGGCGAATCTGTCGGACTAGTCTTGTCCTTTCGATACTGTAAATGTCAATATTTTCGCGCAATTAATTTTTCGCGCTGAGCGGCTCGAAAACATATTCGCGGGTTCTTAAATTCGCGCCCCGCTATATGCGTAAACATGTCTGTACTACGTAGCAGTATCATCGACGAAGTGCACACAATTCAGGGCGTTCAAAATGTGCATAGAAAATTGCGAAGATATACTCGCGCGTTTTTTAATTCGCGCTAGCCAAACGTAGCGCGAAATCCGCGAAAATTAATGTACCACGAAAATTTCCACGTTTACAGTATACATCAGAATGTCTTTAGAAGCTCAGCACCACCTCTCTGACTCAAAGGGGTAAATTTGTTAGCTAGTCTAGTTCTGGTTTTAGGGCATGGAATTGTTGGAGGGAGGGTCGTAGGGGGGGTTTCCGCTCTCCTTGGGTCAGAGAAATTTCCCCATTTTGCTGTGATCTCCTGATTACTAAATAGGCGTTGTATCCACTAGACTACCAAGCTTCTGCCCAACAGCCATAGTTGCTTCTTATCCCTTACAGGTGTGGGCACTGCATATTTATTCAAATGAATGATTTCTTGCCTCAAGTTATGTTTATTGCCACTGATTGACACAGTCCTCCAATTCTTTTTATTTTGTGTGTGTGTTGCACAGACGTCCGGAAGCTCCATCCCGGCCAACTCCCCCTATCCCTGACAGACCCGCCGTTCCATCCAGACCATACTAGGCTGCCATGCAGAGAGCCGCCGATAGAACGGGGGAGAGTCGCACAGCACTGCAGACCAGATGCTTTTTGCAAGAGGGCATCGTCCTGACATTTCCATGGCAACGGGATGACCATCCCTCATGAATACGTGCAGCTGGCCTGCAGTGGAAGTGCACCTCAGTTCAGTTAGGAGGATGAGCATGGCCAGAACTTATGTAGACATGCAATCCCCGTCTCGCTCCGCTTCTGCTGCGATTACACTTCCACGCCACACTTCCATCCCACGGAGCCACAAATGAGCCACCGGTAACCTAGTTTTTGCATGCCACCCTCACCCCATCCACCAGAAGTTGACGTGATGATTCAACGCGTGTCTTTACACAGTAGTCATGTGATCATCGTAGATGCGTTGGCTGCCAGTTTTAACACTGTATTTTATCGCGATCAGGTCATACGGATGAGAGGCAGGCCTGTTAGAGCTGGAACATTGATTGAAACATTCATTACAAGTTGATAGCCATCCTTAAAAGAGTTTCACAGTATGACTGCCTGAAGATGAGAGTTAAAACCTCGGCGATGACATTGGTGTAAGTCGGCAGAAATTCAAGGAGTGGCAACATCTGGATTGAAATGCCGAGAACTGAAAAGAACCTCTGACGTCCAAAATGTCTGTGAATTCTATAGAAGCTCAGTCAACTCATCAGGAGAATAGTTGCTGTCAGGTTGAAGAAGTCACAAGTGTCTTGCACCTGTTTTTTTTTTTTCTTCTTCTTTTTCATATTTTCACAGCAGCCATATCACCTCATGAGGCTCACAAAAGCGTAGTATGAAACCAAAGTGAGGCATTATATACTTAACCTCTGTATCCCCAAGGATACTCCATGTATATATACACTCGCATTGTTTTTCCAAGTGTATAACTCCTCTAATTTGGGGACTTTGTACAAAAAGCACTGTGCAACAACAATTTGCTCAAATGGATGGGAGTGAGCGCTGTCAAGTTAATTTTTTTTTCTTTTCCTGTTGTCTTTCCTCAAGAGGTCTAGAGCTACTTGATAGTTTCATTGGGAGAGAAGTTAAATAGTCTGTAAGTTGCTTGCTTGACTTCGCAAACTTGAGAATAACAGCAAAAGTCCAGGTGATGTAGAGAAGCACATCTTCTAGTACTTTTTGCCCTCTGGTTTTAGATGAATGTAGGTTCTCTAAGATCTTTGTTCAAAAGAAAACTGACATAATGGAAGTGTCCAAGGTAAGCCTGCTGTATGCAAATGAAAGTGTTATGTGATATCATTGTCAATTGTAAATATCAGATAACTATTCATGGGTTGTAAAGTTTGTTTCATAAATGCTTTTTATCATTCATCCCTGAAAAACAGTTACATTTGTCAATGTCTATAATATGTAGGACAGTACAGTAGCCAAGTAGTGTGTAAGAGTTGATGCGTTGAATGTTGAATGTACTGAGACACTGTTCCAACTGAAAATGAAATCAATGATTAATGGAAGTTGTTTATATGTAGTGAACCCAGCCATGTTAACGATGTACATATTCCCTTTTACATTGACAAATTTATATTGATACAGGTCATATTGTCAATGCCCATTCTGAAGAATTTATCATTGAAAATTTTACAAAGACTCATGTAACTCACTCTCCTTTGTGGTTTTGGCAAACTTTTGTCAGTGGTAACTTTGGGAGTTTGTTTGTGTTTGATTGTGTGCATCATAGGATGGCAAGGATGTTTGTGGGAAGTATAAAGCCAAGCCCTTTGCTTTCATCTTTCTAAGCAGTAGTAGTCAGGGTCTGTGTGTTGGAATAGTGTCTGCTTTCCTGTTCTCAGCAATTCATACTTCTCTATATTCATACTTTGATATTATTGATATACAGAGTTATTAAGTGGTATATGCTGTATTAGGCATGTCATTTTATTTTTTTTTTTTAAAGACAGGAATGTCCAGTAATTGTAATGATATATGAGGCTCGTAGCTCACATTTGTTCAACTCTTTGTGGGTGTAAGATTGTAATACTCGATTGGTTGTGAGGTATGAAGAAGCAGTGTATGTAGGATCAGTGAGCGAGATTGAAGTGGAGATCAAAGTAATAGATTGTGCGTTTCCAGGGGAGGCGAATTTATAGTGTTGAAGTGATATCAATGTGGCACAAGTGAGAGTTGTGTAAGATACACAAGAGATATATATATATGATGACTATAAAACTCATTCCAGGTTTCCCTGTGTGGTGATAGAGTGATCTTGTCTTGGGGATAGCAACTACAAGGTACATAGAGAAGAGAGAACTTGAGAAAATAGTAACCTTAGTAAAGCAGAACGTTTAGTGCTGATGATTCCCTTCATCTATGTTTAATTGGGATATCTAATTTTAATCTTATCCCTGATATTAGTATCTGCGAAGGAACAAGGATGGATTTTATGCACCACAAATGTAACCCATAGTCCTTAAAGTAGAGGTATATTATACAGTTTTTCTTAGTTTTTACTTAAAGCAGAGAAGGGAGCATTTAAATGAGTGCGACTCCTAAAGTAAGCCTGAGATCCCCTTGTAGTAAGTTCGGAGCTGAAAAGATGACAGCTTGGCTAGATTATACCATGTTATCATATCTTCAGTCTCCACTTTACTTATAATAATCTATTATGACTTTTTTTTTGTTTTGTTAGAAGTGTTGCGAGATATTGTCAAATCTAGTGTGATGAATGTGTATGTATTTATAGCACATTTTTCGGAGCCATTTTGTAGCCCTTGTTGATGTTTCCCCGCATTTTTGTGTCCATCAGTGAATGGTCTGGCTATCGCTTTCACTCCATGTGCAATTCCATTCCTCATTTGACCTACCTTTGTGGCTACCCAGTGAAAAATAGTGTCGTAGTTTGTACCTGTGCATGTAGACTTTTGGTGCATTGGAAAACATTGTTAGCGATCTTTTAAATTCTTTCCTTTACCTAGGTTACTTTTTGATCATAACTTTTATTTTTCATTTGGAAAGAAGGTAGTTGTCTGTGTTTGCTCTAATCATCACTGTCTGCAATGTGTACACAAAAAGCGTTCATGCTCAGGAGGAGCTTGCAACTTTACCTCTCGTGAAGTCATCAAGGATGCTTGAATGCCTACATTTAAATAGTAATATTTGAACCATGGTTGCAACCACACATTTGGTGTACATGTGAATGGGCCAATTTTATTTTCACATTGATGTACCTCTTGAATTTGTGCTAAATCAAGCCTTCCACATGTAAATTTTCACTTCTTTCTGTGTCCATTCCATTAACCCATGATTTGAATATGGATTCTGTGTTTGAGCACAAGTTAGTATCATGTTCTGCTTTGTAGCGCAGCTTTACATTATGATTATCTGTGGCTCCCATATAAAGTTAGAAAAGACAAGCATGTTTTATCGTCCGGGATGTGCTGCAAAAAATTCAGTGCTTGACAATTTGCTGTCTCTCCAGGATCAAATGACGACATGCTCACTGCCCACTGGGGTTTAAATTACTGTTTGCCTGCTGGTATAAGGCAACAATGATTCACAACAACAACAAAATGAGTGCATAGGTGGCTTCTGGCATGCACATGTGACCTGTCAGTTGCCAGATTGGGAAACCGCAAGTGTGCACTACTGCAACATTGATAAGAGAAAAGGTCAATTCCTGACAAACACATCATAAAGGGATGGTATACTGGTAGTTTTTGTTGAGATTGGGGATTCAGATTTTGCTTTAGGCAAGATAATTAGAAACCACGTACAAAATGTCAAAGAGCATAAAATTCTAAGAGGAATTCAAAGTCTATTTGATGAAAATTGGTTTTAAAATGGCTGAGATATCAAAAAACAAACAAACAAAGTAAAACAAAGTGGTCCTAATCAAAGATGGGTCCCACCCTTAATTAGGACCTCTTCATTTTTGGATGTTTCAGCTATTTTGAAACCAAGAGTGCTAGGCGTTAAAATCCTCTCTGTCCGTTTCATCCTCCTCATATGATGCCACTTATGAATGACTGCGGTGACCGACATGTTTGTTTGTTTGGGTTTTTTTTTTTACTGATCTTTCATGACTTCACTCGACATATTTGTACAAAGGCGAGCGCTTTCTTTGAAAGTGAATATTTGTAGACATGTCTTTTGAGGGTAGACTTCATGTCAGAAAGGCATCGTTATGTGAAATGGGCACTCGCCACATGTATGAGTATTCAAGAATATAATGCATTCAGGAGTGCAATTATGCATGAACTTGGCACACAGAGGGATGGTAGAAGTTATGTAAGATTAGGCACTCAATTTTCTAGTTTTCACTGTTCAAGTTTGATTCTGTTGTTCTAGGAGAGAGGATATTTGCTTTTTTGGAGTGGGGCAGTTTGGTCATGTTTTCACATGGGTTCTTCTCCCACTCTCCTCAAGATGAAGTGAAAAATAATGTCTTTGAGGTGCTCAGTTGATTCTCATTCATCAGTGTGCTGATGCATTTTCTTTTTTCTCTCTCTCTCTTTCATTCTGAGCTTTGCATCTCACTATATCACCAAGAGTGTTTCTTTGACGATAAAACTTTCAAACGATGTGAGGTAGTGCACGTTGATGCGAGGTAATGCAAGATAACTTGGGTAACACCACAAATTTTTTGTCAGTATGAACACTTCGGGTAATGGGCGATGCAAGGTAATCTGTCGTCCACATCTTAGGTGGTCGATGCAAGTTGATGTGTGGGACAATTTTTAGTAGAAACACAGCCATTGATACAATTTATGGTGTGATGGAAGTTTTGAATTATTACCCTGAGATTCTGCATGTTATTCAATTGATTATGAGGCAGTGCACACTTGATCTGATCTGTGATCTCGTAATACATGACTTTCCTGGTTCACTACATTTTGCAAGTTCCGTCGTTATCACCCTGCATTACTCAACATCACTGTGTACAGTCAACCTTGCCTGGGTTGAACCTACTTGGACTGAAGAAATACAAGCTTCGTCTTACAGAAAATTCAACTTATGAGGGATTAAAATCAATATAATATAAAGAGAAGAGGACTGGTAAAGGCTTTCCACTTAGGCGAGTTCAACGTAAGCAAGGTTAACTGTATTTTATTGCTCAGCAGAAACAGTTTTGGTAGTAGTTAAATATGAGGTGATGTAGATGACAAAAAATTTGTGGTAATGCGAGGTAAAAGAAGGTATCCGGTATAAACACACTCTAAGAGAAAAATCCATGAAAATAGATCTTAAAAGAGGAAAAGAGAGCCAAATATCAGTTAGACAAGCTAATGAAGTGAAAACTTAATCATCTAACACATGCAAACAGGTATCATTGCTAGCTAATCAAAGTAGGTTGTGTTTGTGATTTTTATATGAATGAATTAAATCATGGTCTGTGATATAAGTGGCGACCATCTTTGTGTGAAAAAAAAACATGTCAGTGTGTGTACATGTAGGCCTATTTTGCTCTCATCATGGTACTGAAGTTAAGAGTATGCGCAACAGCAGTGTATGTTTATTATCAGCAAAGAATGTAATGTGCTTCCCCCTGTTGAACCCGACTGCCGCTATGTAGCTCATTTAGTCTCAAAATGTTCTTCTTATTTATTCATTATTTCCTTTCTGATGGGAGAGCAGGAAAGAAGGATGTAGGTTTAATGTATAATTGCCCCCCCCCCCACAGCGCATTCCGATATTATAAATGGTGTTCCTTATTAATATTCGTGGAAACAGCTGGATAGTGATGAGATACTTTAACGTGAGCTGAGCAATAAAGGTTGTGGAAAAGATATATGATTATTTATGTTGAAAAAAAAAGTATATTCATTGTGGTAACACTTTCAACAGTGTTAGAATAAATCATTATGTAATGTGCAGTAAATCCGTGCAGTTTGTCTTTGTCTTTGTTCTTGAGTCAGACAAAATATTTTTACAGATACATGAGAGGAGACCTTGATGTTGATTCATGCCATTTACATAAGCAATTAAAGGTACTGTTTACCATTAGGAGCAGTGAATTGAAAAAATTTTCATTTGATGCATATGTGTAGGTCAGTTTTATCACAAAACATCCTACCATGTAAACATCTTGCAATAAAGCCTAATATATAAGGAGATATCAGTGTTTTCCCCAACAATCCATAACTGTAGAAGGTGTAGTCTAAAAACATTTTCATTATAACTATTTTTCACATTTTGTGTACGTAGCAATACAATGTACTTAACATTAATCATACCGATTCAATTTTTTACATTGGTTGTTTTTATCCCTAACTCACATTTCAGAACTACAATTTGAAGCACTAATGCTGTTTTTTGTTTTTTTTTTATCTGTAAATGGTAAATAACCTTTAATGGGCCACATTTTATAGAGTCACATTTGATTGTGCTTTTTTAAATATATATTTTTTTAATTTTCATTATGAAAAGCCATTTATGCTGACATTTCTTATATCCCAACCAGGTCTTCAAATCCACCAAAATAAAGTCACTATTGGTACATTAGGAGTACATATGCAGTGAAGCTTCAAATGGATACTCTAACAAAATAGCAATTGCTGGCGAGCATACTTTTATTTTAATTTTGTTCTTTCATCACAATTTTGTAGTCTTGTAGCATTTTATAATAAAAACTGTCACATACAAGCAAGCTACGGTACATAGTTTCATTTAATCAATGACACCAGATGTTTGGCCACAATACTAGAGGACTCCATGACAAACACATTTCACTCTCGGTGATTATTTTCATGCATGTACATTACTTTACAAAGAAAGTTATGAAAGCAAGATTCAAACATAATTTTGGAACTAAATCTAGATTACACCAATCATTGTCTATGTACTCTTCTGTCAGTTATTAGAGGCTTTATTGGATGTATAATTGTGGTATTAGGCCTAATCAAAGAAAAGGAATAATATTTTTTTTTTCCCTCATGCATTGATATCTTACATTCCATTTTGGCATGAAACAAGATGAAAGAGAGAATTTCAGAATAGGGACAAGTAATGACAGATTTGTTTCATGTCTGCATTTTAGAGTGAACCACACATTTTTGTGAGTTGATCATGTAAATATTGAAATTAATGATTTTTGTGTCGAGTTGTTCTCTATATGTGAACTTTTCAACAAACTGCCCTTCATCAACCTAAATAAACACTGAGTAATTGATGTTTTATCAATGCAAATAAACACTGAATTATTCAGTCTTTTGGTAGCAGCCATGATTAAAAATCATACGTGTACCTGTCCTACCTGATTATGTATGCCCATGAATTTTCTTGTATCATGGCTACTTATAAAACAATGAATAATCAGTGTTTATATGTTTATTTATTGAAATATAAAGAAATTTGAACATATTTTCACTGAAAGAGCAGTAATAGAGCACTTGACTTTCCTCTTTCAGAAGGCAGGGAATAATAGTGGGTATGTCAGTAACAAGTCAAGGGAATGTGTACTTTAAAAAAAAAAAAAAAAAAAAAAAAAAAAAAAAAAAAGCCGCGTCGACAGACCGATCTTCGTGATTTTGCATTTCAGCGTCTGCCGAGCCGTGCGCGGCCCCGCCCGAGGCAACCGGTAACCTCGATCGACCCTGGGTCCCTGCCCGCCTGGCCTGGTATGGTGCATGCACGGCGAGCAAGCCATAAAAATAGGCCGTGTCTTTCTGAACGTGGTTCATTGGTTCATCGTACACAACGTTGCTGGTAGCTGTTGGAAGACGCTGAACGGGATCATACTTTCAACTTTCGCTAATCAAGAACAAGGCAGATAATGTTTACCCGAGTTCCAAGACATGTGGTGAGTCTTTAATGTTGTGATGTCATGAAAATTATGTTGGAATTATTGTTATGTTCCGCGTAAGTGCTCAAAATAGGCCTAAATTGGTTCGAAAAATGGATTTAGCTTGCGTCTTCAGTCCCGTCCGTATGGTTTCATTGTAGTATTGACAGGGGTGTTGTTTTGATAGACCTGCCATGCCTGCTCTAAACGTTACCTACCTATATGGATACCTATGGAAGATTCTGAACGCAGGCTGAGCCTCTGACCTTGTATTCAGATCCAGGTTCAGTCCTTGAGATGAGCTGGGTCGTGACCAGATGGCGTGGCGTCGAATTTAAATTTTATAGGTTCATTTGTCCCAGAATTTTATCCAAACCAATTTCAAAACTGAAGACACTTCTTGTTCTTGGTAAACTATTCCATGGTTTCCTGATACGCATGTAAAATGAATTTCTTCTTGAAGTGGTTAGTTAGTACAGTTACATTAGTACAGTAGGAGATGTTTTGATGCAAAGGTAAAGCGTCAGTGCAGTCTGAGGTCATAACAATGGACACCCCAGCTGATTATGCAATACTGTAATATACATGTTTGTCATTACAATGTTTTTGTTTGTTTGTTGGGCTGTTATGTGCAGTGTATCCTAACCCTATTCCTATCTGTTCCTCTCACAAAGTCACACTGACATTACTGTAGTAGCATTGCCATTCCATAGTGACATGACTGAGGACAATTGCTGTCTAACGTTAGGTGTTCAGAACACTTGCATTCTTTATCTGGTGTTGTTTGCCACTTTCTTCTCTGTTGTCATATTTGAACATGTAAAAGTGCCATGAGCACTGAAAGGTTGACCTGTGCGCTACTGTAAAAGTAGAAATTTTTGTTGTGTTGAAATTAGAAACTAGCGCGAAAATAAAAGCACATGAACATTTTTGCATGCCACATGTTCCAGTAGTTGACGTCTTGATTCTGCGGAATTAAAAACATGCAAAACTCTTTTTATCTGGCCGAGCGCGAAAAATTAGTCACACGAAAATGTCCACTTTTACAGCTGCAGTATAGATATCTACAAGTAGCCACTAGACATATCATTATACAAGTAGATCTATTAAATGTTAGAAGTCTAGAATATCTAGAAACTTGTCATTGTCATTGTTGTTGTTTAGGTGATGATGGTGGTGGCATTGGTGGTATGGTTGGGTGTTCATAATACCGGACACCTAACGTTTTTCTATCAATAGAAACGTGAAAAATCTCACAATTTGCCTGAAATTTTACTCACGTGTGGAGAAAATACTCCGGATTCACAAGCGCACACTGAAAATGCGATCTGAGGTACGCGCTCTTAGATGGCGGCTTCGAACGCGTGGGGTGTCATTTTTTCCGCACTCAGTTGCCCTGCTCATTTCAACCGACCACCCTGACAATACGTATTAAAGGGCACTTAAATGCGTTTTTTTCGACAGGCCGCTGTTTTTTTCTAGCTGTCATTTTTTTCCCAATAATATTTAAGTCTATTTTGAATCCTTCGATATTACTTTTGAAGGACTGTTTGATGAATTTGACTTGATTTTCATTAGGAAACTTTTCATCGTAATTGAAATAAATTAGATGAGTCGGTTTGTTTTTTCACATTCATTTCTCGTTTCTGCATCAACTCGTACGGTCGTAGCGGGCGACAAAATGTTTATGTCATGTGTATGTGTAACGTGTGTGCACGATCGTATAAGCGGCGGTGACAATTTTGCGGTCAAAATCGTCACATTTATTACGGAAGGATACTCTACATCTAACAACGAGTCAGCAAAGGTAGGCCTAACAGTTAGTTATATGTAGTTACACGATAAACCTTATTCGATTTTGCTAAATTTCGGTAATTTAGAGGAAAACTTAGTTGTTTTCGCCACATTTTACTCGGTAGCGTAGCCCAGTGAAGAATCGAACACCGTTGCGCGTAGTCCCATGCGTACATTTTCTTTCTGTACGCGCAATGCCATTATAATGCGCGGTCGGTCGTTATGGACCCGGTAGGTGGGTTGAACACCTACCATACTGTAAAACACGATATATTCGCGGCATGAAAATTTGGCGAATTGGAGCCGACGGCCTTTCTCGCAGCATGAAATTTTTGTGAATTGCCACTGGCATCCAGTGCATATTGTGTAGGCCAGAATTTTTGCATGCATTTTAATTTTGCGAATTTTAGACGCTCACAAAGTTTACAAAATTTGAAAAATTAAAATGCATGCAAACATTCCTCATTTTACAGTAATGTGAGAAATTTAAAGGGAACTCATTGTGGGGGTTTATGTAGTCATTCAGCCCCAGAAAATCTTGCTACACATAGCAGATTCAAAGCTAAACTCTGCGATAACTTTGTGAAGGAGCGCCCTGGGGTTCGTTCAAACCTCGCTAAGTACTAGTACTACGATGTGTATACCAAAACCAAAGACTGACCTTTGGAACTCACTTTGAAATAAGGTCAGTAGATTCCCTTCTTGTGTAGTGATTTCTTCTGCAATCTAATATGACTTGTTAAGACCAAAATCACACTGAGAGATGAGAATGATGGCACAAAGGAACCAATAAACTAATGTTCAGGTGGGTTATTAACAATGATATTTCATGTACAGATAAGCTGGTCAATCAGTAGGATTAATACACAAAATTTTACTTATTATCAGAATAACAATGCAATCACTTACACATGTTACAGTAGAATGGAATCATCACAAGTTCCTTGTAATCCCCTGGAAATGTCCACAGATCTATGATGTTCGATGCAGAGGTGAATGATCCTTGATGCAGCGATGAAATGATCCCTTCGATGTTGATCAGTAGGCACAGGTTGCTAAATCCAAAGTATACAGTGTAAATCCACAGTGATACACTGTACATGTAACTACAAGTGTATACACAGCCCAGTTGCTGTAAAAACGCAGCAGGGCTGTACCAGGATGGTGCACAACAACAAATTGAACACAAAGCGAACATGCCGATCACGTTGAGTTTTGATACTCGACATCATTTTTGTCACCTCAAACTCATTAAAGACAATCTTCATTAATTAGACTTCATGTCTATGTTATTGATATTGACATGTATACACAATTTACAACTTACAGAAAACAAATATTATATGCAGTTTGTGAGAATGGTACATCGTCTTTCACTGAAGGCCATTTTGAATAATTGGCAGTTCATCACACGATCGGAGCTGCACTAAAGTGCAGCTCTGATAGCGTGAACTCCCGATGTACTGTTCACACACGCTGCATCACCGTTCACCATTTTTGGTAAGTTGTAAATTGTGAGTACATGTCAATATCAAATTTAATTGTCGAAGCCTCCACTGAAATATCCAGATTTTCTTGATTCTGTTGAAAATGTATAAAATTATTTATGCTCTGAAAATCATTTGATTTTGATCAAAAGTTTGAGATGTTTCTACTTTATATTGATAATAACCTTTAAGTTTGATATTCACATCCATGGGACTCAGAGTGCTTAATGGCTATTTGAAAGTAATGTTTTCAGACCTTATATCACAAAGACTTAAGTTCTAGTCGATAGTTCTGTGTTTTTATTGTGGTGTCCTTTATATATGCGTACAGTTGAGATAGTCACAATGACTTTGTATTGATATGGCATGCCATTTCTGGTGACTTGATGCAGTAGAGATGCAGTATGCAGTGTACACACACTGTATTTTTAAGTTTTCATTTTGCCATAAGTTGTCAGTGAAACCAGCAGCTTACACTATTGATATCTTTATGATTGTTAATTTTTTTTTTTTTTTTTGCTAACTGGAAGTTACATATTTAAACATGTACATATGGGACCGTATACATTCCCAGCGCCTCTTGCAGTGTATATAGACTTGAAACAGGGCATATGAAGTTTATCCAAGCCTTTGGCCTTGCCATCTGTGACAAACTACAACTGTACATGTACTATGGGTAAATGTCATAAAACTACGCACTCACTGTGAGCAATGTGAAATGTAGCACAGGGAGTATGCTCACTCTATAGATTTTGAACAGTGGATATGCCTCACTGTTTTCTCAGGTGATATTATCACCACTTACTACTGAAGAGGCTACCCAGAGTAAAATGAATCATGAAGCTAATGATGACATGCAGACGTGCTCATTAGCAAATGTTATCTGATCATAGCCACATGGGTTCACACCTACACATTTACTAAGTCGGCCAAAATCCCACAGGAATCACTTGTAGCTTGGCTTTATTGAGGAGGTATAACAGTTCCACCCCCCCCCCCCCCCCCTCGGTGGCTTTACACTATACTTTGCATATCAGGAGTCGTGTTAAATCTTATTAATTTGATGGAATTCATGATCTGTGAGCTTCTTGTTGATTTTTTTTTTTTTGTTGGGGGGGGGGAGGAAATAGAAAAGAAACTGGCTTTTGTCAATGTTATAAATTTTATACACTGTATATTTTATGTCAGTCAGTACATGGCAAGTTTGCATTGTTAGTCTGACAGTTTCTTCAGAAATGAAAAATGATTATTGATTTCGGAATAATTCTATAAGTTCTATGCATACATATGCAGGTGTAGGGGGTAAAATGGTTTGAGAGAGATGGTTTATATCAGTGAAAAGGAAATAATTTCTTTGAAAATTTTGGCACCTAGAATTAGATTGTAATGTTGTAGTATAGATTTTTTTTTTTCTTGTGTAATGCCTGTCTGAATATATTCTCTTTCCATGTTGAGGTCATGAATGAATGTTTGTCATATGACATGTCAATGCACTTTTAGCTTCCCTAAACACTCTGTAGTCCTGGTGTACTGTGGATCTGATTTAGTAATACTAAGAGTCATTGGCTCACACTGAGTCACACCGATGCGCACACAGACAGGATGTCTTAAGGCCTCAAGACTATGGTAATAACTTTATGAGGGTCTTTATAAGGGGCATCCTTATTAACAGGGGCAGATCCAGGAATTCGGGGCGGGGGGTGGGGGGGGGAAATAATTCTGGTGCCACTTCTGGGGTTTCATTTCATTTTTTCTCAAGATTTATTTTATTCTAACGAAAAATAAAGGGGGCGCTCTGGTGTGCCCCCCTTTTGGATCTGTCACTGCTTATTATATAACGCCTTAGGAGGAGATCCTCGTGTCATTTGATTGGTTGTTTAACATTGATCATTCGGCCCATTTCGCTATGACGTCATCATCCATGCAATTGTGGCTCCATTTACCGTGCAATTTTGGATCCATACGATTTGCTCCATTGCACACTCGCTGAGAGCCCGGCACACTGCGCGTGTAAAACGCGCTTGCGTTTGCAGTGTGTGTATGTGACAGTGCGCCAACGTAAAGCGCTCAGTGAGCACTGCACTCTCACAATCTCAGTGTCTCTCTTGTTTCTAAATTAATAAATCATCAAATGACATGGATCTATTTTAGGCATTATATAAAACAAATAAGTGTTTTTCATTCGTACAATGGACATAATATTTCATGAGGTGAAAGATGAAATGATCCATTCAACCAGGCGCAGCCGAGTTGAATGGATCAACATTTCATCTTTCACCTCATGAAATATTCTGTCCATTGCACTCATAAACATTCATTATTTGTATACTGTCTGACTTGGTTTTCACCCCATCAGAGCCAAAGGCTAAACCACCATGGGCACAAGAGTCTTGAAAGAGGGGTCTTTCCCTGAAGTTTAAAGGACAAGTCCACCTTCATAGACATGTGGATTGAGTAAAGGCAACAATATTAGTAGAACACATCAGTGAAAGTTTAGAAAAAATCGGACAATCCATTCAAAAGTTATGAATTTTTTTTAAGTGTCTGCGCAGTCACTGCTGGATGAGAAGACTATGAGTATCACAGTGTATGATATAACGATATAAGGAAAATAAAAAGAATTTCACAAAACTTTGCTTTTTGAATAAAGTGCACATTTCTTCAACTTGTTACTGGTGTATGTTAAGGGTAATATTATTCTCCTTGCCTTCTCAAAAAGAGAAGTCGATTGTTCTTTTGTTACGCGAGAAAAGTAAAAATATGTTGAATTTTCTTAACTCTTTCTTTATGTCGTTGTACACATGTGACATCACAAGCTATAGTAGTCTTCTCATCCAGTCGTGACTGAGCAAGAAACTTCAAAAATTCATAAGTTATGAATGGATTGTGATTTTCTCAAACTCTCACTGATGTGTTCTACTAATATTGCTGCATTCACAAAACCCGCATGTCTATGAAGGTGAACTTGTCCTTTAAATCTAAACTTACACTGTTCTTTATTGTGCAAGTACACAAAGTTCCAAGGAGGGGAGGGGGAGGGGGGAGGGGGGGAGGGGGAGGGGAGCAAGCAACCTTCAGACTGCTGCTGCTGCTGAAAAGAATCATCCGACTGGAATGTCAACTGGATAAAAGTTCATTTTGCCCCAGTTAGTTGTAATTCACCTGCTTGATGAGACTTTCACCTACTGGATCTGTAGGCTTCTTCAGATTGATTGCTACTGTGAGAGAGTTGTTTTCCCACTAGGAGATGTGTAGCTGGCACACACTGATGTGAGAGAATGAGATTGTTTATTGAAGAAAGAGAGCATTTTCCCAGGTCTTAAGATGCTTACAGATCCAGTTTGTGAAAGTCGAGCATCAAACAGGTAAATTACAACTGATTGTGGCAAAATTAACTTGTATCCAGTCCAACCAGACTGCAAACCAGAGTGCAAATGTTCCTGTTGGTCTATAAATATGAAATGGCAAACAAAACTACAGCTGTACCAATACTGCAAAGGCACTTGAATTCCTATAAAAGGTTAGATAACAGATTTAATACATGACTAGTGTCAACAAACTTTCTTCTTTTTCTTCTTCTTTTTTGTTTGTTTGTTTGATTGTTATGAACTCTTCTTTTTTTTTAAAGCCTTGAGCATTGAGTGTATTTTCACTCCAGGAATAAGTGTCAAGGGAAATGCCTCTCAACAGGGACAATTACAAAGTTCCAAGTTCTGTGCCCTTTTTACTTTTTAGAGAGCACAAGAAATATACTACACTGAGTCTTCAAATAAATAATGGAATCTCACCCCACCCCCACCCCACCCCCTCTCTTTTTATGGCCCAGGCAAGAATACAGAGACTCCAACCCCAAGCACCTTCTGATCTGGAGATTCTCCCGCCCGAAACCCCTAGCAAACGGGAGACTCCAAGTTGATGTGTGCGAAGCGCGAAGTTCCTAACGTTCTAGAAGTTCTCTGGTGCTATCTAAGGCTTATTTTTTCAACATACGATAGCAATAAGTAAGAAATCCTTTTCACCGGGAGACACAGAGCCAGGGCGGGAGAAATCAAATCTCAAACGGGATAACGGGAGATTTTGCAAAAATGGGCTTTTGGCGGGAAATCTCCCGTCGAAAACGGGAGAGTTGGAGTCTCTGAGAATAGCACAGCTCACGATATCTTCACTCAAAAATTTATTGATATCATTACATTGTAACCCCTCATAAACCTATGCCATATGCCCTATGCCCTTTCATGGGTCTGTTGTTGTTATTGCTAAAGACGTTTGTTGAACCCTCAATGACCCAGTGGCTATGTCAAGACTGCAGTGTGTAATAAAACAGTAAAACACCCCTCCTGATCCTCTTTCATTCATGTACTTTAGTTCATGTATACCACAATTTTGTGAAATTCTCTTTATATTTTCCTTATATCGTTGTACGCAAGTGACAGCATGCACTGCAGTAGTCTTCTCATCCAGCAGTGACTGCATAGATAATTCAAACATGCATAACTTTTGAACAGACTGTCTGATTTTCTCCAAACTTTCACAAATTTGTTCTACTGATATTGTTGAATTCACTCAAACCACATGTACATATCACGAAGGTGAACTTGTCCTTTAAAGTGAACTCATGTGAGAGAAATTTCTAGTCTGTGTCTGGATACCGGGGAAAACAATAAGAGAGGGAGAGAGAGGAAAAGAAAGAGAGAGAAAGGGAGAGAAGAGTTGAAAGTCACCTTCTCTTCTCTCACTTTCCTGCTTTATGAATTGTTCACTCACATACACACACACACACACACACACACACACACACATGCACACACATATACAACGTATGTACTCATACATAATACAACTGTAGCTGCATTGTTCTGCTCTTTCTGTGCATGGAAATGGACTTCACAAGGAACATGGGATGAATGTTTTACCAGCGCACTTTTGTCTGTGAAGTTCTATATCTCTCTCCCTCTCTCCCAATCTCTCCTTCTCTCTTGCTATCCCAATGTATCGTGGACAGTTGCATTCCTGTGCCACTGCTAGACTCGCTCAAACGGTTCTGTGTAAGTTGTGGGTATGATGATATTTACTCTGTGATTAGCCAGGAGAAGATCTGTGTTAAAGGTGAAGATAAGTACAGAGTATATCACTCCAGTGGCCTGCGATTCTTATTTGCATGGTTGCTGGTATCTACTACTAGCCAGTGGTCCTTCTCTTTTCATGCATGCTGGTCTACCTGTAAATTCTTCCTGTGAGTATCATGGTGTCTGTTATGTCTTATTCAGTGTATCTATGGTGTTTAGAGAGTGCTTGTGTTTTATTACACTTGTAGGGTGTAGAAAATCCTTTGGTGTATAAATAACAGTAGGATTTTCTTCTTTTGATACATCTGTGATTTGATTGGAAAGTTTTATACCATGTGGTTTGGTATTTGAACTACATGTAATACAGTGCTTAGTAGACTTCAACAAAACATTGGATAGTACATTGTCATCTCAAATACAATGTACATGTACAACAATTTTATAGTGCATTTATGACAAGATTTGTGATTGGTCAATTGGTACCACATGACATTTATTGATTCCATTATACAAAATGTACAGTGGTTCAATCATGGTTATGAACTATACTATGGGATTCTTGCACGGGGGAAGTATACAAAAAAAAAAATTATGGTTATGTATACACTTCATTTATTTGTTACAAATGGTGCATGCTCTTTTATGCACTACTCTAGCCTATTCATACTCAAAATGCATAGTTGACCCTCATGCTACTGAAATAAAACTGTACTTTGGTGATGTGGTACATGTATCACACATCAAATGTACAACATTATTCATATCATGTACACTGTAAATGTGTGTGTGTGTGTGTGTGTGTGTGTGTGTGTGTGTGTGCGTGTGTGTGTGTGTGCTTGTAGTATAAGTTAAAGGGATGGTAAAGTATTGGTGGAGATGAGAATTGGACTTTTAAGTTTTTGCGAGATAGCAAGAAAACACTTATGAAATGGTACAGAGCATACCATTTTAAGATGAATTCAAAGTTTATTTGATGAAAATTGGGTTTGGAATGACTGAAACATCCAAACACAAAGTAAAACAAAGTGATCGTAATAAAATGTGGGTCCCACACTCTATTAGTTCTAATCGCTCTGTTTTGGATATCTCAGCCATTTCAAAACCAATTTTCATCAAATAAACATTGAATTCCTCATGGAATTACATGTATGCTCTTCCACATTTCATAAGAGGTTTCTCATTATCTCACCCAAAAATGTTAGAAACCTGAAATCAGGTCTCAACCAAAACCATACGATCCCTTTAAAGGCATTATAAAAATATTTCTCTAACTTGCCTTCATGGGAATTATACTACATGTATCACCACATACAAGTGCGTATGTATGTAGTTTCCTTGTATGACAGTCCTTAATTAGGCAAAGGGGTTAGTGAGTTTAGTAGCCCTATACATGTAGCAGTGATATCAACAGCCGTGGTGTGAATAGGAACTCATAAATAGACTGTATCAAAATGTACGAGCATTTCAATTATTGCGTGACATCAGGAACAGACTCACTTCAATAGGCAGTTCATGTGATGTGTAATCACTTTTGAGGGTAGTCTGAAGTAAGCTGTCACAGAATAATGACAGTTGAGGGCTGGCTTCTCAGTAAGGCACATAAGAGATGGTGGCACTGAATCTGCTTGTGTTTGATTTTGTTTCGCACGCCATAATTGATTGTTTTCTGTAAAACATTGTAATGTCATTGCCAATGTACTTAGTAATCTACGCAAGATGAGATCAGTGCAGTGTTGAATGCCAATAAATTATTTTAAGTGGAAGCAGTCATCTTCAAATTCATATCTCTCTTTTCAGTGTGAAAATAAGCCATGAAATTCAATGCATTTTCAGAGTGTTACAGAAAAGTCAATAGATAACCTTCATTATTTACTTCAGCATAATGTTTGCAACATATCAACTGAAGAGTTTGATTTCTTTTGGACAAGGCTTTCTTTTTGTGATCAGTTTGGATCTTTTTCTTTTTTTTTTTAATAAAAAGACAGAACTGATTAAAAAAAAAGAAGAAAAAAAAGACAGAACTGATAAAAAGTAGCAGCGTACACATGTACTTGGCAGTCATTCTCAAATGTTTCCCCTACACACAAGTGATATTATATAGATCTGTTTGGTGGTCCATAAAAGGTATTTTATCAAAATATGGAAAGTTGTTAATGGTGTTTCTACATATTGTGCAGACATGTAGATTATCTTTAATGCTTCACAGAGACCATATTGAGGATGGAATATAACTGGTTATTGTAATCACGATATGGGAATTCTCATTGTAAATCTTGAATGAAAGGATAATCTTACATAGTGTATCCCTTTTTTATTGGTTGCAAATGTCTTTGCTTCCCCAGTGGACCAATGAGGCAAAATCCACCAGGGTTACTAGGATTAGGAAGGCACTTGTATGGCTGGCGGCCTTTGACATGCACGTGTAGTTTTTTTCCTGCTCACAAGTCATAATATGAAAGAAGTTGAAATGCAAAGAATATTGGCTCTTTCTACTCATTTTCTTTTTCCGCCTGTAAGGCATTCTCATTCTCACAGATGCAATTTTGCTGTATTGTTATATTTGCAGTTTTGGACATTTTCTTAAATTCTGTTTTATACTTTGAAAATGATTGAATTGGAGTGAATTGCAAGAAAACAACTTATTTTTTTTTTCTCCTCCACAGTTGAGGCAAGTGATGGGAATCACTAGTAAAGATGGTGCACCCGTGCCGGGGCGCCTGGCGAGGGGCAACGTGCACGCAGGGAGGATGTTTGCCCACCAGGACTCGCTGGCCCGTCTTCCAGTCCCGCCCCTCCAGCAGACCCTCTACAAGTACCTTATGACCTGCAAGCCCCTTCTCAGTCCAGAGGACTACGAGACGACGAAAAAGGTACGATTTTTCATGATGATATCTTGTCGTGATGCACAGTTCTTTGCTGAGTGCATCTCTGCAAAGAAGTGCGCATTGTGGTGTATCTTAGAGATCACTGTAAGAGTCACTGTGGGCCTTGACACCTATCAGGAGAAAGTGTTTCGAAAGAAAATTAGAAAAGATCAGTGAAGTAGGACCACAGTACCTTGAAATATTTCTTGTTCCTGGTACTGGTGAGGAAAAGGGATAGCCCTTTTAGTTTTGGTAAGATTTCCATAAACTTCCTTGGTACTGTATGTAACAGAATTTGAAGTTAAGTATAACATATCATGTGAGTGTGAGGGCTGTATTGTGGGGAAATAAGTTTTCAGGGTGCATTTTCATCATTCAATTTGTTGGATCAACAATAGCTGCAAGATATTTGCTGTCGTGGCACTATATACTTCGATTGTGGAGTCTATAATACTTATGGTGCAGGTGTGCGTTATTGTACACATGTAGCTTTTCAACTGATTATACTATGCCAATATCATGATGTGTCTTATTCAAGAACAGGTTTAAAAAAAGTATTGAAAGTTACTTGAACATTGCATGTTAAATTAGACTG
Organism: Diadema setosum; assembly: GCA_033980235.1. NCBI lineage: Eukaryota > Metazoa > Echinodermata > Echinoidea > Diadematoida > Diadematidae > Diadema > Diadema setosum. Next base: position 14,413,470 of record CM067069.1, on the reverse strand, counting down.
AAGACAAAATTGTTTTTTTATGAGTATGGTTTCCATTGTTTGATTGCAAAGCAGTGATGTGCTGGTGTAAGATACCATAGAGGGGAAATTAATTTCCACAGTATGATGTTTTGAATGAAGGATGGCAAAAGGACAACAACAACAGGGGTGTATGAGTTTGTAAAACAAAAAAGTTTGACTAGAATCAGAGACATTGTATGAGACAGAATTGCATTATTCCTTATCAAAGCTAATAAGAGCCTCAAAATTAGCATTATTTACAACAGTAAAATGATTAAATTAGCATATTTGCTTACAGGCAATGCTTTATCATGCATGTACAATGACTACTGGTACATATATTGAAAAACAAAACAAAACGAAACAAGTTCATACCAAACTTTGGCGTGGCCCCTTTATGACTCCATTCTTGATATAACACCTCCCCCCCCCCCCCCCACCCACCCCCTTTGGATCTTGTGATTGATAATAATTGTGTGACAACCTCTTCTCTCAATCAGGAGTACACTTCAGATAACTGTACTTGGTGAAGTTCTATTCTAAACAGTCCTTTTCCTCATGGTACCAGCCAGAACTTTGATACCTGTGAAAAGTCCATTGCTGTTTATTTTGATATCAACAATGGAATCTGTGCCAGGCCAGAGTGTACTTTAACTCTTTTTGTTCCTTGGCGCTTTACTTTAAAGGGATGGTACAGTTTTGGCTGAGATGGGGCTTCAGGTTTCCAACGTTTTTAGATGATGATTTTTTGAGATAATGAGAAATCTCCCATGAAATATGAAAGAGCATATATTCTATTAAAAAAAGAGGAATTCAAAGTTTATTTGATGAAAATTGGTTTTTGAAATAGCTGAGATATCCAAAACAAAGCAATCCTAATAAAAGGTGGGACCCACCTTTTATTAGGATCACTTTGCTTTACTTTGTTTTTGGAAGAATCTAGCAACAAACTGTAGATTATTGTTTTCTGATTGCAGTATTGTATTGGAGTGTTCTGAAGTTCTCTTGACAGGTTGTATTTGATTAATTACTGTGTACAGGGACACATACTGGGATGTTGTAAGATCAGGCCTATGGGTCTCAAAAGTGTCCCATTTGTGCAGAATTCACATTGTGAAATTCACCCACAAACAAAGCACAATAAACTTTTGTTTGTTTAATTCCCTGTAGGTTATGACAGTTGTGTGTGTGTGTTTGTAAAGTTTGTCTTCTCTAGAAGTTTAAACACTCATGTGACTACATAGGGGTACATGGCTGATCATGTGGCCAATCACATGACCAGTCAGATTATTGAAGAAGGCCCCTCCCCCTTCCTGTCTAACTAATTCATGTCTCCTTGATAATTATTAGGAGGATTACCAGAGAGTCAGACAGAATAACTTTTGTGCTGTACTGTAAATATTGATGACTGCATGAAGAACCCATATACACAGTGCACAGTACCTGCTATGTGCTCTCTACATAAAGATTTCTCTCACTAAATCACTGACAGAGTTATTCTGAACACAAAATATATAGAATCAGACAATAACACAAACTGTACACCCACTTGTACTTTGATCTGAAGGAGATCAAAATAGCATACTGCACTACTGCCTATACTAGATTCATGCACTAATGAAGAAATCATGTAAATGATGTACCGGTACATGTACATGTACTGTACGTTTTAATGGTGTAAATGATGTACACCATATGGACTTACGTGTATTACCTTCTTTCACTACATATTCCGAGAAATGTTACCTGTTAGTATTCCAAGAAGATAAAACTCCAGACTTATCCTCAATATTCCTCTCAGGCGGTTGGCATTTCATTCTTCTGTCATATGTACAATAATAAAAGCTGTTCCAGCATACACTGTATGCTATTCCATTTATCGAGTAATAGATGCTGGCAATGGATTCTGAGTCTTTTGGATGGACATTTTTATATCATTGCATGTAATGAATGTATTCTTTTGTAGATTATATCATATTTTGATTTGGTCATTCTGTTATTTATGATACTTTGAATGACAGTTTGTTGACATCACAGTGAGCTTGAGACTACCATCAGTGACCTGTTGATAGAGTACAAGGCTATGTGTACTTGTGACGTTGTACTATGATGTGTGCTTCAGGAAATCACATATATGTACATGTCTGTTAGAATTACAATCAGGGCATCAGGGAAAGTTTGACCTTGTTGCGTCTTTGACATGCTGTGATAACGTTAGCTCATCATTGTGAAGAGTTTGGGGGACTTGTTTTATTTTAAATTTTACAAAATGAGGCTTAAATGCACCAGAGAGAATCTGAACCCCAGGCTGTACAGGATTTCACTGTTCATGCTTGTGATGTGAGCTGCATGCACATACATTCATAGAATGCATAGAAGCTGGCTATGTTGATTTGGTATGAACATGCATAAAGAAGGAGGAAAGAATAAAATGTGTGTTTTTCTTTTCATGTGCCTAAGTACAATGTCAGCTTCTGGAGCACTCTAATTTTCCAGTAGCCATATTGCTTGATTGTAAGAACTAAGAGGAGAACATGGCTGGAATCTTGCTTTCACACCAGAAATGCTGATTTGTTTGCAGATTGTAGATGACTTTGGAAGACCAGGAGGCATTGGGCAGGAGCTCCAGATGGGATTAATCAACAGATCGAAAAAATTTGAAAATTGGGTGAGTTTGAGCTTGTCCTAGAAATACCACTACGGAAAGATATACATTACTTTATGGATTTAAGAAAAAAAAAATTAATGTTGACATCCGTTCCTATGTTTATTTATAGCAGTCATAAAGAATATTGTTTCAGAACATTGTTGTTAATAGTCGACTACAAGACTACCAAATATATGTACAAATTGACTATTTTATTAGTAGAAAAATGAGCAAAAACTGCCATGCTTTTGCATGATTTTTGTTGCTCTACATCAGTTTCAGTTTGAATTGGCTGGTATGTCATGATTAATGCAAATTTCAATATTTCTTGAGGCCAGTAGCTTGTAACGAGTGTCTGTGTCACACCAATCTATTGCAGCTGTCAGACTGGTGGCTAAGAGTGGCCTACCTGGAATTCCGGTCACCGGTCGTGGTCAACGTGTCACCAGGTGTCATCTTCCCCAGATCGGAGAGTTCAGAGGTCGGAAGTCAAGAAGGTCAATTGCAACAGGCTGCCAAACTCATCACTGGCATTATGGACTTCAAGTACATGATCGACACGTGAGTGTGTGCTGCCAGTCTGCCCTTTATCCATGTGTTATATGCCGTACTACTGAATTTTCTTAAAATCAAATCATTTCTTGCAGTGCAATGTGGGTAAAAGTCTCCTCAAAGATCAAGCTCAAATTTGTCTGTGAAATCTCAATTGATTTTGAGACTCTGAAAGCTGACCCTTTGCCAAGCAAAGTTTTATGGAAGGGAGGAAAATATTGGTGTCATCCAGGCTCGATGCATCTTGTGATCCAACATGGGCTGAACAGGCCACACCCACTCTGCACAAAAGCATATTCATGACAAAAGATTTGATTGACATTTCTTGACTTCCTGTCATGTGAGCATGCATGTAGAACATTTGTGCAATGACTTCTAGTGTGATATTTACATTGTGCAGCTAGTGAGATTGCCAAGTAAGCCAATTAGATTAATCGTGGGATCTACACGTTATATATTTAAATATTTTCAATGAATATCCATTTGTACACTGCGATGCAAATTCTATGTAGACATATTGTAATGGTATCTACAGTACAAAACAACACATTATCAGAGAATATGTTGAGGTGACCTTTCACCTTTGCCTTTAACCGCAGGCAATCTGTGCCGGTCGACAAGATGGGAGGCCAACCCCTTTGCATGGACCAGTACTACAAGATCCTGGCCTCGTGCAGAGTACCGGGACCCAAGATCGACGGGGTGGTGACGTATCCACCCAACATGGCTGATGCACCCAAGCACATCGTGGTGATGTACAACAATCAGGTGGGTGGTCAGTCATCTTGTGATTGGCTAGGATGAAACACATGAATTTGGGAAGAGGTAAATTGATATATTATGGGTGGCAGTACAAGGTTCATGTACATTAGTCGGTGACATGCCATTGCGTTGCTGGGGCGACAAGACCTCATATCTACAAAGTGTCAAATGTTCAGGAGAGCAAAAAACATGGCAGCCAAAGCACTATATCAAATGGCATAGCCTTTCCTCTGACATATCATAGTGGCTTCATTTTTGGGGTTAGACAGCTATGATTTGGTCAGGACATCACTTAACTGATAATATGATCATTAGTCTTAAGAAGTAATTTTCACCAAAATTTGAGATTCAAGGTCTTGTTACCCCAGCGACGAAAGGTCTTTATGTCTATTCTATGTCTAATTCTCATCTGCCCTGCATGTTCATTTGCTGTAACATTACATTGCTGTAATGATATTGTTATCTCTATTGTGTTGCTCCATCTTTCAATGTTGTTCTATTGTGTTGCTCCATCTTTCAATGTTGTTCTATGTTGTTATTTGATTAACTTCAGTAAAGTGATAATGTACTACTTATGTTCTCTCTCAGCTGTACACCCTTGATGTGCTAAGGGCGGATGGCAAGCCACACAGTCTTAGCGATCTGTACGCCGGGCTCAAGCACATTGTGGATGCCACGCCTATTCCTGCCGTCCCTGTTGGTATCCTGACGTCAGAACACCGAAACACTTGGGGCAAAATCTACAAGAAGATGAAGAAAGGTATGCCTTACAGTCACATTTTAAGCTTTTTCCTGTCTTTTTTTTTTTCTTGTAATTGTTCCAACACACCCCTTGCATTGAGTCTAGCTAGTCATGAGATTCATTTATCATGCAGATGAAATAATGCTATGACAGTCATTCACAGGAATTGATATTTGAATATTGTCAAAGTTTTTATATCACATATATAACTTGTTTTTATTCGATACTCAAGTGCTCATGGTTTCATAACTTGAAATAGATGTTTCATTGTTTGTTTGTGAGTTGTTTGCCATACTTTAAAAAGAAATCCTATACTGTTAATGTCAATACTTTCGCATGATTAATTTTCTGCGCTGAGTGGCTCTAAAACATATTTGCAGGTTCTTGAATTCGTGCTGTGCAATTGCCAACCCATCCAAAATGTGCAAAGGAAATTGTGAAGATATTTTTGCAGGTTTTAGATTTCGCGCCAGCCAGAAGTAGCATGAAGTACGCGAAAATTAATGTACCGCGGAAAATTTATGCATTTGTGGTTTACTGGTGTAAATCAGGGACACATACCATGAACTGGCTTTTATATATACCATGTGTTATCAAAATGAGCAGTGGTTGTTGAAAATAGAAAGAGCGCATTCCCTATGTTTTTCATTGTTACACATGTTCAGATCGAATCAACAAGGCCAGCTTTGAGAAGATCAAGCGCGGCCTGTTCCTCGTTTCCCTCGACCAGGACGACAAGCCAGGTGTGGACGTCAATGCGCTGTCCTGTAGAGGGCGCCAGTCATTGTACGGCGGTGGCAGCCACATCAGCAGTGGCAACAGGTGGTTTGACAAAACGCTGCAGGTGAGGCATTTACAGTTAGCACAACTAGTGTGTGGGTATGTGTGATCCATATTGCATGGCAGTGGACCGCTGCGGTTATTAATTTTAAACAATTATGATATAAAGCTTCCTTGCCCTCAAGATTCTTTGGGACAGGGTGTCTGTGTTCAGATATTTGCTTTTTATTATACAGTGTGTCTCAAATAAAACTATACACTTTTGAAATGGCTGCCGAATAAGAAATATATGATTATGGGAAAAAAGGTTTATATGTATGGATAGCTTATGGACTCAACTTTCATATGACACCAAAAGGTCTACAAATAATTCATGCTTGAATGAGCACTACTCACTTTTGTAAAGGGTATGAAAATTAGGCTGCGCAGTAATTAGCCTTTTAAATTTTTGACAGGTGAGTCCGTTGGAGCTTACAAAACTGAAGTTGATATGATAAATTTATCGATTGCAATCTGTTTGGGTTTGCTGAGTGAATTTTATGGTTTATTAAACCAAACTTTTCAGCCTGAGTAAACCGCAGTTGCATTTATTTTATTGTAGCATTGCAAATTTTCCTCGTAGACTCAGTGGTGTGTTCATGTGAGTAAGGATGAGGTGATGGTACATGTTGCAATTTCCATGTTACACACTCTTATTTTTTACATCTGTGACTTGAATGAAAACCTTCGCCCCACATTGCAGTTATTTTCAGATTAGAATAGCTCATTGATTTACTTAATAACCAGACGGGGATTATGTAAACTCATTATTCAAATACATTTTGTTGAAAATTTTGCTGACTCACATGAACAAACCACTGTGTCTACCAGGGAAATTTGCAATGCTACAATAACATAAATGCAACTGCGGTTTACTCAGGCATAAAAGTTAGGTTAATAAACCATAAAATTCACTCAGCAAACCCAAACCGACCGCAATTGATCATAAGTTTCAGTTTAAGTTTTTCAGTTTTGTAAGCTCCAACGGACTCACCTGTCGAAAATAAGGCTAATTCCTGCGCAGCCTAATTTTCATACCCTTTACAATAAGTGAGCACTGCTCATTCAAGCATGAATTATTTGTAACTTTTTGGTGTCATATGAAAGTTGAGTCCAGAAGCTATCCATATAAACCTTTTCCCCCAGAATCATATATTTCTTATTTGGCAGCCATTTCAAAAGTGTATAGTTTTATTTGAGACATCCTGTATATTTGGGCGAGGTCATCTGTTACTTTAGTGCAATCAAAGAACAAATCAAGAGTAAGAACCAGGTGATATGACCATGAAACATAACTATTTAGTTCCTTGTCACATAAAAGTGTGTTCATACTCAATTTTTATGTCTTTGTCTGCCTGTCTGTCAGTTTACCTCTTGCTGTCTGTTTGTCGCTGTCTTGCTTTATCTATCTATCTGCCTTTCTGTCTGTCTATGTATATATTATGTATGTATTTATTTATCTATCTATCTATGTTTCTATCAATCCATGTATTTATAGTCATCTATCTTTCAATCTCTCTATCTGTCTGTCTGTCTGTCTGGCTCTGTATATATATATGGATATTTATCTCCATCATATACCACAGTTCTGGGTGGGAAGGTCTGGCTACATGGGAATGACATACGAGCACTGTACAGCAGAGGGGCCGCCAATAGTTGCCCTCGTTGATCACAGTCTGAAGTACATGTGAGTAGTCTCTTTCACCAGTCTTTTCTGCTTATTCATTTTGAATGTGTAAATTGCCTCAATTCAATCAGTGGACTGTATGATGTGGTTGACTGGCTTTAGAAAATCTTTTTTTTTTTCTCCCCATTGGGCCCCAAAGATCGTGAAGGTTCAGACATCAATTGTAATCCTGGGTAGTTATTGGCCAATTCCTTCAAGAAAAATTTACCTGGTAATGACAAAAAGTTTATACAGTGTGTTCATGCAGTACTGTCAGTCTATATAATGTGTAGTTCACAATTCAACCCTGACATTTTGCTGACCTTTTCACAACATTGCAATGAGAAGTTCCTCTAAAGTGGCAATAATGTGCATGGTATGATACTGAGTAGTACATGTACATGTGAAAGTTTTCGTGGCACACGCATTTTTCGAGACATGAAACTGGCCCCCAAATGAAAACAGGATATGTAATGATATTTCATCTGTTTGATTCCGTGTAATGAAAAACAGGTGAAAATTCATTCTACCAAGCTGATGCTTAAAAATTTTTCATACTAAAATTTCCACTTTTACTGTATGGTTTGGTGTGCTTTCTGCAGTCAGATAGGGATGTAAAAAGGCTGTATCACAATTATTGAAAAAAAAAAATAAAATAAAAGCATCCAAACTATGAGGTAGCATTAGCGTACACAAAACTCTTATGTCACTCATTCTAACAGCATCAATATTTTTTTCCTAATTTTTACTTTTTTTTTCCTCTCACAACAGGAACAACATTGTCGAGGAGATTGGTGAATCGACACCTGGTGTGACGAAACCCGAGCGGCTAGAGTTCAACATCGACCCCGAGATCCTTGACGCCATCGATGAGGCCAAGCAGAACATTGATATGTGAGCATCTCCATGTTTCTTACCCGAATTAATGATCTCATGACAACAATTGAATGTCAAGAGATAACAGGGATGAGTTGAGGAATGGGAAAAAATCAGTGCTCCATTTTGTGAGATAATCAAAGACCTGGTAACTTGGGGATACCATGAAGGCTGCCCTGGCTTGTATACTGTATATACAAGAATCCCCGTAAAAATTGTGTACAGATTCAACACTGATCCCTATGTAAGTACGCACACAGCCAAAGAATCTTGTCTGGAGGTGACCATTACCTATGAGTGTACGCTTCAATACACATAATTATGAGCTTATGGGAGCTATTCGTCATTTTGGAATGTACCCTTGTGGGCAGTGAATGGAGATTGATTCAATAGCTTTGCCCACAAAACAGTGTCTCCTCTTCTGTCTATCATCACCAGGTACAAGTTGTACCTTCAGTAGAAATCAAAAGTCATCTCAATTTGTTATTATTGTATCATTTCCTTATATTCCTAGCCACATCCTTGTTTGAGGCTGAGCAGTTGTCACTTAACCCTAACTAGGCCGGGCTATTTAGGTAGATCATAGAGCCGGGGGGGCCTCCCAGGCCCCCCTCCAGATCTCGGCCGTTGACCGCGCGATCGCGACGAAAATTGGCACACACATTGCCTATGATGTAATCAAAAGTATCACGAAGTTGAATTTTTAAAGAATTATCATTTATGCTAAATTATGCTAATTTATGCATAATGATGCATGAAATCAGGCAATTTGGTATAAATCACTAAATAGAGCTCAAAATGGGCACATTTTTTGTGTAAATGTTCTTTTTAGTGTCCTGAGCAAATGTAAGAGAAAAAAATTGTGCCATCAGAAAAAATTTCAAAAATATTTTATTGTTTTTTTAATTTCTTATGTATTTCTTTGTTTTTTCAACTTTATGTTTTTCATTGTTTTTTTTCGATGAAACTTGTCCGCGACATTGTTCCGATCAAGAAAATATATTATTAATTGATTTTAATCAATAAAACCCCAAAATAATCATACTTTTATGAAATTTGCCTGTAAGCACAGTTTGCATTGAAATTGTACACAAATTCACGTTTTTGAGCAATTTTTGGTCTGACATGCACATACATATTTATGCGCAACTTCGGAATCGCGCACCCGGGCATTGCAAATTTGGTATCAAAAGATGCGGGAGACTCAAAAGAAAAAAGTCATGAAATGTCGTGGCGATAGCTTTTCGTTTTAGCGATACATCGCGTGGAACGTCGAATGGGGGGGGGGAGGGCCTCAGAGGCCCCCGGCCTAGTTAGGGTTAAGCCTACATACACATCGTACTTCCCAGTGGTTATTGAGGTGAAGGTTGTATTTTGCCATGGCTTGTAAAATGAGAAACAATTGCATTCTGTATTTTGGCTTCTGTGGTTTTGTGGAGTCAGTTTTGTTCATCATTGACATTACCATAAGTTGGAAAGAAGAACAAAATATGCTGATAGTAATGATGCATGCATGACACACAACCAAGGGAGAAAGCTCTAAATTCAAGAATTGCTGTGGACCACAATCTGTTAGCGTGCAAGTCGTTGTATAGAACAAGTATTGTATGATCTTTACTCGTGCAATGGAATAAGATTTTGCACTCCTGACCATTCATTATTTGTATACTGTAGTGGCCCTCTCCTTTTGAATCACTACATGAAATTGTTAAACACATTTTGTCTGTTATCTTCAGAGCTCATGATGAACTGCAGGTGACCTGCTTCCAGTTCTCCAGATTCGGCAAGGACTTCCCAAAGTCCCAGCGCCTCAGTCCTGATGCCTTCTTCCAAATTGCCATCCAGTATACGTTCTTCAAGTAAGCTTGGACTAGGTGACCTCGTTTTACATATTGTCATTGCAGTGTGGACTTCACTGCCTTAAGGAATTAGACCAGTTCTTTGGGATGTTGATTTGCGAATCTCTGCGGTGTGTGTGTGTATGCATTTAAGTAAAATAAATTATTAAATGTTATGTATTTCAATGATTAACTTATGTATTTCGATGATTTTTACTTTAACTGTGCAAAACCAGGACACAGAAATGGAAATATTTTTACTAATTGTGACCAAATAATGCAATTTTGTTACTTTAATCAGTAATGCTAGTGTGAATGATTGTCTTAGGCAGGCCTATTATTTGAATGGAAATAAAAAACAAGAACAACAAGAAAACACACAAATGTGGCATTTTAGTTTCTGTGTGCCAGTGTTGTACCAGAAATGATTTCAGAGCTACATTTCTTTTTAAATTGGACATGTCTGAATGAAAGTGAAGGGAATGGCAATAAATATCAGACAACAGACTATTAAAACATCACATAAGAAACAGAGTTTGCAGGGGCAAGGGACAAATTTTCTACCGCCTTGTCCAGAAAACATGATTTTGCACAATTTCTCACAAAATCGTGATCAGGGAAAACATATGCTGGACTCTGTTTCATAATGGATTCTAATGAAGTAATCAGTGTCGGACTAAACTTGATAATGTTGTGAACAGGTGGTAGTACCATCTGCTTCCCTTAATAAAGCAACTATCAAAGACAAGCTTACCGATTCTTGTGACATTTGCATCCTGCACCCCATTTCCAGATTGTACGGACACTCGACAGCCACATATGAGAGTGGATCATTGCGGAAATACAAGTATGGTCGTACCGACACGATACGCAGCGCTTCTATCGACTCGGACAACTTTGCTCGTGCTATGCTTGATCCGGCCAAAAAGGTCAGAGATCACAATGTGATCATTACTTCATTTTCAGATGTGCCTTTTTTCCCTTTCAGAGATTTTTTTTGTTTTTTGCTGCACTATGGAGGAAAAATATTGGAACACATCAACTTGAGTATGTTTTTACACACTTAAACAAAAATTTGAGAGGACTTTTGTCTCAAATTTTGCACCTTCCTTTTCTAGAGCACAAGGGTATGCCATAAACTTGCATACTCTAACTGCTTTTTGACTCTAAACTGAATAATGATAGTGAAATATGATTTTTTATATTCTGTATGTTTGCATAGTTTTTAGACTTCTTGACCAAATATTTGTGCATGTACTACAATGAGATATAATTTAAATTCATTTGATGTAAACTATGTGGTTGGAGTTCACAGAGGTAGTTTAAATCTAGTCCATGGCTTATGCTAATTTCTGACTCCTTTGATGCACGTTTGCCAACAGTCATCTACTGATTAATGCACATTGACGTGCAGTTAACTGCACCTTTCTAAGGTGCACCCATTTTGCGGCTTCTTGTAGTTCATGGACTTCTACTTTAAACATGGCCATGATTTAAAGTAATTCAAGTAGATTAACTGAATTACCCTTGTGAATTTGGGCCATATTTTGCATCTGTGTCATACATGTGATATCATTCGTGGTTTATCTGTTTTATGTAATAAACATTTGCGTTTCTCGTCCCTCTTTTCCTCTCCTCTCTTCTGCAGCCCAGTGAGCGGGTCATGCTCTTCAGAAAGGCAATAGAGGCACACAAGCAATACACCAATGATGTGAGTCAGGCTGACTGGGCCAGTGCTCAGATGCTGTCAGTTGCAAAATCCCTCTCATATTTCTTTTATTGTAGGGCAATTCTTTTAATTGATTAAAAAAATTAAACAGCGCATGTTTTAATTCAAGATGATTGAGGATGGCTGTATAAACTTCCTGTATCACTAATCATTTCCGTTGACCACTGTGGTGAAATTAAGAATAGTTCTAAACAGATTCTTCTTTGTTTTTCTTCCTGTTATCTTAAGACACTCCTCAATGATAATTGAAAATACCACAAAAAGCGTTTCAGTTTTTGATAGGAATTATACCTGTTGTTTCTTGTAGGAATGCAGGTATTTTGTCCTGTCATAGGGTAACAGAAGTTAATACTCTTGTATCACGGTGGTGAGTTTTCAGATTGTGTGAAGCAAGGCAGAAAATTAAACTAAAGCCGTCTGTGCCATCCAAATGTTAGAGTTCTTTACACCATGTCATTTATCACAAAAACAACAAACATACAAGAGCGTATTTGTGCCACAAAAGGATGTGAATAGGAAGCTTTAGATTTTCACGATGGGGACGTTCAGAGGGAAAAAACCTGGTCTGAGCATGTGCAGAATCGCGTATCAGACGCGATCTATTTATAGCTAGCGCGCCTGAGTTCTCACTACGCATTCTGGGCTATTTTCACGTCCGCTTAATCCACAACGTAGAGAGCTATTGATACACCAATCATATGGGCGCCATTTTATTTTTTATATGTTGCGTCTCAGCCTAATCTAAAGCTACTTTTCAGCACGACGCAGGGAAGAGGAGAACGTTCAGCTCAAGCGTCTCAAACGTCTGCGCAGCAAAGCTAAAGCTCCCCAATATCCCAGTTGCAGCAACCCCAAGCAATCAATTGCACATGGTTGCTGCTGTTGGGTTACCAATGCAGTGATATAAGTTGAACTGACATGCACTTCCACGTGCAACATAACATGTCATGATGCAGTCAACTACAGGAAAGCCCTCTGAAAGAAAATCCACCATAACACACCATACCACAATATAGACCACTCCAACACAACTGACAACAACACAGTTCACTGTGACATAGCTTCCTGCAACATGGAACTCGGACTACAACATGTCCACCCTCAATATAACCCTGTACAAGTCAATTGACTGCAGTGCGACCCAGAGCAACACAGCCTACACAATCTGCAACCCTCAATACATATAAAGCACAAATCACTCCTACACAGCCCACTTCAGCATGACTCACTGCATCATATCAACATCCTGTGTGACTGTGTGACATTATCTCTGCTCCCCACCGTGCAGGTCATCAATGGGGATGGTATCGACAGACACCTGCTTGGCCTGAAGCTGACCGCCATCGAGAAGGGTCTCAATGTCCCTGACCTCTTCATGGACACGGCCTTCACGTCCAGCTTCCACTTCAGACTGTCCACAAGTCAGGTGAGACCAAAAGAAAGATGTTACTGGCAAAAATTCGCAAACCAACAAACATGAAGGAGAAGCTGTTGATTTTTTTTTCTGTTATTTTGATTTAATTATATACCGGTACTTAGAAAATCAAAGTTGTCGCTACTTTCAGACCTGTGGTACCTCACAGTAATTTGTATAACCTATTACTAAAACTGATATTTGTTTTGATGTTCAAATCTCACTTCTTCACCGTATCGAATTCAGATGACAATAAAGGTACTACAGCACTGATTTGCTGCTGTATGTAATTGTACACTAGGCATCTAAACTCTAGCTGATGTTAATCTTATGTATTAATATCTTGAGGTCGTATTGAAACTAAATGATGAATTAATCTCCCATGCTGCTTATGTCAACCGTCGTGTCCACCCTAGGTACCGGGCAAGGAAGACCTGCTGATGCTGTTTGGACCTGTGGTACCGGATGGCTACGGCATCTGCTACAACCCCCACCCCAACCACTTCAACATCTCCATCACAGCGTACAATACCAGCCCCGAGACGGACTCGGACCGATTCGCCGCCACGCTCACCGACAACCTGCTAGAATTACAGGAGCTTTTGCTCAAAGCCCCTCCAGCTGCCAGGCTCTGAAAGCCAAACAAACTTTCTATGCAATACAGCAGGAAAATTCGGAAATCCAATCCCATCTTTTATTCTTCTGCTAAATCTAAGAGTAACAGAATGAGAACCGTTACTGTATATGCCATATATTTCACAAGGCTTTTATGTTCGCAAGTCGGGTGCTATGGGCAAATTCAACAGCACGCGAAAATATAAACTCTTGATACCAACACGAATGTGACTGTCATGCAGGCAGTACACATTATAATAATGCACAAGGTGCATGGTGATTCAGTTTAGTAGGCCCAAATCTCGGTGTGCCGACTGTGTGAATGGATGCAACTGCACAATTTCCCCGTCGGTTGTAACTGCTGTACTCCACGATCGCAAATTTTGCCACGCGCGAAATTGTCAGAAAGATCCCGATTCTCCCAAAATTAGACTTGCTGAATATATGGCGTATACAGCAATATATAGATACCTTGTAATAAGAGTAATGATGTTTGTACATATTTACATAAATATATCAGTATATAATTCAATTGGAGAGTTGTATCATTTGTACTGTGTTCACTTTTTCTCAGAGGTAACCAAAAGTAGCCATTTCCAAGGAAGAATTGTTTATCAAACTGACATGAAATTGAACAATGAAGTCTGCTATGGTGCATTATTGTTCGACCAGAACATGCACACGCTTTGTGAAACTTTCCATATTTTTACCGTGATAGTATTGGAATGTTTTCCTCCGTTATGTGATGCTGACCACACCCATTTATATGTTGAGAAGCATGGAGCAAAAGTGGTGATCATAATTTTTGTTTCTCCAGGAAATTTTTTCACATACTTTGTGTTTTCAGCAGAGATTTCCATGTGCGGCTTAGATCCTTTGAGCAAGTACTTTGCAAAGTGGAGCATGTTGTTCTTTCTGAAATATTGTCTTGTGGAAGTAGGTAATGGGAGGTGGACAAATTTCAACACCGTAACAATGAGAAGAGTTATCGATTTAAGACTTGTGTGTGATGAAAATTGATTTTGAATGATATATTCTTGCCATCAGACTGTGATCTTGTTTCTCTTTAAGATGAGTTACAAATGCTGAGTGAATTTATAAATCTTTAGCACCATGGCTTAGTGCATGGCCTATTGCTGTTCCATTTCACACTGACCCATACTCTCATCTCTAGTCACACACTTTAAAGGGATGGTATAGTATTGGTTGAGGTGAGAATTCAGCTTTTAACTTTTTGTGAGATACTTAGAAACCACTTTATGAGATGTTACAAAGCATGCGATTCTAAGAGGAATTCAAAGTTTATTTGCTGACAATCAGTTTTCAAATGGCTGCGATATCATAAAACAAAGTAAATCAAAGTGATCCTAGTAAAAGGTGGGTCCCACCTCTTATTAGGGTTGCTTTGTTTTGGATATCTCAGCCATTTCAAAACCAATTTTCATCAAATAAACTTTGAATTCCTCTTAGAATTATATGCTCTGTCATATTTCATCGGAGGCTTTTCATTATCTTAAAAAAAGGAAAAATCATTAAAAAAATGTTGGAAACCACAAACCTCATCACAACTGCAACTGTATCATCCTTTAATTTGTATATACAGTACATTATTATGTCAGTAATTGTTTCTTTCTGTATGTGCTATGATGACATCACACTCCTGATACCATTTTCTTTATGAAAAGTGGAAAATAAACTTGAAACTTGAAACTCAGTTGTGCTTGATCAAATGACTGCAACAGGAATGTAAAAGGGAAGCATATTGTCTCAACTTAAATCTGCAAAGCATGATGCAGTGTGTTTAACCTTGATACAGAAAGGGAGGGATTTGTATTCTTTGGCAAACTATAGCCTGGTGCCCTCATGCATACACTAAAGTTTCCGAACAGTTTATATCTAGTCCTGTATGCTACATGGTGTGTCGAGACTGAAATAACACAAGCATATTTCCTTATGATGCGCTGCATTCATTATGCACTGTCGGTAAAACCAATCCAAGATTTTTGTTTTGTGCTGGGGAAGATTAGATGAAGGTTCAATATCTCTTTTGACAGCACAAGTTTGAAAAAAGTTTTCTTTCTTGATTACAACTCGTAAAGGGTAGACACATTTCGATACAAGTTTTTATCCACTGAAAGTGGAATATATGCAACAAAGTATGCAAAGAGGAAATGCTTTACAATCATTATTCATTAGTGCTTATTTGAGCTTGTGTGTGGGAGTGGGAAAAATCTGCTACATGAAAGTTGAAAAAAAAAATGGATGTTCTGTGATGATCTGAATGACTCTGATGCTGCTGTTTGTTTTGTGTGTCTTGAAAACTAATCGCATACTACAGTCATGTGTGGTGGTTTTTACTCTGTGTTTGCCAAAATGTACATTGTTTTTAGGTGATGAAAGTCACCTGATCATCTTAATATGTAGTCAATATATATTCTATCACTCAATTCTTGGTCGAGAATATACATGTATGAGATCCCGTTGGCGCACGCACAGTCAATTTGTTTGTAGCAATTTTTGTGTCTCATCCATACTGGCTTTTCATATACAACGTATCTCTGTATCTGCTTTTCTGCACAACCGTAACAAAGCTGTGTTGTTTGACGAGTGGCCAAATGCTGTGCGACTCCAGCTAATGGGTAGCTCTCTACAAAGTGTCATGGAGATCAAAGATTAATTCATTGTTTGGTCTTTCAATGAAAGAGCATAAAAATATGAGGGAAGTCAGATAGTCTTTGCCATTTAAGTGACCATGTTCTGAATAGAACGCAATCTAGTGTATTTTTCAATGTCTCGGTTGTGGTTATCTAACTACCTTGTCGTTTTTGCAGTACTTGTGTGTTCACAAAGAATGTGACAGTCGCCCTGATATAAATCAATCAGAATTACATGCAATTCTTCTGAGTAAAATCAAATATGTCAAGTACAGTAAGCATAATCCTCATCAACAAAAACCCTTCCATTTCAGTGCACTTCAGTGACTTAAACCAGGACTTTTTGCTCTGTATGAGGTATATCCCACTAAACTTATTTGAATCTCCGTGTACAGATGATTATAATAATACATGTAGATATGAAAACTGCTTCGTGAGCGTCAACCAGGAGCCAGCCGTTAATATATCATGCAAAACAGCTGAGCGGTTGGGGAGTATTAGGGATTTTTGTTTTTGATTACGAGTATCAGTATTCTGTGTGCTTAAATGGTTTTGGACGACAAGACACTGGTTAACTTCAATGAGGGGCAGTGCTAAGGTGTGAAGATGCTAGTTTTCTGCCCAGTCCGTTATTTATTTACATGGTATACCGTGTAATTATCTTGGATGATTTACAGATATAACATACAAATTTGTAATGTGCAATTGGGTCTTGGGAGAAAAGTAACTTAATGTCGGGGAGCATTCTTTGATATTTTCTGTTTTTTCATTGTCTACCAGTGGAAACATAAACATGTCATAATGTTAAGTATGGAATAAAAGTGTTTCAGACGAAGCCAACAGATATTTAACATTATTTCTAAAACTGCAATGAAGTATATGTATATTGTGGTGTATGTACATAACATAATTCATTTGTGTCTTAGTGTGTTGGAACAGATATTCAATCATGACATGTAAAAGAATGCAGTCATTGACGACACATACTTTTTCCAACTTTGTTTTATTTCATTGTCATTGACAATAAAGAAAAGAAATATATATGAATTAATTCACTTTCTTTCTCGTGGTTTTATTTTGAAATTGTAAATTAAGGGATGCTGCAAGTAAGGTTATCATTCCATAGTCTTGCTTCACACAATTTTCATTTCTTACTTTTGTGTTTGTTGGTTGGAACAAGTACAAAGAGAAAATTCACACACAATCATCTTCTCCTGTAGCATAAAGACGTACATCCCTTCCTAATTCACAGTAATTGATTGCCACTCTCTCACACAAACTTGCATACATACAATTAATAATTACCAGTGATTTCTGAGCGAGCGAGAATCTCCCGACTTTGAAACCAAGTTCAGCGTACCGGCTTCGGTCAATGTAACTCATATACACTGTCTTCATCCCACAGGGACACAACATTCCATGTTTTAGATGAGGCATATTCTGTCCTCAAAATGTCTTTCCATAATTACCTAAAGGTAAGTTATTACGACGCATTTTACAGGACAATAACCAATTTCTAAATCTCAATCTATGAAAATAGCACAAAAACTTATACTGGACAATTTTAAAGCACATGCACACTTGTATTTGATATACAAATGTATTTGTTGGTGAAGAAATACAAAACAGATTTCATATACCAGCTGAAGTATTTCCTTTCCTCTGTTGAAACTTCAATTTAATATATTGCAGTCATACAGACCCAATTCTTGTAGATCCGATTTCTAACATACAACATATACATGTATTTGTGTAGTTCATATATTTGACTATTATTGCTACTGATATTTTAAAACCAGGGACCACAGAACATTAGGGGATACAGCGAGAGAATAATCAGGTGAAGTACTTTTGATATAGTCGATGTTCCCCCCCCCCCCCCATTCCATTGGAAAATCTATTGGTGGGATCATCGGATATTCATAGGTTTGCTTGTGTTTTTATACAATGTATTTTCATGTGAGGGAACGGGGTGGGGAATGGGAATGACCCCTGTTAGCTGTCTTTAAAGAAAGGTACATTCTTGTTTCATTAACATAATGGACCTTCACTAGGGGATAAAAGTCCTTGTTTGATATGACTCAATGAAATACTATTGAGGAAATCATTTGTCTCGTATTCCTGAATGCAAATCAACATCTACAACCTTGTAGAGGTCACGTAGTATTCCTGCGAGGGATTCACATGGACTTGCGTGTTGCTCAGTGCGAGACGTGGTCGTAGGTGATCGACATCTTCCTGTTCAACCACTGCCGGATGTTCGGGCAGATTCATGTTTCCATGGAAACCGTCATCCATGTAGTACCGCTCGTGTGTAACTTCATGCATCTCCTGGTTAATCCTCCCGACTTCATCACCCCCGCCTGCATTTACACTTCGTCCTGTTTCTGCTGGGCAATGCTTCTCGTCGTCTAGATACGTGGCTTCCTGGCGGTAGAGTTGATGCAGTGCTTGGTGTCTTCTGTTGTCATGGTAACCATGATGATGTGCTGGAGGATTTACTATGGCAGCTTCGCCGGCGTGGAAACTCTTCTGGTGGTGCCAGGTGGGGTCTCTGTGTTGAGTTGATGTGCTGGGGGCATCCCGGCAGCGATCATCCGAACTGCCACAGTCACGATGGTGATGGTGCTGACCTCCCTCTCCACCAACTACACTTCTTCCGTTTCCTCTGTGAGTAACCGGAGTTGCCGAAAACATTCTTATACCGTGATCCCATTTACCGGACTCGGGCGTGTGCTGTGGAACCAATTCACCGTCAGGGGGAGGGTGGCGCAGGGGCTTGGGAACAGCTGGTTCCTTGCCGGTGTATTTTCGCTGCGTCGGTGTCGGAGGTTGATGACCATCATGTTTGACGCTGGCCTGATTGGTGTATTGATGTGAAAACCTTAGTCCGTCATGGACGTCAGATCCAATTTGATGCTGCGATGCTGTGTTGGGGAAAGATTGTGATTTGGTGGCTGGAGTGGTGTGGCGCCGAGATAGCTCCGCGGGCCGTGCGGGATACGTTGCGCATCTCTTTTCAAAATGCTCTCTCGATGACGATGTCGGCGTCTCGATGTCGACCCCTTCGTCATCCTTGGAATGGGAAGCTGAAGCAGCATGCGAACGTGTTTCACTAGCGCCGTGGATGCTAGGACTGTGTTGCATGGGATGACAGTAGAAAGACGACTGGTCTCTACCGCTGCGACGGTGATGGACGCGACTCATGGGTTGGCATGTGGCATCAACGTCACCGTGGTCACCGCGATGAGCAGAGTCCATTCGGTTTTCAGTGGTAGCCGCGATGTACTGGGGGTATTGTCCATCGGTCTCAGTGATAAGGGTAGAGTGGTGATGCTGTCCAGGGTCCACGTGATGACCATTCTTGGAAGCTCTACCGCTCAGGGAGCGCCGGAGATTCCCCTGCCTCTTCCCGCTGTACTTCCGAGGTATTGGGTAGCGTTCCAGACTTCGAGCGGTCGACCGCTGTTGGTTGTTCCTCTCCAGGTCATTGCTGGATCCGTCATGTGAGGTGAGACTGGACCGCAGCAGCGGTGGAGGTGGAGGCGCGGGCGGAGTGGCAGGAGGAGGTGGAGTTGATAGTGCATGGGTTTGGTGCTGGTGTTCCACGAACGTGCTGTGATGCTGGAGTTCTTCCACAACTGCCTGCGAAACAATGTTAGAAGGGTAAGTGTAAAGAATGTAAAAACATACATTCAGACACACGCTGCCAATGCAAACATACGTAGCTGGGTCTTAATCCAATCATTTCGTAAACTAAACTGGAGATGATGAACCATCTTGCTGGGACTCTGGGACACTGGAGAATCTGATCGTGTGGCGCACATCACGAGAGCGATGCGGCCGAAATCCAGAGTTCTAGATCTATGGTTATAATGCTATCTTATAATTTCTTTTCAACATTACTGACTAAATAATGTTGAGAGGAAGAAGGCTAAAGCTTACAAGGGAAACAAAATAATGTTAAGCGGAGAACACATGGCTAGAGCGGGAGAACATTCGAACTCAAGTGGGAGAGCGGGAGATCTTTTTGTTCCAAAATAGCATCAAAGCGGAAGAGTTGGAGTCTCGGACGTAGGAGTGTCTTCGTCTACTCATGAGAAATATATATTGCCTATCCCTACCCTTCTTTGTCTCTATATTAGGAAGAGATGAAGAACTTGGTCAGTGAAATTGGTAGAGCCTATTTGGCAATTCTTGGGTAATGGTAATGACGTGGCCGTTTTATCGAATGGTATACTATAACGCTGAAAAAGCTATACTCTGGGCAAATAAGATCGTGATAAAAATGCTATCATCGTAATCATCATCAAATCACACACCTTATCAAGCTGTGTTTTCTGTCTCACTAGAGGTGGCCTGGGCGGGGGTTCGGCGCCGTCCGTATCGTATATCCAACTCGTCTGGGGAATCTCGCTCTTTTCTTCGACACAGCGCATCTCCCCGCCCTCCTTCTGCAGCAACTTCGAATGCTGGAAAATGAAGACAATCATATGTCAGCGTTAGCGTTCACCTGCATTAATTCCTCTTTTCCTCACTCTCCTCCTCATAATCTTCCTTCTTTGTCGTCGTATCTTTCTCCTTTTCCTCCTTCTTTCTTTCATTCTTCACGTGCATGTACAGGCCTACGTTCTCTGTCTTTGCGTCCATTTAATCCCGACGGTACGTGTAACCCCTCCCCACCCCTTGAATTTCCCATTTCTATCTACACTCATTTCGCAGTACAGGTATCACGTGGCCGAAATTACTCACGACTTTTCTACGTATTATAATAAGCTGAATTTATTTACAAACAGACGTCGAAACGGAGACTTTTCTGAGGTAATGAACAGAGAGCAGAATTCAAAAATAAAAGTCTTCCATTTCTCATGGTGTTTTAATTCACTTCTCTCTTTTTTTTTCTTTTACGGTGATATAGCTCACAGAAGTTAACATTGAATGCATCTCGTATACAAATATTTGCGCACTCAGATGAAGCGAAATGTAAATCATAATCATAAGCGCACTCTATAAAGATGTGATTGCTCAGAATCTTCCGTCTAATGCTTTGTCCGACAACTTCTGTTTTTTTTTTAATGTGATGAAATAGCACTACTCTCATCATAATACATAAGGTTCGTTATCTTTTTTTTTTTTTCATTGTAAGGGTGGTGACGTGGCTTGGTCGGTAGCGCGTCTGCCTTGTAATCAAATGCCACTGACTCTAGCTGAAAAATATTGTAAATCATCATGTCAGCCCCTCCAATAAAAAGCAAAAGGCCAAAAAAAAAATCGTCAACTCCTAATTATGAGTTACACTGCTGACAGACAACAGACAAACAAACGCCGACAAGAACATACATTAATTACGTTTCTCGGCAGAGATAATGATGGACACGTACTGTTTCGATATGCGAGTAATTACCGCAAGACATTTTAATCCGAGATTGAAAAGCAACAACAACGACGACGAGGACGCAGCGACGACGCAGCAACAATTAACAACAACAACAACAACAACAACAACAACAACAACAACAACAACAACAACAACAACAGCAAACAACAAAATAAGCAAACAAAAAGAAAGCAAACAAACAGGTGCATTAAAATGAATTTTCAAAATTACGAACCTTGTTAAGTTCTCGCATTCACGAACCTTAAGAATATTGGGGGTTTTCGGACAAAGGAATATTTGGAAAAACGGAATTTATTTCATTTTCGGATTCACGATCCTTATTTTATTTTCGGATTAACGATTCTTCATTTTCGGAATTACAAACATCCGGCGTAACGAACCTTCCGAATAACGATCTGTAATCGACATATATATCGGGCACACAGACTATCACATCTCTAAGTTGCTTGGTTGTTAAGCAGCTAGGCGTTTTCCACCTACCTTGAAGGAATACCTGGTCTTTGCTGGCTTGGAGAGCTCGTGGTTTTTGTCAGGGGATTGGTAGGCTTTCCATTCCTGTCGTCTGAAGGGCGCCACCAGAAGGCAGTAGATGTAGAGGAAGCCGAGAACCGACGACACGAGACCGATGACGTTAGACACCAAACACACGAGGTAAACTGAACACGTGAAATCGAGATGAGTGAGAATGTGAACAAGGTAACGATCAGTGCAGAATGCGAAGAAATTTCTGACGTGCACTCGCGCATCTGGGCTTAATTTCATAGAAAGTAGCTTTGATTATCAACTTTTGCTGAAATAATAGCATTAAGTGTTATATGGTAATGACAAGAATCCTGCTTTCTGATTGGCTGTTCCTGCAAGAGTTAGCTATTCTGGCAAGAACTACTGTCCTATAACATCTTTTTATGAAATTAGACCAAACAGTGAAACGTCATTTAATTTAAGTTCAAATTCACTCGTGTTATACTTGTGAGAGTAAAAATCATTCACACAGGTCTTGGGATATGAACCTAATGCCTATTAGGGGAATTTCAGACCAATTAAAAGTTACTATGAAAAGAAACATTATTTTCTTGAATACATCAGTGAAAATTGAATCAAAATTAAACAAAAATTCTTGAAGTTATGAAATGATGACGTTTCGTTTTTGTTGTTTTTTTTTGCACAACAATTACCTAACAGTTGATATGAAAACGCTGATAAGTGTGTTGATGATGTCATCACCTCATAGTTTGACCACTGATCGCGTTTGTTAAATGTAAAATCAAATGATTGTATTCTTTTTTTTTTCGGTGGCTGAATGACTTTACCAGATAATCCGTCATTACATATATATATATATATATATATATATATATATAAATATATATATACTACATATATATATATATACATATATATATATATATATATATATATATATATAATATTTAATTATGTATTAGGATATGAGACTGAGAAAAACTGCGCTTGAAAGAAAGACTGAAAATTTCCAATTTTTCGACAAACTATATGGCAAGCTGCTAGGCGATGGCATCATGAACTCACTTATTTACATATTAATGATGACTGTTCAATAACTGTTTTGTGAAAATAAGCAAGCCTTCACAATTGCACAACTTTCTTAATCTTCACTCCACTTTGATTAAAGTTTCATTTCACACACACACAAAAAAATACTCTTTTTATCAGACTTACTTTAAACTGGTCCGGATTTTATTTTTTTTTTTCAGACCTTGAATATGGTGCTGAAATACACTTTGTTGTGCAAGATTCACGTATAATGTTGACAAAGCTGAAATCAAAATACCAATTAGAGGACAGTGACTCACTGATGTAAAAGGAAGGCCAAACAATCTCCTCTGCTTTAAAGTCTCGGTCTCCGATCAGACTCGGACCGGAGGACTCAAAGATCACGGCTTTCTCGGCGAATTCGAGCATCAACACGCCGGCACTACAGAGAACGGAAACAACGCCACTCACGACCAGCATCGTCAAGTTCTGTCGGTAAGAATTTTTTTATGCAGCAGACGACAAGCATTATACATGTAGTAGTATAATGGTGGGGGTTCTAGGCTACTCTCTCTCTCCATGGTTATCTCAATCAAGCCTTCTGATAAGGCATCCAGTTTAATTATGTTGTAAATAGAAGGCTGAAATGTACCACTTCCCACTTTCCGGCATTTATTTATGAGATGATAGTCTTGACTAAATTCCGGCAAAATATCATGAAATATCAACGGATTTTTTAATGTGTAAGTCTCACAATAAAAGACTATAATTAACAATTCACAAACAAACACACACACAAACAAACAAACAAACAAAAAACCCAGTGATCAATTATGTTACAGATTGGATGACGTATATACGTGTGTAACAGTCGTTGAATGTCATCGAGTCTCATCAGCAACAAATCAAACGTAGAGCTAGACGTCTATATAGCAAAGTGTGTGTGGTGAATATATTCCTCTGTATTATTGATAACCAAAAAAAAAACCAAAAACAAACAAAAACTGAGATATCAGCGCAAAGTGCGATGGTCTTGCATTAAATTCTACGGTCTTATAGGACACAGATTGATAATGGCCTGATAGAAAAATGCATCACAAATTGTAATCTATGAATGTTACAGTCTTTCAAGGCATATAAACAGTGATTCTATCCAATTTACACTTCATTATATTTTATTTATAGTCCCAACAATAATTGTTTGTGTTATTTACCTTCTTGTAAGAATGGGTCCCACACAGTGCAATTCCAACGATGAGTGCGCCACCGACGAAAATCTTATGACAAAGTAGACAAGTTAAAACTAACAAAATCTATAACAAAGTCACAATCGCCATCATTACCACCTAACATCAAGCTTAAAGTATATTTGCGAGACAAACAGAGTTCAGTCTTCGTATCTGTTGCCTGTTTAAGAATAATTTATAATTTACCAATAGAGGCATCTTAACGGAAAAAACAATATATATATATATATATATATATATATATATATATATATATCATCGATAAATGTATCATTTAATGTATAATTTTTCAATGTTTGTTGTAAGCACCTTATTATTTGTGAGGTACTTTGATTTTTGTCTATATACACTGTACATGTACTCTGTAAACTGAATGTACTTCAGCCTCTGCGCTGCCAATTTCAGGAACAATAAACCTCATCAATATATATATACAAACAACAAAGGGTTCACACGAAATATGCAACTTTGCTGCACCCTGTAAAGCACTAACTTTGACAAAAAAGAAGCAACACCAAGCTGCAAAAATGTCTTTTTGGGATTAATGGGTTAATACTTTGTCTGTCCGTCTGTCCGTCTGTCTGTCTGTCTGTCTCTCTATATATATATCTCACTTTTTGACACTCAAAGTGTATGCCCTCTGGTCACTTTCTACTGTAGATTCATAAAGATATAGGGGCTGGCCGGGAAATTACCCACTCTGAAATCATTCATGTAATACGCGCAACCCCCGGATGGCTGGGCAGAAGTTTCTTTGGCAGCGGCGCCATGAACAGACTTGGCATGGCACTGCAAAACCCCTCGACCATGGTACCCAGCGGTGCCTCGACCACACAGCACACACACACGCAACAACAATCATAATTACGCAATACATTTTAACCTGAAAGCCTGTCAGTTTGACCAAGGAGGTTGAAGAGATGGAGTAACAACAGAGTTATTCCCTTTGATCTATCTTCGAAGCCGCCGCTCAAAAATATTTGAAGCATGTGCCAAACAAAATCTGCCGCGCCGATACGAAGACAATTGACTCGTGTCTCATTGCATAATCACCAGCCACTTTCAAAGGAAGATATGTCTTTGTGATGGTAATTACTTTTCGCTATCCCTTCTTATAAAAGCTAGGTGGTAAAGACACGAGGATGCGCGAACAGAAATTGAGGCAAAAATGCTGAGATGAAGATGAAAATTACTCGACTGGGCATTTGCGGGCACTAATCTGATATATCTATCAATAAAGAATTATATTCGAAGATTATTACATGTTAGTTTCATTTGGGGGAAATCAAGTCGAAAAGGATAAAACCAGCTTTCCAGGATGGTACAGTTTTAAAAATTTTCACATAATACAGCTCTGATTTACACTTTTGCGCAAATTTCTGAACGGAATTGACTTTTGCTTTACATGCTTTATTATTAAGTGAAATTTCATTTCATTCAATAAATAAATAAGCAAAATATGGCCAACATTATGATAACGTTCAAAATGAATCTTCAGATTGACGGCGGCTTGGAACATCGATCATCAAAGGTACAAGTGCACCTGTGGAATTCTTTTGTACATCAATAGAAATCTGACAACCTTTTGAATAATTACAGCCAGTTGGAACTGCATGTATAAAACCTTGGTTTGACAAACCACCATTCACAAACAAGCAAACTTGCACGCAACACACACACTGCCAAGTTAGTTCCATAATCATCCTCTATACAAAATTGACGCTGAGATGCACAGAAATTACAAATTTCACACACAGAGGTTTAATAAAAGAAACATGTCCCGTATCCCCTATTACACTTCACAGTTTCAAATTTCTCCATTTTGAAATACTGACTTCTTCGGTAGATTATAATTTTGATTATGCGAGATGTCGTCATATCATGTTTGTCGGATGATTCCCAAATATGTATAATCTAACGAAATAATAATGAATACACATATTCTTACAAATTTGAATGGACTCTTTTAATTACCTCAAATTAAGTTTGACTCGGTAAAATCAAGTTGTAGAATAACAACATTGTGTTGTCACATTATTTCCATAATTTTCCCCAGCGAAATCAAGTTCTAGAATATTCAAAGGCCGAATAAAGTCATGTAAACTCATAGTACAGTGTTCTAAGATTCAGTATTCCCAAGGCTTATTTACACCGTATATTTTTAAGTCGGGAAGGATTTTGAGAGTGGTTTTAGCTGTTTTAGCATAGCGTTGTTTAGATACTTAATTAAATCACTCACGTACATACTTTTAAATCTATGTTTTTATTTCCATCACCATTCATTTTGTAATGTTCTAGTGATATGTTTGATTTGTTAAGGGATATATACAATCGAAGAGTTTGTTTGCAAAAACCGATAAGTCCATATTTGCCAAATGGAGATATTTGCGATTAAAGGTCAAGAAAAATAAAGAGAATAATAAGAAAATGTTTGCTTCTTTTAACCATAACTTGAAAAATGTACCTTCATATGTAGTGACCAATATATCATTTAAAAGGTATTATTTTGTACTTTATGACAGATATCGTACTTCAAAATCTTAAAAAATGGACTTATCGGTTTTTGAGAACAAACTCTTCAATCATTCAGATTTTGCAACTGTATTTTGGTATCATCTAGTCTGTAGCGGAAGTAGTCACACTGGCAAAAGATCGCGAAGATTGAGGTCGCGAAGTCTTCGCGATCATTTGTCTTCCGACAAAAGGCGCGGTCAGACTGGCAAAAGATCGAGAAGTTTAAGATCGCGATCTCTATACAAGATATCAAAGTTTTGCCAGTGTCACCGCAAACTTCCCGAGAAACTTCTCACTCTAACTAGGGACATTTCCCCCTATGCTACCCCGCCAAACTTTTCGATCTTTGCCAGTGGGACGGCACGACAAAAGATCGCGAAGACTTCACGATCTTAAACTTCTCGATCTTTTACCAGTATGACCGCACATTATAAGATGCAAGTCAAGGTAGTAAAACTTACCGCTGCTCCAATCCATAATGGCGTCTTGAGTGAGAAGACGATCCCTTCTTCCAATGTCGCGTAGACTCCCACAGTGACGAGTCCGATGGCCGCGATAATGTCCAGACCACCAAACAGTGTGCAGCCAAGCACGACCAGAGGCTTGTCCATCCTGTCCATCACTGGACGAGAACGGCCAGCAGGATTTGTCGCTCTCTCGTGCTTTTGTTCTCTCTCTCTCTCTCGGTCATGTTAAATTAAAACATGTAAAAAATGTTTTGAATGTTACTGGTTCATAAAATAGTGTTCATCTTGATCTCCATCTAACATACTGTTTGCATTGCTTTGCTTATTTTTTCGAAGGGATCTGAAAGCTGGGGTATACCATTAAGTGGCTGCTTTCTTTACAATTCATTTTGTTGTGTCATTAACATGACCAAATCCAGATTCAACGATCAGTAACTAAATTTTATGTTCTTGTAAACCTTTATGGTGAGAACATAGTCATAACGATATTCTCAAATTCGATATCGAGCTATTAAAACGAACAAGGATGAAAAATAATTTGTTTTTCTTTCTCTATACATGTATCACTATTATCTCTCGCGCCTCCGGACGTGGTGTTTACCACGCTTTGCAAACAAATTGCACTTATTGCATTTCGCTGACCACAGTATAGAATAAAAATCATTGCACTCCATTTTACTTGGAGCGCATTCGAATAAGGTTACCAGTTATTGTACACAAACTCATGGGTAAGAATTCCTTTTGTAACCCCCACCCCCCCCCAAAAAAAAAAAGAAAAGATGAACAATAATCATATACATTGGAAATATCATTTCCAACCATGGCGCAATGTATACAATATCGGGATGAGAAAATTGAAGAAAACTGGGTCTATGCTGGATTCGGACAGATTCAATAAATTATGATAGGGTTAAGGTTGAAAGAAAGATATCATTCAGAGGGGTGAAGGTTAAATGAGTGAGTTTCTTCAAATTCAAAATAAATTTCTTGAGATCGCAACTGCATGTCGGAAAACAGCAAATTTAATTTGAAGAGGGAGACAAATTGAAGAAACTCACACCTTAGGGTTAAGGTTGTTTATACAAAAAAGGAACACTTTCCGAATCATGCTTATAGCTAAATCGAACTACATTAATGTATAGCTTTATGCCTGGAAGGCTCTATGAGACGAGTATAAACGTACAAACTTGCAAGCACTATATACACACTTCCTCCTCGTTCCAGGCAAGTATAATCTTTTTGGTATCGCGGAACGAAATAGCTCCCTAAATTGAAATTTAGTGAAACCTGACAGCAGAGAGTGTTTGAACACGACGCGCACGCAAACTGGAAGACGAGAAACTGGAATAATCACAGCATGCTCTACGATACATACCTAATAGCAAGATTCCGTAAACTTCTTGGAGAGGACCACGTCAGAAATCATGTATGCTCAGACGGCAAGCTTGACAACATTGGATCTAGCTGCATTTCTTAGTCGCGAGGAACCACGGAGGAGGCCTATGAACGTTCCACGGCAACACCTTTTCAACAGTCAAACTATCACTAATCTTGAGCTGTGGAGACATTCCGCACCTTCCAAAGGACCTGTTTACAAAACTGTTCAAATTTTACCCACAAAGAATGTTCCTGACAATCGTTAAACTCTCCCCCTATTCTTGCCTGACATAACAACGACTAATACATGCAATCCGGATTCCGATTACGTAATACACAGTAGTAACATATGAACTGAATAGCCCGTTTCCGTTCCTGTTTTGTTTTATTCATTTTTTTTTTTTTTTTGGGGGGGGAGGGCGAAGTAGTGGATCTTTAAATCTTGATACTGGTACACTTGTAAACCGACGAATTTCTCTTGCACGTGTATTTTTGAATGAAAATCATTTCACATCTGTTCTACTTTCTATTCGTTTCGGAAATCATCACTTGGATTTTGAGATGGAAGACAGGTATCTGCATTGTGACGACTATAGGTGCATCAAACAACATGCAAGCTATGCATAAACGCATAAACCAATTGTTGTCAAGCATGAATTTCATGAAAGGTTGCGTTCATTACGTGTGTAATGTATTCTGAATTCATGTATTTTCTTTTTTTCACCGAGCTCAAAACTTCCATATATTATGCAAACTAAAAGGGCCTATATCTCACTGGAGGAGACGTAGCCGCGACTTGTGCGATTCGAAAGACCAAAAAATGGCTTACGTGCGATCTCACCGAGATCGAAGGAGACTCCGGGGCGACTTCCAAAACAAGGTAATAACTCATTCGCCACGAAGTCGTGGAGATGTCGCCGCGACGTCGCCGCGACGTCTCTATAAGACGTCTTCTAAGTTGCCAATGGGTCTCCGCATGGTCGCGGACACGTCTCAGAGACCTCGCGGGCACAAGGACGTCGTGAAGACGATCGTCTCCGAGACCAGCCGGAGACTGGAAAAGGTCTCCGAAAAAAAAAAAATCGAACAAAATCGATTCCGATTCTCTCGCGACACCACGGAGATCAGGCTAGTCTCCAGCAAACGCCACGTAGACGTCGCAAAGATGTCTCCGTAAACCAGCGAGAATCGAGTTACCACCAAGTCGCCACCTAGTCCCCAAGCCAATGGGATTCCCAATTTAGCATCGACTCATCATTTCAAATGAGCTGCAACCAAGCTCGCAAAAACGCCGAGACTGTTCCTACGGCGAGTTAAAATCGACCATTTGCTGCCATGACCAAGGCATGCACGTTAACTCAACAGAATTGTCCAGTTTGTCACAGCTACTGTTTTCTCTCATTGATTTGTGCCATCTTATTTCAGCAAGACAACCGCATCACTGGATTCCGATAAAACATTGGCAGTGTCAATCCTTACTTGCTTATAGACTAATCTGTCTCCTTCGTGGTTTTGACCTTAATTCCTAAGTAAGAAACTGTTCTTCCGATCTTAGGTCTCTCATTCTTTTCCTCGGTAATTCCTCCTCGACTTTGATGGGTCCGCAAAGAGTCCCATCTACGAAGATTTAAAAGATACCTGTCATAAGTTCGCTGTAAGAAGTGAGATTTGTTAGAATTGTTGATCGAGGGTAGATAAACACACTGAAATTACTTGTATTTTTTTTTTTTTTTTTGGGGGGGGGGGCATGGTCTGTGAACATTTTTTTTTTTCTTGTTCTTATTTTCTTGTCTATTGTGTGTGTGTGTGGTTGGGGTGTCATTCTTGTATCAATCTTATTCACTCTGTCATTCATATCAGGGCAACCCAACACAAATTACGTGTTTTGGTCGGATATTTTTTCTGACAAACTGTTACAAGCTACTGAAATCTTTGCATCTGATTGGCTGAGAGCAAATTTGTCCGACAAAGTTGTCGGACAATATGCTTCATGAAATGCCCCCCCCCCCCCCATCACTGTTTGTTAGCTATCATGTTCCATGTAAAATATACCCCTGCATACAACTGTATTTTGTGATTGATCTGACTGAAATATATGTATCTGAATTGAATTGAATTGAATTGAATTGAATTGAATTGAATTGAATTGAATTGAATTGAATTGAATTGAATTGAATTGAATTGAATTGAATTGAATTGAATTGAATTGAATTGAATTGAATTGAATTGAATTGAATTGAATTGAATTGAATTGAATTGAATTGAATTGAATTGAATTGAACTGAATTGAATTGAATTACTACTGAACTGAACTGAACCGGGGTCCGAGAAGGCGAGAAGGCATGATGTGATCGAGATCTTGTCTTCTCGAACCTGAGAGGTCGAGAAGACGAGATATCCCCGATCTCGCCTTCTCGGACCCGAAAAGGACAAGAATGCGAAGAACATTCTCGTCTTCTCGGTGGCACTTTATAAACTCTATGGGACACACAACAGGCAAAAATAACACCTCCAGCACCCTTCCGAAGATAGGCATAATGATATATACCTTTTATCATTTTTATCACCTTAAACAAACATACACATACAAACACACAGACACATGAAAACACAAACACATACGCCCAAAATTTCAGTGCGCATGGAAGTACAATAAAATGTTGAGTCATCTGCAAGTGTGGTACTCAATACACAACACTTTCTCATTCATGTTAATTTTTTTTCACCCTCCGTGGAAACTTCCAAATGAACCACTACATAAACATGATTTCAAAACTTTTGTCAAGGCCTGTGTTTAGCTTTGCAAACCAATTGAAAAGATATTGTATAATTTCACTTTCATATATCAAACATAAAATCAAAGCTTGTGCGTGGGATTATTAAAAGACAAGTCCACCTTTATAAACATGTGGATTGAATGAATGCAACAATATTGGTAGAACACAGTGAAAGTTTGGGGAAAATCGGACTATCCGTTCAAAAGTTATGAATTTCTAAAGTATCTGCACAGTCACTGCTGGAAGAGAAGACTACTACAGTGTATGATGTCATATGCGTACAACGATATAAAGAAGATAAAAAGAGAATTTCACGAAACTTCACTTTTTGAATAAAGTGCACATTTTTTCGACTTGTTATTGACATATGTTAAGGGTAATATTATTCCCCCTGCCTTCTGAAAGAGAGAAGTCAAGTGTTCTTTTGTTTAGCGAGAAAAATGAAAATATGTTGAATTTTCTTTATTCTTTCTTTATATCGTTCTACACACGTGACATCACAAGCTATAGTAGTCTTCTCATCCAGCCTTGAGTGAGCAGAAATTTCTAAAATTCATAATTTTCAAATGGATTGTCCGATTTTCCTCAAACTCTCACCGATGTGTTCTACTAAATATTGCTGCATTCACTCAACCCACATGTCTGTGAAGGTGAACTTGTCCTTTACGTATCAGGCAAAACCACTGAAGATAAAAAACTTCGTAGTATCTTCCATGAAGTGATGAACCAGTAGTCTACTGAAATATAAATACCCCTGAATTGTTAGACAGCAAAGGGTTTCCCTTATGTACCCCTATCAATGATCCCCTCCTCCTCCCCCCCCCCCCCCCCCCCCCCCCCCCGGCTGTGATTACAATTTGAGATATTTGAGATATTTGGTGTACTTCAGTGTTTTCAAATGTTTGTGTAATTCAAAAGAGTATTACTACATGGCTTGCGTGCTACAAATAAACATCACATACATGGCATTTCCCGTGCAAAATCTATAACTGGGCTTCTAAGTTTAAGGGAAATGAAACCCAAATAACATGTGCATTAATTGAATATAGTAATATCAATGGAACACATCAGCGAAAGTTTGATGAAAATCATAAAGTCAGGTCAAATGTTGTGCTTTTTTAAATTTTCAGTGCAGCCATCAATAGATGAGAAGAGTACAACAGTTTGTGACGTCACGTATAGAAAATGACATGAAGAAAATACAATTTGTATACAGAGAATTCCACGTTACATTTTTTTAATGAAAAGTACACATTCCTTTGACTTGTTACTGACATAATGGTATGGGTAATATTATTCCCCCTGCTTTTTGAAAGAGGAAAGTACTGTAAGTGCTCTTTTGTAATGCTAGACAAGTGAAAATATGCTGAATTTTCTTTATCATTGTCCATATGCGATGTCATAAAATATGGTAGTCTTCTCATACAGTGACTGCAATACCAAAACTTAAAAAGTCATAAATTTTGAATGGATTGTCTGATTTTCCTTAAACTTTCACTGATGTGTTCTACTGATGTTGCATTCATTCAATCCACATACATGTATATATTAGGGTTGCATTCTCCTTTAAACTCACAAAATGAAACACATGCATTATCCCTCATACACACATCATTTCATTGGGGTATTTTCTGGCTGATAAATGAGCAATG
The DNA here is from genome assembly GCA_033980235.1 of Diadema setosum. Taxonomy (NCBI): domain Eukaryota; kingdom Metazoa; phylum Echinodermata; class Echinoidea; order Diadematoida; family Diadematidae; genus Diadema; species Diadema setosum. The sequence continues at coordinate 14,380,212 of CM067069.1, read as the reverse complement.
CACACGCAAAGTAATCTACAAGCTCTTCACTCGATTGAAACTCATAAGTTTGCTTTATTTGAAGTAAGTAACTTGACGATACAATGTAACATATTGTGTAAAAAAAAGTGTTATAACACATGAATAAGCATCTTGAAATAACATTGAAATGTACTGTTTTCATTGTTGACAGAACAAAGAAATGAAATTGAAGATGCCATTGAATGCAGTAAATCTACACACTGGTAATAGACATGGGACTATGGAATGGAATGATATTGTGTAATACACAGCCAAGAGTGACTATCAAAATAATAACTCTTACAGCATCGATGAGAGACTAATATCCCCATGTTTTTGGACAGAATATGCCAATTACTTCTGGGAAATATCTCAAATTACATGCCTTCTAAAGTTCTAGAAAGTTATCCATATTTGATGCTTTGTATTTGAAAATTTATATTCTGATGCAAATTCTGGGGTGATATTGTTTCTTGAATTAGGAGTGTTGTGAGGAAAGTAAAAAGCAATTAATTTTATTGTTAATTTCATTTCTTTTTTTTTTGTACATAAAAAGGACAGACCAAGTTTTTCTCAAGCTCACATCACCTTACAATTACAGAGGATGGAGATGAGTTTGATCCATATCTTATATCTAGAAGATTTGAACATATTTATCTTTCAGATTCCTCAAGATACAATTTCTTGTCATTGGTGAGGGGCGATAGCATTGAGTGTTATAAAAAAAAATAACATACATATCAAGCAAACTCCTGTGTTAAATCACATGAAATTATGAATAAGAATATAAGTTTTGTATTGGTATCACATGAGACTTTACACTGTAACCAAGACTAATACTTTAAAAGTTTGATAGAATCATTTTGTATTCAACATCAGAAACAATCTTTTCTTCCTTCTACTCACTCCTGGTCTTGCGGGTCTATTTCTCCCCTCAACCTTTATCACTCCTCTTCTGGTTTCGGTCAAGTTGAAATCGCCAAAACTTGTCATGGAAAGTAGGGAGAGAGTTACAGGCAATGCAAGTCCCTGAGTAATGAGCATTAAAGTACATTTATTTGAACATGTCCTTATGTCATTACTCATAAACCAGTCTTTTATCATCACTCATCTCCTAATATTTCTTAATCCACTGCCAACAAACTAACCCTGATGATTGCGTCAGTGACATGATATGTGACTCAAAAAGGTGGTCACTGCCAAGCAAGATCAAAGTCATTAATTCTTAGATGTTACAATGCGTTACTGCCCTTTTTGGTTTTAAATTCATCACACATTTTGTCACGCACAGATTTCATGCAAACACAGTAATCATTCCATATTGTTGTTGACCTTAGCAATGTGATAGACCATCTTTCGCATCAGACCCAGAAATAATTTGACCTTAGATCACAGGCATCCCTCTTTTCCAATTCAGAGCTTCCACAGTTTTGAAGTAAACAAACAATATGCGAGTTTAAAACGTTGCCATGAATTTATACTCGCCACTCTTCGGAGTCAACTTTAAAGACCTGCTAGCATGGGGATACAATGCAATCAGAAGGCTGGCCCGACTCGCATAAATTTGGAAATCCCCGTAACGAATTGCACACAGCTTTTTACAATAACTGTACAAAGCAAGCACAGAGTCAAAGAATCTTGAATTGAGTTGAACATTACTGATGAGCGTGCACTTTGGTGCACATACATTCCCTGATGGGCAATTCCATTCTAACAGGCCTGCACTAGTCACGGTAACCCAGTGGGCAGAGAATCAAGACCCATCCAATCTGGCAAACTTTCTCTCTCCGCCACGCTACCAGGTCTTTAACACTGGCATTTTAACGCCTGCTTCAGGCTGCCAACATTCACACAAGAAAATCAGGGAAATTCCACAGGGCAATCTGCAAACTTTGTGTTGCATGCATCTCAATGACCAGAGATTGTTTTCAACACAGGAAGGCCCTTAACCCTCTGCATGCCATATCTATTTCCTGACTTTAGGTTTGTGTGTAAAACTTGTGCACATTCAACTCATTAGGGTTGATATCGTTTTGTCAAGATGTGATAGATTTTTTTTTTTTCTTCTAGGGACCATCCTGTAGAATCAGACACTTGGCAGGTCAGTAGAACTCAAGATTCTGATTCACTTTGTGAACTAAAACTTGTAAAACTTTTATTTGCAGTATTACTGTAAAACCGGAAATATTCGCGGCATGAAATTTTCACAAATTGGAGCCGACAGCCTTTTTTGAGGCATGAAAGTTTTCTGAATTGCCACTGGCATTCAACACATACAGTGTAAACAAGAACTTTCCTGTGCAGTCTAATTTGAGAATCTGTGCTTTTACGAAATTCACAAAATCAAAATGCGAACATTTCTAGCTTTACAGAATACTTGCTTTTGAATGATTTTATACTTGACAAATATCCCAATATTGGAATCTACACTGCGACCAGACTCAGACTGGGTGTCTTTTGAGCACAAAATGCTTTTCAATCACCCACTTGCTAGTAATGCCCAATTTCTCTGTCTGTATGCGGTTTTGCTTGCAACCTGTTATCAGCTTATTGAACAGGATGTCATACATTTCAAAAAGATTCAAAGTCTTCTAGGAGCATTACTCAATTAATCACTAATAAACAAGCAATTAACCCTTTTGTGACCCATCAATTACCTGTCTATTGACCGATTCGGGTTTGTTGAGGGCAGCAGACATTTTATGGCACTGGGCGCAGAAAATGTGGTGTCTCAGCCGACCCCCCCTGCTCTCCCCCACCCCCCGGGCAACATGTTTATCGCGCACTTGTAACAAAGGTTCGCGCACTAAGCAAGCATTTGCGCACTCAGTACGAGACGCCCATTGGCTAAAGCAACCATGCATCAGTTTTTCATTCTGCGCGCGTGCTAATGTAGGGAGAGGGGTGGGGAGTGGGAAGGGGGGTCGGCTGAGACACTGCGTAATGGCGCTGCCCATGCCAAAAATACACATAGCGCGTCACAGAATCGGTCAATAGGTTCATGTGTGAGATATGTGTACATTTGACACACTGGTACAGAAAGGTTTAATGAGATGTAGATACCCTGAGGCACCAAGCACCTTTGCATTCAGAGAACACATTTGAAAAACATTTCATGTGACAAAAATCAAATGGGACTGCTTACTGTACATTCTCACTGTGAAACAAGGGCTCTGTAGTTGAGCTTAATCCATTGAGGACTAACTGATTTTGCTGTAACACATGTTTCCCATAGACACCTGCCCGAGTAAGCTTGGGACTAGTCCTCAACAGGTTAAAAAGTTTGATACACTTTTCTAATGCCCAGTGCTGTCTGAAGATGAGCTGAAGTACACAGTTGAAGCTACAGGCCCCAACTCATGAATAACCAACCATACACCAGGGGCCCATTTCATAAAACTTGTCATCAGTGACAAGTTGTCATAGATGTGACAAGCTTCTGAAATCCTTGCATCTGATTGGCTGAGAGCAAATTTGACATAGAAATGTGGCAGTTGTCAGTGATAAAATGTTTTATGAAACAGGCCCCTGACTTGCACTTTAATGACATTACATGAAAATACACACATGCACCTCAACAATGGACACACAAGATGATGATAATGTGGGAATGTGCCACAAGAGCGGATTACTGACATCTTGCGTTTTTGCACTGATGACATCCATAAATAATGTGATGTTCAACTTAGCTACCTGTTGAGAGCAAGAAGTCAGTAACTCCACCAAACATGCATTATAGAAACAATTCTGGTCCCCATCTGATAAAACAAGTGTCCACTGTCCAATGACTGGACTTCTACAAGAAGACATTTGTAACAATCCCAGAGTTCTATGAGAAACATAATTCAAATGAAAACATCAAATTGGTCCCATTGTCTGATGAAGAAAATCAATGAGACACAAAAATAAATGCAGTAAAAAAAAAAATGATGAGAATGCATCTTTGTGTTAAAGATATTTGACACTGAAAAAAAAGTGCTAAAAATGAAATGGTAAATCCAAAATGAGATGTCTGGTCAAGTGTCCTGTGGCCATTGAGATGGTCAGATGACCATCAATTTGACCAGCTCTGCGGGCAGGCAGTGCCGTCTTTTGAAAGTCGGTTGATCGCTTGCAGAAAGCTGTATGTCATCATGTGACAAACGGGAACGGTTCCGACTTCCAAGAATGCCACAAACAGAAAGCAAAGTTCTCATTCACATCTCCCTAAATCCTTCCACAATCAAACAAAAGTTACAAGTTTAATCACAGCTTTATATTTCACTAGTTATTGCAGCTGGAATAATATTCCTGGCATGAGGAGCAATCCCGCCGGTCCTCACCACGAGTCTCATATTGGCACACTTGTGCCAAATTGTACTAGACGCAAAGGTTTCGCATTCCTTACATTTGACGGCATTGATCATTTCATCATACTGTCTATCATAATATACACACAACAGGATTTCAGTGATAGTATGCAGGAAAAAAAAAAATCAATGTTACAGATTAAGACTTCAAATTTTCAATTACTTTGTTCCATCATGACAAGAATTCATGAAAGTCTAAGTAGCATACAAGCAAGTCTTGTCTGAAAACATTCTGGCCGAATTCAAGAGTCTGGTATAACAGCCTTGCATCATGGCGGACGCCAAAAACAGTACACACATATGTTCTGCTGCAACTACCCTGCTATTAAGTAATCTTGCCAAAAATAAATAAAATCAATCAAAAAATACCTCAACGGTGTACAGATAGACTCTATTTGTATATTTTCACATGCAAAACGTTCCCAAAGATCGACATCCTCTTCACTATCTAAACTACATGACTACAAGAAGTCAGAACATGCTATCTCCTATGCTAAACACAGGCAGTCTTTAATCTGGGCTCAGGGCACGTGTAAACGTAACTTCTTATATATCCGTTTGCTGAGCTGCCTTGATGATTGCCATGGAAACGCAGAGATTTGAAGCGGACAGCCTGCCGGGGGGACTGCTTAGGCACAAAGTCCAAGTCAATCACAGCACAGTGCACTGCACCAGAGTACCGCTTCTGACTACCGTCTGTTCCCCCTTACGGACTGAACATTGTCGACGTAAATCACGCAGGCGAGATTTACATCATAAATGACACGGGCATCAACTTACAATGTGGTCCAATGTAAAGGCTCTGTGAAACATTGTGTGCCAATTTGAAGATAGGCAAATACATTGTGCCTAGAAGTCCTTCCTGATGCAGTGCTAATAATGCAATATGAAGTTCCAACTTGGGGTAGACCTACCAATCCTCTACAACCAAAGTGTAATGCTAGTGCCATTCAATGTAATGCATCACATCTATCTATTTTTTTTTTTTTAATAGTTTTTTTTTTCCAACCTGTGAGAAGTGAAGTATGTTATTGTTTCACATTAATTTGTCTACAGAGTCTTCTCGATGAGGCTGCCTATCCTAGAAATAGCTTCTAGTGTTCGACAATGCCAAATTTATTCTATGTAATTTGTTTGCTATAGATCAAGTGTGTGTGAGTATGCATACACACACACTCTATATCCTAAGTCACACTTTGTCACATACATGTATAATATATATGTATATGTGACACAAAGTGGTTTAATCTGCTAATGCCCAGCTCCAAAAAGCTATCAATTGTAGATTTCAGTGACACTTAATGCATAGCCACATGAACATTTCCACAAAACAAACAAGTTTAAAACAGCGTCGTACAGCTGTGACATGACCGACATACCCATATTTACTGCAGAGTCAGAACACATCACACCTCTGTACAACCATAAAAGGCACTTTGCACATGCATAAGTCTTGCACAAAATTCTCTCTGTTCACACTACAATAAAATAGCTGGTTGACGCCACAGCTCATTCAATCAACAGTGATTGCATCTACTATCGGAAAAACATGACGACTCTTCATAAAATCAAGTTTGGGCACTATAAAATTTACAATTACTCAAGACCCTCTTTCTGCATCTTTACTCTTCTGTCAATATAAACACTAAAAAAAGATAAAAGCATGAATGTAGCCTTGGTAGATGGCCCCAAAGCACATCCAATATCTAAACTTCATCACCAGTCACGCAGTCAACTGCACACTAGCAGAAATGTGCAATATCTTCTATCTCTTGGGGAGTTTATATCACCTGCTTTGGGGGGAGAGGTCAACAACATTTCCATTTCTATTGAGGATTCTGCAATCATGAAGCGCCATCTTACCCACCAAAGCGCAAAAAATTACTCGTGCGAAAATAGCCACTTTTACAGTACACTTCAAGCTAATGATGTCTCCTATTACAATTTACCAACAGCCAATCATGGACCTTTTTGTTGGTAGTGAAAGGGGATCTGAGTGAGCGTAATACAATGTGTATGTGCTTCTTCTAGGGGGCTCAGAGGTGTCCCCTGTACCCAATGTAGTGCTAGGCTAGTGTTTGCCCGTATCTTAGTTTTCAAATCGCGAACATGAGACCTATGATTGATATGCTTGGTCAAATGCATTAATTTCAACGGCGTAAAGCCGCTGAACTGTAATTTCTCCATGTTGTCAAATACCTGTGACTAAGAGCAAACCAGAATCACTTTTTTGTGATCAATTGTATTGAACAATGGTTTGGCAGATTTTGGTCCAGAGGTGTCTTACAATTGAGTGATGCACCCCCAAGCGCATCAAGCGTAGGGCATCAACAAACGGCCAACGTTCAGTGACCGAAACCACCATTAAGACAGTGATTACACACTCTGCAGCTGTCGAATGACTTTTGTGATCTTTAGAACTGTCACCAGCAACAGTATTCTCACACATCAATATCACATTCTAGATAAATCTCAAACCACCTTCCGTGTAAAGAAAATCTAAACAAATGAATTGCACAATCTTCTTCAACACTAGCACTGAAATTGAAGCAAAATATGTTGGGTATAAGGAAAAAAACAACAAACTAACCCCTAACCCATAGTGTAAAAGCTGTTATTTTCCTGTACAGATATTTTTTCTGCGAATGAGGACACAGTCATTTTCACAAGATGTTGTTTTTGCGATTTGACACTCATGCGATCATTCATTTTGACACTTTACTGTACGTGGCGATACAAATTGCATTTTTGCGCGTTGTTAAATTTGTGGCTCAACAGTGATTGGTGAAATTTGCGAAAAATCACAACCTTGCGAAAATATCAGCTTTTCTAACATTAGGAGCAGTACCAGTTTATATCTCATGTGATCAAACAGCTGTGTGGCACTCAAAAGTCCAACAGTCCCATCTCTGTTCTAACTCAATCATATGCATCGCTCTTTGCTCTTACTGTCCACACATCACTTCTATGTGAACTAGAGCACTTACCCTGCTCACAAAACTAACAGCCATTGGAAATAGTATAGTGAATAATTTCGACCACCTCATCCATTTTTTTTTTGTTTTTTTTTTTACATGAAATCACATTGTGTTGAGATGCAAAGCATGTGAATGAACTTCCAGGAATTCCTGCAATCGAGGAGTGAGAAGATTTGAAACACGGCTCCCTCACGTGGCGCTGTAGTAACATGCATGTGGCAAATGCTTCATACAGCGAGAGCTACTTGTTCGTACCATCATGAGGAAAACTTGTTTTCTTATTCAGAGGCAAGAGAATACAGAAGTTTTTTACAAAGACTATTTTGCAGTAGACAACTTTTTCACGAAGGTGGCAAGTTATGCACATACTAGACATAATTGCCACATCAAACATTTTCGTAACCCTTCCAACTCCCAAATACAATCCACACATGAAAGTATGGTTACACGCAAGTTCAGTTGTTGGCAGGACGCAGTATTGACATGACATGCGTAAGGAAGAGATACCTGCATGCAATGTCCAGGGAACATTAGATCCAGAGATTTTGGTGAACACTGCATCCCATAGGCGAGAAGAGCTTTGCTCAGACACCAAGCAAACTGACAAAACCAAAACTGCCGACACCATTCTACAGACTGGATACCGCCATCACTAATTTGTCAATCCCACTGACATCACCGAAGAAAAGAAAGAAAAAAGAAGTGCACTTGAGTACAAATTAAAATACTTATTAGCTTTATATTTCATTTTTGGCTTGAAAATGCTGATGGACATTGACTAACCTGTTCCTTTAGGAATGCACAGGAGCAATAAACAATCAAGCCAATCTCAGCTGAAAGAGAAATCTCATGCATTAAGCTAGATGACGAATCACATGCATCACAATTAGATGAGATGCAAGATTTTGCTTGGAAAGCATATGAAAGGCACAGAGAGAAAGCGAACAGAATTCAGAATGCTCCCGCATAAACAGGGCGGGTAAGCTATCCGCTAACATGGCAGGGTAGCTTGAGTGGATGTATGATTCTAGGGACGTTTCATCCATGCCAGTTGAAAGTTCAGGATAAGTTTAGTGTATCCGATAGAGGACGTTATGCTACCAAAAATATGCTGAAGCTGCTCTTTGCAAATATCATCTACGCACATTCAAAATGACCCTGCACACTACTGGTGACTTTGTGTAAAAATTCGGTTTCCTGCAGAAACAGTGCCAATCAAAATCTTCAGATCAAAGTTTGTCCTCAACTACTGATGCAAGTCCAGTGAGAAATCACCTCTTAAACACTGACAATAAACCTTTCAATAGGATGACACATTTCATATTTACATCCTGTCCTTCACCCTATTCATTTTTACATCACAAGTTTCATTTGATATCCTGTGAAAAAGTCCACCTGAAGTTCTTTCTGGACACAGAATGCATGATGTCTTCTTCATCTGTTTGAAATACAAAAGATGATTTCTCTTTTCGAGCCTTCTCTTTCCTTCTGATCCACAACAAGATAATCTATTGACAATAAAAACTTACACACTTCAGTGTCCAATCTCTGGGTTATGTTTTGGGGTTAAAAATCATTCAGAATTTTGCCTATCACTGCATTGAAGAGGCTGTTACTCGGTAGAAAGCTGAATGACTGCCAGAGTTAAACTGCTCACTGCATAAAATGTATTCAAATGCTTATGAGAAGGAAAATTTGAGGATCTCAATAAAAAGCAAACAATGAATTACATGAATTTAGGAAGCTTTATCCCAATCAAAATCATTCATCCAATTCCAGTATTGAAGGTCTGCAGTTCTCAAGTGTCATGTTGAGTTTCAGGTATTGAACACTTGCGCTCAAAGAAAAAGTTTGTACAATATACTTGGCACATACATGTACAACAGTATACTAGTATCCTTGAATGTGCAGATTTTTAACCATTAATTCAGTCGTATATCAAGAAACCCATTTAGCCAGAGATAGGAAGAAAACCCATTTCCTCTTGAGTGGCCATTTTAATCATTGCAAGCCAAAAAGCCTGGAATCAAAATCCCTGACCCTTGACCCTTGCAAAATGAAGACATTTCACTTCATCGTACAGGGCTGCCAACATTTCCACAACAAAATCAGGCAAATTCCAGAGAGCACCTGGGAAGATACTTGTATACATGTATTACATGTACCTTGATGGGCCAAAATCAAATATTTAAATCGAGGCAGCTTTAATAGTAGTCTGTTGTTTAGGGCATGAAAAGAATGTTCATTTGTTAGGGAGCTTCGGACACGACCACAGGGACTTGGCAGCTCTGAATCGTCAAGAATTACATTCCTCAATTGCCTCCTATGTTCTTAAAGGACAAGTCCACCTTCATATACATAAGGATTGTGAGAATGCAGCAAAATTAGTATAACACATCAGTGAAGGTTTGAGGAAACTTGGACAAGCCATTCAAAAGTTATGAATTTTTTTAAGTATCTGCACAGTCACTGCTGGATAAGAAGACTACTACAGCGTATGATGTCACGTGAGTACAACGATATAAGGAAAATATAAAGAGAATTTCACAAAATTTCATCTTTTGAAAAAAGTACACATTCCCTTGACTCGTTACTGATATATGTTATGGGTAATATTATTCCCATTGTCTTTAGAAAGAGGCAAATCAAGTGCTCTTTTATTATGCGAAAAAAGTGAAAATATGTTGAATTTTCTTTACATTTTCTTCACACTGTTGTACTTGTATGACATCACGAGCCTTAGTAGTCTCCTCATCCAGCGGTTCCAACACAAAAAATGTTAAAAATTCATAACTTTTGCATCGATTGTCCAATTTTCCTCAAACTTTCACTGATGTGTTCTACTAATATTGCTGCACTCTCTCAATCCTTATGTTAATGAAGGTGAACTTGTCCTTTCACTGTTGGCCTCTTTAAATATGAGGATTACGATGAGCTCTTGGTAGGCAACTACGGTGGGTGTCACATGTGCCTTAGCAAAAAAAGGAGATAATGAAAGCAACGGCGCTGGCTGTGGTTGGCTGAGGTCACACACATTTTCCTCTTGAAATGGTTTCCAGCACCACAATCAAGAGCAAGGAATGATGTCGCCATGGAAACGCAAGTCCTACATTCATCCTCTTTCTCATCTACATCTGTGGTCATGGCAACCAAACTGTCCAAAAATCTAAAAAATTTAAAGATTGTCAACTCTACCCTCTAAAACAATATCTGAATCTCATCATAATCTACGCTTCATGAATGGGGCGAGCTTGTTTCATACCATGGAAATGTTGGGGGGGGGGGGTGCGATGTAATATGAAGCACACAGACATGGCAAGCTGGGGTTATGTAAGCAAGGTTCTGGTTTGTGCCAACAATCAATGCTGAATGGTTCTGGTGAAATGTGGTAAAATGCCCCCAAGGTTTCCATCTTGGCTCTTCATAAAATGCCATTATGGGGTCTGAAGAAATACCTACACGAGACATAGCACTGCAGACAGGGGGAAAAAGATCTGGGCCCTGCGGTCAAGAGCGTAGGTACAAAAATGATACACAAATGCATCACACCGTAACTCTGAGTGTACCATAAGCTCAGGTTATTTCCAGCTCAGAGATATGGGGAGGGGGATCATGTACCAGTAAACTTACAGAAAAGCTAGAATTACGTACCAGTAAACTTACAGAAAAGCTAATCTAATGCTCAATCAGCAAATATTGCAGATTTCTAAAAAAGCGTAACAGGTGCAGAGATTTCTGAAATTTTCTTTGTGATCATAAAACTACTGTGGTATGCCAACTACACACTCAAAACAAACTTGTCTTGGTCCTATTACGAGGTTGGTGATATTGTCAAATACTGTTCCCAAAACCATACGAAATCCTTCTGGTTTGGCTGTGGCTTGCTGCTGGCAACAGCACTGGGTTGAGAATCCAGCAAGATATGCACGCGAACACCACTTAAACAGTCATCACCGTCCTCTGAATCATCCACTGATTAATCAAACTCCAGCAAGCGCTTCATTTGACACATTGTCAACTTTCAGGTTTACAATGCAAAAAGAAAAAGAAATAAAGAACAACAACTAGAGAATTCAAGCATGAATCATCTTCAACTGATGAAACGCAATCCTTGATGGCAACGTAAGACCCCCTACCCTTCACTTTTCATTCATCTCTCATACATTTCAAATTGTTTTCATTTCATCATAATCCTTCCCCTATAAAATGCTTACAACAATCACACACATATATATATATATATATTTATATAGCAATATCAATCTATATATATATTTCATGGGTGAAAATAAATGAATAAACCATCGGCGGAGCCTGATGAGCTCCCAAGATCGCCGTCGTGTCGTTAGGACTGTTGCCATGAAGAAGGGACGCGGCTGCACCCCCGTCAGTCGCGGATGACTCGCCTGGGTTTCAATCTGGGGCGGGGCCTGGACCAGAGTGATGGTCATGACATCTTGTTTCCCAGCTTCCGTTGCCTGGTCCTGTGAGAAGAGTACAGGGTAGGGCCAGAGAAAGGCTGTATTAACATGTGATGTACCAATCCCTCTACTAGTCAGTGCATGGCATTTTTTTTTCTGTGTAAGCACTGTATTGTATTGCAATTTATTTTCCATCACAAAAAGATGTATAAACGAAGATATATTACGTGAAGATTGATATTTTAACCGAGGGATGACCCTATTCAGCGTTGCTATCGTAACAGCGCTGTTGTACAGAGGGGTCCCTAATTGCACATATTTTCAAGGCCACCCTGCAGGGTACATGGAACAATTAAGCAAAATACCTGTAAAACTGGAAATTTTTGTGGTGTGGAGATTTTTGCTAATTTTTCCCCGACATGAAACTAGCATGAAAATAAAAACACGCAATTACCTTCTTCTTGTTATATGTATGATATAATATATGATATGATATATTGATATATCATAAGTATGAATGAAAAACAAGGGAAATTCATCGAACCAGGCCAAGTGTGAAATACAGCTCGCCTGAAAATTTCCACTTTTACAGCAAATTATTTTAGGTTGTCATGCTTTGAGGGTGCAGGAACCAGCTCATGGAATTCACTGAATAAAAAAAGAAAATAGTGTACCCCACAGATCGACTGATATGCGTCATTGGGGGAGGATTATGGAGAGAGAAAATGCTGTATTATGTATGACTTGCCTTGCTTCGGTCCTGGCTGTGGTGTACTCAAACCACAGCACGTTGGGAATGAGCGTGGAGTCTCGGATGAGGAAGTATTCACAGATCGGCCAGGAAACCAGGTAGGGGAATAACGGCGTCAGGACAACCTGTCAGCAATTTTTTTTTGGGGGGGGGGGGAAGGGGAGAGACAATCAAAAACCAAGAGTGAGTGTAGGAATGAAGCACAGGAGGGGAGAGAGATGAACATGAATTTGAAAGACAAACACACAGACACATAATATAATACATTCGGCATATATCTAGCGAGACTAATTTTTGCAAATCAAGACTTCCAGACAATTTTGCAGTGCATTAATCCAGGATTGTGAGGTACAGCAATAAATGGACGGAGAAATGTATACGTGCACGTCATATTCATGTCGGGATTGAACTTGATATTTATGCACATTCTAAAATTTGCAAAATGCATCCGACTCACAAAATTTGGGTTGACAGGTAGAAATGATACATTGATGATTCAGGGGGAAAAGTATTGAAAGATGTGAGTAGGACAAGAATAGCTCAAAATTTATGTACAACATAAAAGTGGTACCTGAGAAAAAAGCCCCCCAAAACAAAAATCAAATATAACACTCGCAGAATAGGACATTTGAGGATACTGATGTGTGTGTGACTGAGAAAGAGAGGGAGTATTAAAGGTGGGTGTGGACTGCAGGTAAAATAGGATTTAAGCATTGAGGAAGTACAGTGAGTCTGAAGGAAATCAGGCTCAGGAAAAAAAAAGAGTGTTCAGCTGAGATAAAATACTGTGAACACTGTGAAAGCTTTCTGGGGGTTAAATATAGCACTGGTGTTGGCCAAAATCGGCATTCGGGAAACCAGCCAACAATCTGTAGTCCAGTCGCGATCCCAAGGTAAAGCCTTATCAGACATTTTTTTTTTTCTCCTCACCAGGCCAGAAACCTTGCCTGCTTCCCTTTTTTCCTCAAAAAATTTTCACAACACTGAAAAGCATGCACTTGGTTCTCAATGACTCCATGTGTTGAATCATGGATTGCGAGTTTGGGATGCACAGCAGCATATACAGGTTTCCATTGCTCTTTTCTTTAACTAATTTTCATTCTATGGCAGAAGATGGACAGGCTGGTCAAATTTTATTTATTTATTTATTTTTTGCCACCATCAGAAACATAGTAAATTTCAATGACTTGATTTGATTTTATAACATTTTGAAATATGATTTCTTTCATGTGACTAAGCACAGAAGCAATGAAAGCTTGTAAGCAAGCAGTCGCAAGAATGTGAATTTTTTACTTACAAAATGATTATGCCCAAAGAACAAAGTTTGAACATTTTCTCTTTAGCGCACATTGCCTGACTTTATGTGGGACCTCAGGAACATGAACACTGCTTGAACAAGGGCAGAAGACTATAGTTTAGGGATACATCTACATAACATATTTATCTACATGCACACACTACAAAAAACGTGCACGTGCACAAATGTATGCTGCATTGATAAGGACCATAGAGTCGAAACCATTGACAAGTGCGTACTTGAGATTCTCCTGCTAAGAAGGCAAGAAAAAAATAAAGAAACGTAATGAGGACGGGATATAATATTACTCTGGACATGCTTAAAAGCACACTTCAAGTACAACTCCAAACCACATTCAAGTTGGCTCTAGAAATGAATACTGTAAGAGTGGAAATTTTCATATGGGTAATTTTTCGCGCTCTGTTGAGTAACATGAAATTCCTGTGCTTTTAATTCTGCAGGATCGCAATATGAAATGGTATCACATACAACAAGCTAAATATATGCTTTTATTTTTGCGCTAGTTTCATGTTGCGCAAAATGAGCACAAATTTCCTCACCGCGAAAATTTCCACTTTTATTGTATAGTGAGGTGTGAGAAATATTATGATAGAAATTTAGCCCAAATCTTTAAGTCATGTATAATCAGGAAGGTACAGAATTTCAAAGTTTCTCACAGTTTCAGAAATTGGTGACACAAGTCACAACCACACACTCAATCAATTTGGTCAGTTTCCCACTGAATGGTGAATAGCTCTCCACTAGATTTCCTATCTCCCACATGAAACCAGTACTAAAGACTAAGATGTATCCTTTGCCTCCTCAGAGGGGCTTAAAATTCATCTTCAACCATTTGGAATTTGTTTGCAATATATTGCAAGGGTCTGCCACGAAACTTGTCCGGCTGAAGCGATTCGCCAGGATAGTGGGTGGTTATGGAGTATGTTGAGATCAAAAGTGTAAAATGTGAAAAGATACAAAGGATGCACTTCCTAACTCATCAACCACAAACACGATTTGAACCACATCTTTGCGTAAAAACCAATGGAAAAGTTGTTGGGTGGTGAAATTATCATCTCTTTGAACATGTGTGCATTACTTGATAAAAAAGTGTGAAAAATTAAAAATTTCATACCTCTCTTCTATTACGTCTGGTTTTGATAAAGCCAGTGCCATCAAATATAACTCACACAATCGAAGTCATCTTGAATATGGCTTGGAATCATACGAGTGTGCTGCCGATAAAAAGACTGAATTAGCAACTGTGTTAAAGAACGACCACAATGTTGATTTCACAGAACTGGAGCTTACCTGAGTAATGATAAACCAAGGCACGGCAAGAATCACCCCCAGCAGGGCTCCACAGACAACTTGCCTTGGTGTGTGATACATCAGATAAACCCTGCAGTCATGAAAAATGTATGGCAGAGACATTTCAATTTCAATTTCAATTTCAGTATGTAACATAGCCCTTCTCCTGTCAAAATTGTACAAAAGTCACAAAAACATAACGATAGAGAATAGATAATATCAACATGTAATTAATACCTCACCCTATGCGAATGAAGTAAAGGCTAGCCTTGGATACTGTATAGACTATATGTTTCGAGTGTCTAATTGTTGTTGTTGTTGTTGTTGTTGTTGTTGAAAAAGGACTTCCCAACAATTTTGTGAGAGGTCGAGTTCACTATTGTGGAGTACAGTAACGACTGGAGAAATGTACACTTGCCAAGTTTGCATCCAAGACACTACTCAAGAATGGGTGTCTCCGTGGTTTTGCACGCAGAAGACCCTATACTGCATTAGGCATTTATGGTTCACACTCTGAGGACGACAAAAAAGTCACTATCACGGACTACATGTACTCCACTGCTGGCAAAAGATGATCCCATTAAAGGGAGTGAAGGAAACTGCCGGGGTGAGGGATTTGGTTATCTGCAGGTTTGTTTGTTGTGAGATGTCTTCTCTTTTTCTCTTTTTTTCTTCTTCTTTGTTTTTTTTTTGAAGAGGAAGCTGGCAAAACTTGCATCGAATAGCAGACAGGATGCCACTGACAGTGGACGCTGACAGCGACCCGGGGCAAACGAAACAAACATCTGTTCCTGCTGCGTGGGGCATTCCTCTGATACTGTGTGGCACTCAACGCTGGCTCAGTTTACGTCCTGGTGCTGAAGCCCCACCCTCTGTGTCAGCAGTCAGTGTTTTCTTACCGCATAATGTAACCAATACTGCCTTGGCAAATCTTGTGTCTCTTCTTTAACCCTAACTGGGCCAGGCTATTTAGGTAGATGATAGAGCCGGAGGTGGGGGGGGGGGGGGGGGGGGGGGGCCTCCCAGGCCCCCCTCCAGATCTCGGCTGTTGACCGCGCGATCGCAACGAAAATTGGCACACACGTTGCCTATGACGTAATCTAAAGTACCATGAAGTTAATAAAAAAAAAAAATAAATTATCATTTATGCTAAATTATGCTAATTTATGCATAACGATGCAGGAAATCAGACAATTTGGTATAAATCACTAAATAAAGCTCAAAACAGGCACAGTTTTTGTGTAAATATTCTTTTTAGTGTCCTTAGCAAACGTAAGAGAAAAAAATTGTGCTATGAGAAAAAATTTCTTAAGTCTTTTATTGTTTTTTTGAATTTTTTATGTATTTCTTTTTTTCACTGTTTTTTCGATGAAATTTATCTGCGACATTATTCCGAACAATAAAATAGGTTATTAATTGATTTCAATCAATAAAACCCCAAAATAATCATGCTTTTATGAAATTTGCCTGTAAGCACAGTTTGCATTGAAATTGTACACGAATTCATGTTTTTTGAGCAATTTTTGGTATTTATGCGCAGCTTTGGAACCGCGCGCCCAGGCATCGCAAATTTGGTGTCAAAAGATGCGGGAGAATTAGAAAGAAAAAATTCATGAAACGTCGCGGCGATAGCTGTTTGCGATAGCGACACATCACGCGGAGGGGAGGGGGCCTGTGGTGCAGGGAAAATATGACTTTATCAACCTGCTTGCAGAACTTGATTTACAGCACATACATCATGGACATCTGGGTCACAAAGAATGCAGGGACACATCCACACAATTCTAACAAAGTTGGGTGTTATTTTAAGAATCATCTATCCTATCACTCCGACATAATGGTTTATCCATGTGAAGTTTTTACTATTTCCCTTCCTTCCAACTCCCAACTTCCTGAGTCGAAAACAAAGGGTTCACACAAACATGCATAGATAGGTAGGTCTGAGTCATGTTCTTCTTCTGTAAACACATGACACAAAACTTTCCATCCCATCGGCTGCATTTCTATACACAAAGTAAATGGGAGTTCAGGATGGTGGTCGTGCAAGAGTTAAATGCTAATAATAATCACTCCAGGGAAAATGTGGAACTTTTTCTTTGGGTTTCTGACATTTTGAATTTTCAAGAAATTTCTAATCAAGCTCAATACTTACAACTGCTTTTGTTCTCCAAAGTCTCATTTGCCAAATATTTGGTGGCTTTTTTCTTTCCAAGCCAATATTTTCCAACCCAATATTTTCAAACTTGAGTTAATGTACAACTATTGGGTGATTAAGTGACTGATAATGAGCTTTGAGCCACAGTCGCTCAAACATTGAAATTCATCCAATTTTCAATCAAGTCACTTTATAGTGCTAATATTGGCAGAAGATGCCCCAGCTGTTCCCAATACAAGATGACGTATGCTTACGGCAAACAATATACAGTTGAACCTCTCGTATCCGGACAAGTCGGGACTGGGGCTCATCCGGATAAGGGATTTGGCCAGATACGGGAGACTCAATGCTTTATACATGTACATATACATACACATGTACTGATGTAGCCCATTGTAGTACCACATGTAGTAATGTGTATACTGCAACCTTTTCATTGTTACATTTGGGGATGTTTGGGGATGTTGAAATGTCGGGAGGTACGCAATTTGGAAGGAAATTTGATGTAATGTATGTTAATCATGTTGGAAGTAATATGTAATTCATGTGTGTTTGGGTAGGAGTTGTCAAGGAGTTGGGAATCCCCCTTTCCTCCCGTAATCATTAAAAAAAAAAAAAAAATCACGGCGAGATTGCGTCCGTATAATAGAGAGATCCGGATAAAGGGAGGCCGGATAAGAGAGGTTCAACTGTACAAGATTCTCAGTTATGAACACAGCATGATACATACTGGTTGAAGTCCTTACCTAACCCTTTGGTATCACAAAGACAAAGAGACAGTAGGATAGTTGACTGGGAATGAAATATGGAAAGAGAGAGTAACAGATAGTTTGATAGATAGATAACTTGATTGATAGACAGGTAGATAGATAGATTAGATTAATAGATAGATAGATATAGAGATATATAGATTAAAACCAATAGATCCAAATACATAAAATGGTTAGGACCCTTGAAAAGAAGTCCCAGATATTGGGGAAATGATATAGTTTCGACATTTGTTCTTATAAAAACAAGAAATGGAAAACAGAAGAGCACTATTTTAAAAGATCACTTTCATCACAAAAATACACATGTTAGTGCACGCGTGCACACACACACACACACACACACACACACACACACACACAAAGACACAAATCTGTATGTGCCATTAAGTCAATGGGACTGATAAAAAAGAAATCTCACCTGCTAAAAGAGACTAAAAATGCTAACATCGCAACTCCTACGGCTGCTAGATGCCTCCAGACCTGCTCAATGAAGATATTATTGTTCGGCTGGTGCAACCTGAAAATACAAGTTTTCACAAAAGTAATGTGTAAATACATGTACCACCATCACAGAGTTATGTAACAAAAAACCCTTCACTGAAGCAAGGAGCAACTTATACTGACACATTCATCCTTCCTCTTTTGAAAAAATTGTTATCAAAATCCATATTTTAATGAACTCTCAGTACACACTTTAGCGAACCAAGGAGTGTACATGTAGCTCATTGAATAAAACAACAGGTTTGTAATAATTGTTGTCTTGAACCTCTGTGTTGTTATTACAAACATAACTAAAGGGCATGGATACTGCTTAATGCATCATATTTCTTTATCTTGGTATTAAGAATGAAAATGTACCTACATAAGATGGCAAAAAAAAAAATACAAAATTGATATAAAAACAAAAGTACTTGAAGACAACATCTAAACTAATAATTATTGTATTCGTATTTACAGTAATTTGTTGCAGTACAACACTGTGCATTGATTCAGGCCTAAAACTTGACTGTGACCAGACCTTACTAAAGGCTCAGGATATGCATAAAATTCACAAAAGCCTCAAATTATCTTACTTCTGTACTGATATTTCTACACTGAACATAAAAAATAACAATCTGTAGATAGATCTTCAACAGTGCAAGCACAGAACACTACCATTCCAACCTTCTTCTCTTTTTTTTTCATAAAAAAAAAGAACTCTGAAAATGTTTTAATTCTTGGCCACTTTGATCACTGCTACGCAATAAACTAATCCAAAATAACTTTAGAATACAAATCATCAATGCAGCTTGCCTCACCGTATATAGATAAAGAGAATTAGGTATGTTGCAAAAAACCACATGAACTGTGAATGACTGGATGGCATTCCATACTCCGTCCGCAGACCACCGTGTAATGTGTTGTCACCTGCACAAAATAATGCAGAAAGGAAACATATAGTTCTCTTCGGTACAGGCAAAAGTGATCTCAGGATTCCTATGATGGCCGCCACAATTCTCTATTTAATAGCCATTTACATTCGCCAGTGTTAAGGCCACAATGCCGGATAAGCTGCATCCCGACATTTGCAAGGAAAAAAAAAAAAAAAAAACTTCTGAGGGATTTTGTTCTGATCGAAACTTCATTACTTTTCTACGTTATCTTTTATAAGACTCTTGTTATTTCTGTGTTTCAACACGTTTCCTAACAATAGCAATAACAATTGGCACACTGGCATAGTCCCATCCATGATTATATGTGTCAGTTAGGCAGGAGATTCTCTTGAATCGGAAAGACAATACAATAATTTGGTTGTGCTGATGTACAGGTCTCACCCCAACTTTACTGCTTTATTTTTGTTAAAAATAGTGAGGCCTTATCGCTGGCGAATACAGTAGGCATGAAAAGCACGATGGGAGAGTTAATCGCAGGTATCAGTGTTTTGGGCAGCGTCCCGGGCGTCCCTATACTGAGACTTGTTAACATCATATCACAATGTTCAATTACAGTTGCATCAAACTCATGCTAATCATTTATGATTTCACACAACTGGTGCATACATTTTGCATACATGGAAAACATATTAGGAAAAATCATATTTGACAAGAATTAAAGTTTTAACATTTAAACGGGATGGCTAGTAACTGATCAGATGCAGTTTAATGTTTCCAGGTTAGCATGCCTGTAACGTGGCGGGGCGATCGGGAAACATTAAACTCTACATTACTTGAATATGAGACCATTCTGAAGCAAATAATTTTCACACAACAATAGATATATAATGCTCTCTTAAATGAATCCCACAAGGATTGGAACAATCATCCCCCAGCATTCCCACTGATTCTCACTGATTCTCACTGATTCTCACTGATCAGTTACTAGCCATCCCCTTTAAAGGGAAGATGTTCCGGAGAACAGCATACTAAATTGTGCTAAAATTGGGCGTCACTTTACGATACCATTTTTATCAAAGTACAGGATGCACTTTATTATCGGCAGTGCAAACATAACATTACACAGAAAATAAGAGATTGTATGTAGAGATATTTCTATTAATACATATTTAGATATTTCTTAACTAATCTTCATGCATAAATCACCCAGTAACATTTGTTCTTGAGAAAGGCAAAAAGTAACAGGTTGAAACTTTATCCACTGAAAACAGATAAAAATGTGCTGGCTTCTAAAATCTCAGCTGTTTGATGACTTAGTAAATCTGGATCAACTTCAGCTATTCATTAAACGAAATCAAATTAGCGATACATCCAAAGATTGTCAAGCAACAAACCTCGGCAGGGTCTCGGCTCTTGAATTGTGTGCTTGGCAACCCAGTTAACTCCTTCGCTTAGTACAATGCCACCAAAAAAAGTAATCTGAAGCATTAAAAAAAAAAATAATATGTAAGTGCGAATGAGACAGCATGAACATACAAAGTTTTACAAGGATATTTTCAAGTCCTGGAATGGTATTATGAATTTATATAGTGAAATAAACATTAGAAAAACAGTTCAGTTAGTGAAAATCTTGTCAGGAGCATAACAGATGGTTCAATTGATTTAATAAGCAATAACAGCTCATTAACTGCAAAAGAATCTCAGATGTAGTCACTGTCCTTGGTAAAATGAAACATACATTGCAGTTGCTTAATCTTTCTTTCCCCTTTTTCAGGGAAGAACAATTTTAATGTTAAGTACATTGTACTATGTATGTGAGTATAATTTGGATAAAGGCCATCCTACATTAATCAGTTGCTCATGACTGTACTTTTGGTTTAATTGACCTCTTGAAGTAGTTTTGAAACAGTTTCGGTATCATAGAATATCTTTGTATTTGCTTGCTTTTTTTAAATAGAGGGACTGGGAGTGGTGGGAGTACAATTATGGAGAAGAGTGCATTCTGGCAACAGCAGCAATGCCCTGACTTGTTAGTCTTTTATATAGCTTCTTGTTTGCACTGATTAACTAAACCACAGGAGGCTACTGTGTGACTTCAACATTCTATTCAGAGGTAAAGTAACAACAACCTAAATCACTTAGAAAAGTACATCTCACGGATCATATTGACTGCAAAGTTTATAGGTCTGCAGAAACTGTCAAGTTATGAATTTTACTAGGTGAAAGAACAAAACAAAACAAACACAGAAATTGTCCGAATTGTCATAAGGACTCCAGTGGACAGTATCATGTAGCAAATATAATATGTGGACAGGCACAGCTCATTTGTAACTTCGGTAATTT
The DNA here is from genome assembly GCA_033980235.1 of Diadema setosum. Taxonomy (NCBI): domain Eukaryota; kingdom Metazoa; phylum Echinodermata; class Echinoidea; order Diadematoida; family Diadematidae; genus Diadema; species Diadema setosum. Next base: position 14,358,464 of record CM067069.1, on the reverse strand, counting down.
TAGATCTTCTGCGGAAACTATTGAGAAGAAAATGAATTTTACTAGATGAAAATAAAAGGGAAATACTGCCCAAATTGTCAGATACGCCTTCAACTAAAGGACTCCCATGGACAGTATCATATGTAGCAAATACAATCAAGGAATGTGACAAAATATATCGTCGCTGGGGTGACAAGACCTTGTATCTGCAATTTTGGTGAGAATGACTTTTTTTGATTAATGGTCAAATAATAGGTTAAGTGATGTCCTGTCCAAATCCCAACTGTCTTACTCCAAAAGTGAAGCCACGACGGCATGTCAAAGGAAAGGCTATCCCATTTGCTACAGTGCTCTGGCCGCCATGTTTTTTTGCTCTCCTGAACATTTGACATTTTGTAGATACGAGGTCTTGTCGCCCCAGCGACGATATGTGCATTTTCAAAACAAGGTACCTTACAACTCTTATGCTATAGGTTGAACAATATGATATACTCTTCTTTTTCTTGTTTAACAAGGGTACTAGTGAAATGATATTGTAATGAGTTGGGAATGAAATGAGTCGTCACTTACGGTATGAAGCTCTCGTCTGAACAGCAGTAGAGTGACAAAGCCGACCAGGATTACGAGGGGTGCCAGGCTAACGTACGCTATCAGCTTCCCCAGCAGATCATCTGGATGCACAAAGAGATAGGTTGGGATTTGATTGGAAGCAACGGGATGACATCACAATATCGATTGCTCTTCATTCTGGTCACAAATCCGGAGCAATTAAGTGATCGACGGCACAAACGAAACATTTGCATCGATTCAGGAACTATATGAATCATAATGCCAAGGGCATGCAGATGCTTTGAGCTTTGAGGGATGTAAATGGAGTAAATACATGCATTTGTATAAACATCAGGCTTTCTGAAGGGTTTAACATAGAGCTCAAAGGTGGCTGAATGGGGAGACAGCATAAAAGTAATGCATCCTGAGTCATGAATGACAACCCTAGTGAGATATTGCAGGGCTCCAAACTCATGTGTGCCAACCCTGAGAATTTCTCAAAGTATACATCTGAGGAAACTCTCATGCCCTTGTGCTGATCATAGGATAATTGCCCACACAACACTACAGAATAATTAAAATGAATACATAAACCAAATCTTAGAGACTTGTAGCTCAATTCTGACTTCGAACATGTGAAGAGCACTGCTGCACCAAGACTAATCCATTTTGAACAGCTTTCCTGTACAAACTGCTCTTTAAAGTGACTGATAGTTTTGGATATTAAAAAACTGGTACGAGCATGGAGCTGATATAAAGTGATAACATAATTATCAAGATAGAGTATACTATCACTCACTACGAACGCTTCTGTCCTGTATGGCACATAAAAGATGCTTCCAAAGCTGTATGAAGATGACTCTACTGGTTTGGCATGCATGGCCAGACACATACAAGCTGTATACAAATGTACTGAACAAGTTTGAATTTTCTGAAAGTCTTGCACTTTAACAAGCTGATTCTCATCCTTGCATCCATTAAAGACTAAGCAGCATGAAGACCTTGTTACTACTGAAATGGGAAGGCTGGCCCAACTCAGATATGATATGGGAATTACCGTAACGAATTGCGAACACCTTTATGTGCAGCACACACCCAGCTAAAGGATCTAAACTGGAGTTGACTGTTGCATATTATGTATAGTGCACACATTTGCTGATGGGTACTTCTAGCAGGCTTACACTAGTTACGGTTTCTAATGTAACCCGGTGGGTAGTGACTGAGGATTGATTCATTCAGGCTACCCATCTACTGAACTGGGTTTTAATGGTCATAAAACTGAAAACTCCTTCATTATCACAAACCTAATTATATTGACATTTTTCATATTTTGGTTTACTCCCAAATCACTTTGCACACAGTTTTTGGATACTCTTGCACTGTTCAACTGATTTCACAATTTACTGTAAAACATGATATATTCGCAGCATGAATTTTTCGCGAATTGGAGCCGACGGCCTTTTTTGCGGCATGAAATTTTCGCGAACTGTTACTGGCATTCAATGCATATACTGTGGAAATGAACTTTCGCGTGCATTTTAATTTCGCGAATCTCCGCGCTCGCGAAATTTGCGCAATTAAAATGCACACGAACATTCCTCGTTTTACAGTAATACAACCTTAAAAATTGCATAACTTCTGAACTGTGGGAGGATGTTTCATCTTCTAAGCCTCCTTCTCCCTTCCCCCCTCCAGGTTTTAACATCTACCATAAATGCATTCTAACTGCACCCCCTTGTAAAACTGCACCTGTTACATACAGTGTATGTTAACACTGGCAACCCTACCACATAATATGAGACATATCCTGTGGTGTCTTTGAAGTCTACTTAAGATGTGAACACACCTAATTGCTCAGTGAATATCACATGTCAATTGATGGGTAACATCCATCAGCCTTTACTCACACAAGCACTGTGGACATTGTAACAGAACCATATTTTACAGCCTAATTCAAACTGAGGTAATAAAACATGATAATTATATTCGCGGCATGAAATTTTCGCAAATTGGAGCCGACAGCCTTTTTTGTAGCATGAAATTTTCGTGAATTACCACTGGCATTCAATGCCTATAGTGTAGACAAGAACCTTTTTTTTAATTTTTTTTTTTTAAGTTTCCTATACTATGTATAAAATGTTGTATTATGTAATTGTATGATTTTTTACTTCACGGACTCACAGAAGAACAGCCATTGGCTGAAGTGAGTGACCCGTGGTGAAATAAAATAAACTCAAACTCAACTCACACTTCGCGTGCATTTTAATTTTGTGAATCCTGGCTCTCGAAAAATTTGCAAAATTAAAATGCATGTGAACATTCCTCGTTTTACTGTAATTGCTCAGTGAATATCACTTGTCAATTGATGGGCAATGTCCATCAGCCTCTATTCACACAAGCACTGTTGACATTATAACAGAACCACATTTTACATCTTAATTCAAACTGAGGTGCACATTTGCATGGCACTCAAAGCAAAGATCCCTCATGCACCAAGATCACTCGTGTGAAAGAAGCTTCAGGTGTTTTTGCTTGTTTTGTTTTGCCTGTGCATTTGTAACTGTGCCTTAGAGAAAGAGAGTGAAATACACGTAGGGTCTTTTACACTTGCACACTGATATGATGGACTAATATGCTATGAAGTACACTGTATGATGTCAATTTCAAAGCATTGCATGTGTACAGCTTTTGTATGCATCTCCTCACTTCCCTTGCTGACTTCCTGAATTTGTGTCAACTCTCCATTTTTGTCAATGTCCTGAATGCAGCATGCCCCGCTCAATTTTAACTCACATCAAAACAATGCTCACTTCTTGTGGATTTACAATGTCCTATTCATTGAAGTTTAAACAGTTCAAATATACAGTCAAGATAAGTTGTCAACACAATGTCGACCTGCACAAATGCATACATGACACTATATTAATAATCCTTTCTATAGATACAAACAAAATCTCAATGATGAACTGTGAATGTGTTTTGAGAGTGATTACCCCATAGTTTTCACACATCTATCGCACATGAAAATCATTTGAAGAATGGCACATTATTCTCATTTAAGGAGAGGTTCCATCTTCAAAAAAGGTAGAAGACAGTAGAAATAACGACTACAGTTGTACAGCATGTCGCTGTACCTTTTTCTGTATATAAACATATTCCCAACCTGCTCTTGCCCATCAATGCTTTCTGTTCCCTGGGATTATGCTTTATTTTTCCCTCCTACGCCTAACCTACTGCCTACATTTCATTAACCTGACACTGCCAAATCATACTGATTTAAACAGGGCAGCTGACCTCTGAAAGTTATGTACAAACATTAAACACATTGAAAAGATATAGGCAGATTGTGGGGAAATAGAATTCTGAAGAAAAAAAAAATATGGGCAAATTCCACATTTCATTTTTAATAAATAAGTTTCATAAAAAAAATTCATCTCAAAAATATATACTTCATATTATTGGACAAAAAAAAAAAAAAACATATGCAGAATATGTTAAATATTAATGTGCAATCATTCCGAAGGAAAAACAATGAAAATGAAGAAATACCATAAAACACTATTCGTAACAAAGGTATTTATAGTAAATCAAGTCTTGAGAAAAATAAATTTAATTTCAAAACCATTTATATTTTCATATTTTAGTCAACGAAAACATGCATACACAATATACAGTATATGATAAAGACATACCATTTGACAGAGCTTATATTTATACCAAGATTGAAATAAAATCTACCTCACAGGTAAAAATAATGTAAAACCTAACGAACACAAACGTAAGTGCTGACTGACTGTCTAATGTTACAACAGAGTTAGTCCTCTCAGCTAGCAGGAAATAGTGAGCAGATACTCACAAAATCCCCAATTCAGTTTGGCTTCTTGCACACTCGATTCACACACTACGGTTGAGCAGGAATCATATTCTGCACTACAAGCACAACATTCATCACGTACTAGGAATGACCTTTAAATATTCCAAATCATGAACAATATCTGCAGTCTTGGACAAATAAAAAATCCAACCCACTGCATCCATAGTGCTGTTGATATCAACTGCAATATAAAAGAAATACTAAATGCTGAGGTCCTCATAAGAAAACATCTCTGGAAAAAAGAAGAAGAAAAGATCAAGGTAATGGCATCAATCAATCCGCTTTGCGGAAACTGTATGAGCCCGGAAACTGGCCTGAGGATCATCAATTATTCAAATGCAATATCTCAATTCCCTGCATGATGGCAGACAAAGAAGAAAAAAGCCTAACCCATTAGACTCACAGGACAATGTAATTCTGCAGAATCTTGGCACGCATGCCATTGTGGAAAAGTTATTTCTCCAACAGGGCTGAATTCCCTCAACAAATGAGAAATGACAAAATGACACAGTTGTTTCTTCATACACTGGCTGAGAGATCCAAACAAGGCTGACTACACTCTTTGGCCCGAATTCATGAAGGTGGTTTGAATTTAAACCACGATTTATGCAAATTTCTTCTGCGCAAATACTCTTGACAGATTGCGCACGCCAAAAAACGTCCAGTAACAAACATGCATTGATACGTGCGTGTCAAAGAAGTATGTGTATGTCATGCTTATTTTAGACCATGGTCTAAATTTATACCTTATGGTGGTCGTCAGTTCAAACCACCTTCGTGATTCGGGCCATTATGCTTTTAATTGTTGTACTGTAAAAGTGGAAATTTTTGCTCATTTCCTGCGACCAGAAACTAGCGTGAAAATGAAAACACACAAATATTTTTGCTTGTTATATGTACCTCTACGTAATGTTTTTATTCCATGGCATCAAAAACACACAAAATTCATCTTACTCCGCAGAGCGCAAAAAAAAAACAAGGCAATCGCCAAATTGTGTCTCGCCCATTTGCGTACAAGAAATTAATATCTTTTATAACTCCCAGAAGTTAATTGACCTGCTTATGACCTTTGACCTTGTGGTGACCTTCACCACCCTAAGGGACATTTACCATCCAAGTTTGGTCACAAACGGACAAAGGGATCAAACGTAATGAGCCATAATCAAAACGCGCCATAAAAACTTAACATTGGGCCCTAAAAATTTCTTGACCCCTTTCTATGACCTTTGACCTTGTGATGACCTTTAATTCCCAAGGGACATCTACCGTCCAAGTTTGGTCACAAACGGGCATAGGGATCAAAAGTTAGGAGCCACAATCAAAACGCGCTCTAAAAACATAACATTGGGCCCTAAAAGTTTGTTGACCCCTGTCTGTGACCTTTGACCTTGTGACGACCTTCACCTCCCCAAGGGACATCTTCCATCCAAGTTTGGTCACAAACGGACAAAGGGATCAAAAGTTGTGAGCCATAAACGAAATGCGCCCTAAAAACTTAACATTGGGCCCTAAAAGTTCATTGACCCCTGTCTGTAACCTTTGACCTTGTGGCTACCTTTAACTTCCCAAGAGACATCTACCATCACCCAAGTTTGATTGCCATTGTAGCAACATGTGCTGAGTTAAGTGTGATAAGAGAGTCTTGCAAGTAAACTTTAACGTATGACCTCAAATGACCTTTGACCTTATCATGTGACCTCTTACGGCACCATAACATGAAGGTACCCCCAGTGCATCCATCACCCAAGTTTGATTGCCATTGCAGCAACATGTGTCGAGTTACGTGTGATAAGAGAGTCTTGCAAGTAAACTTTAACGTATGACCTCAAATGACCTTTGACCTTATCCTGTGACCTCCAATGGCACCATGACATGAAGGTACCCCCAGTGCATCTATGACCCAAGTTAGGTTGTAATCCAAGCAACTTATGTGAAGTTATTTGTCAAAAGAGAGTCTTGCAGGTAAACTTTAACGTAGAAAAGAGTCTTGCACATACTCTTTAATATATGACCTCAAATGACCTTTGACATCATCACATGACCTCTGACAACACCATAACATGAAGATACCCCTTGTGCTTCTATCACCCAAGTGTGGCTACCATTGCTGTAACAGTTGCCAAGTTATGCATCATAAGAGAGTCTTGCAGGTAAACTTTAACATTTGTGACGGACGACGGACGACGGACGGACGACGGACGGACGCCATTTGGATCCCTTAGTCTCGCCTTCACCTCCGGTGGGCGAGACAAAAAATCACTTGCGCTAAAAACATTCCCTCCCTTTTTTCACTATACCTAATAAGCCAATTTGGTTTCATCTCCTTCCCAATACAAGCTACCTGTGTCTTCTCATTATTGACAGTCTCACCAACAATTATCTTACCTCTGATACTCAACCAAATTGATTTATTTTGAACTAGAAAAGCACTTGGAGAGCGCAGACCTCCGCCAAGGAGCTCATTTCCACCCATACACGCATGCTGAAAATCGTCCAATTCCCTATATCCACATTAGGCGTGTCTTCATCAGCCCGAAGTTCAAACTAGCGGGACATTTTGCGGTCTTAGAAAATAGCCCGATACAGCGAATGTGCGTCTTCATCAGCTCGAACAGCCTGCTTCGGGAAATTAGTCCGAAAATTGACGCATGCGCACTTTGCAATATTACTCTGCCTGGCTCGCGGTTCGAAAGTGGATTTACGATGTATGTACGATTCTACAACCAGGGAGGTGAGCAGTACAGCAAATTCTCTCCAAAGGGATATTAATAACGCTACTCTTTCTTCTGTCCAGTGAGGCATCTTATATGAAATTAACGAATTGCAATGTTTAAACAAATCCAAAATGCACACAATCTGCAAGAATCTTCAGCTAAGGTATGAATATAGTGGACCAGAAGGAGAAGTTTACACACACACACACACACACACAAACCAGCTAGCATGCACAGAACTGAGTTTTAATAGGGAGGTGAGAGAAATAACCTCCCTGGTTTTAAAGATGACAGCAACAGTAGGCCTATAGTACACACATGTGATCCTTGAATACACCGTGCGTGTAATGTACTATACACAATCACTAGCTGCTTGTACATGCGCTTTCCATTGCCAGCTGGCTAACCAGAAGCGTGGAGGGATCGAGAAAATTTCGGGCTGATGGAGACGCACCAAAGATAGCGCGCTATTTCACGAATTAGCGCTCTAGTTGACGAACTAGACCAAGATTTTGGGGGAAATTTTCCCGATCAAATAGCGCGCTATCTGCGTCTTCACTACACAGATAAGGCGCTATTTTGACATCGGACTAGTTTGGTAACCGCAAGATAGCGCGCTATCTTGAAACTTCGGGCTGATGAAGACACGCCTATTCATACATGTATACAAAAATAGCGGGATGACGATCATGATCCAAATCTCGAGATTTGTATTTAAGTGTGAATCTCAATAATGATAAAGAAGCCTTGTTTTTACCTCATCAGCTTCCTGCATGCTGTGTGGCACCTCCAGCCGAGCGCACGCTTTATTGCACATATGCAAACCTCAAGTATGTGCAGTTCATTGACTCTATTTCCTGAACAATAAAAAAAAAATTCCTTCAACAATTCATAAAAGTTCCTGGATCACTAAACAAATTTAATCATCTGCTCCTTGTGTCATTATCAACTTTTCCTGCAAGTTTCAATCAAATCCCTGAACAACTTTCTGAGATATTTTGCAAACAGACAAACAAACAAACAAACCAATCAATGCTGTCAAAACCATAACCTCCTTGGCAGAATATATTGCCAACAGTAATTGTTGCTAGGTCAGGCAAGCCTATGGGGCCAGCTTTCTGAGGGTTGTCATGGGTAACATTCAAATGTCAGAATCAGGGAGGTTCCAGAAAGCTCTCAGGGTGATATAGGCCGCGTTCATGCAAATTTCGTAGCCAGAATCACAAACATGAATCATGATTCAAAACGGTGTTTCAAATCACGGTCTCAGCGGAAGAGCGTTCATGCGGGCTTTCGCAACGCTGATTCTGGCTCAGCTCATCCTTTGCCATTGCGCAGCGCACTGCACAGTTTGACCTTGTCTCTGCAACTCGAGCCAGACCTCCTTATTCCAACTGTACAGGCCTTTACGTTTTTATTTCGGTGAATACTTTCCAATAAGCTGTGGCATTCAGGCTCTGCCCACAGATCGAGGAACAGATCGAGGAATAATCCTAATTCTTTGTCTCTCCAACTGTTTCCCTTGGTAGACACAGCGCTGCAACCATTACTTTTATCAACTCAATCGGAGAGTAATTACATGTATTATTATATTAAACAGTTAACGTTAGATCTAGATACGAGCATAGAATCGGTGTATGGCGTTGATGTAAACAAACAAGTGCAAGTATGGTACCAAAACACACGATTCATAAGACGTACACAAGCGCGGGAACAGAACTAGAAGCTGTGGGATACCCCATGAGACACACATGCGCACAGCGCACAATGACGTCATAGAATCATGATTGCGTTCATGCGGTTTCTGCGATCATGATTCTGGCAGAATCATGATTCAAAACGCCCTTTTTACCGCGTTTCAGATCGGCGTTTTGAAACGCGTTTAAATGGAAAAATTGCATGAACACAACGCAACTAAACACGTTTAGCGACTAAACGTGTTTAGAAATGCAATTCTAGTTTCGCATGAACGCAGCCATAGACGTGCTACATGCATCTCCATGGGCAAAAACCACTTCCCTATTCTTGGAGGCTCTCATATTCCTTCTCTGTCCAAGTGTGGAGAAAGATAAAGGAATTGCATAGTTTCGGATGAGATGAGACTTCAGCTTTCTCATGTTTTTTGCAGATCATTTTATGAGATAATGAGAAACCTCTTATGAAATATGAAAGAGCATATAATTGCCACGGGAATTCAAAGCTTATTTGATAAAAATTGGTTTTGAAATGGCTGAGATATCCAAAGTGAGTGATTCTAACAGAAGGTGGGACTAACCTTTTATTAGGATCGCTTTGTTTTACTTTGTGTTTGGATATCTCAGCCATTCCAAAACCGATTTTCATCATATAAACTTTTAATTCCTCTTAGAATGGTATGCTCTGTATCATTTCATAAACTGTGGTTTTTTGGTATCTCGCAGAATTTAAAGAATCCAATCCTCATCTCCACCACTACTATACTATCCCTTTAACTTCAAATTCAGGGAGATTCCTGCAGAATCAGGGGGACTTGGCAGGACTGTATTTGTCGTGGAAATATGCATGAAGTTTGAAAGGCATGAAGTTTGAAATATGCATGAAGTTTGAATGCACTTGCAAAGGGTTTTGAAGAACTTTGACAGCTACCAAACATGAAACACTGCCTTCTATCATGTACTACTGTATGTACACGCTGTATGCAAAGCCTTAGAAGATTGCAACATTGTACCAGATGATGTTACAAGGCCACCGGTACATTGTAAATATGCTGTCTGTTGTGTATGTTGCTACGCTGCTACATGTACACGAACTAGGAGTAATACACTACTTTGTATGTATGCACTTTGACAAAACACTGAACTGATATGCTAATTTGTCCCTTGTTCGCATGCCACAGATGTTAATTATGCACCGGTGGATGTTAATACATGCATTAGGGAGCCTTACGGCGGCATCCCCTGATCCAAGGTCTGGTGTATTTTATCCACACCACTATGGGGAAAGGAGAGGGGATCCTGCGCAGCACGATCCTCCAGGTTTCACCCATGGATGCGAGCTGGTAATTATTGCCACTACTCAATGGGAGGCATCTTCAATTTGATTCTCATTACTAGCCGGGGGAAGAGAGAATGCAAGAAAGAGTGGCAAGGGGGTGGGGTGGGGCGGGTGGGGTGGGGGATGAGAGATGGGAGATGGGGGGGGGAATATTTTGTGACTCTGAGTGTCGAGATGATTACACCGTCTCCTTGCTAGCGAATAATGATGACCATGATGTGTAGACGGCTTTCTACACATTTACATGATGTTCACTTCAAGGCTCCGGCCACCTCAATTCATTATTCCCTTATCTGCACCGTGGCAACGATGCCTTGCGCACTGCCCCAACTTATTAGCGCCTGCCTGTTGTTGTTGTGGATACTGTAGTATACGACACACTGCTTTTCTGAAAGTTCGTGAGAGCAATATACATGTATGCTTCCAGAGATGCACTTATAAGGTGTAAGTGGCTAATTGTACACCACAAAAATTATGTACAACCCTGCCTAAGTATGAGTATTATGCAAGCACACTTATAAAGCATCAAAACTATGCATTTTGTACAGCAGAGATCTATGTGATTCTTGAATGAATGTCAGATTTTCCTGCCATTTCCCATTATATAATCATGACATGTAGCTTTCACTTTCAGAATGTGGCATGCACTGTACGGTTGGCTAGATGAGACGCTTGATGAGAATTAAAGGACATGTTCATTTTAATATATGTGCGGATTGCGTGAATGCAGCAATATTAGTCACACACATCAGTGAAAGTTTGAGGAAAACCGGACAATCTGTTCCAAAGTTATGAATTTGTAAAGTTTCCGCACAGTCACTGCTGGATGAGAAGACTGCCTTTTATTATGTCACAAGCATAGAATATTGAAAAGGAATATATGTAAAGAGAATTCCATCAATTTTCCTTTTTTGAAAAAAAAGTACACATTCCCTCGACCTGTTGTATCTTAAATGTTATATTATTCCCCCTGCTTTTTGAAAGAGGCAAGTCAAGTTCACTGTACTCTTTTATTTTGTGAGAAAAGTGAAAATACGCTGAATTTTCTTTAATTTCTTTATGTCATAGTACGCTTGTGACATCAAAATCTGTAGATCTTAGTCTTCTCATCCAGCAATGGTGGTAATGAAACTTAAAAAAATTTACAAGTGTCACAAATGTACACTAGTAGTTATGTACATGTATGATGTTGTGACTGTATGCACGGTTGTTTTAATGTGTATGTACACAGGTTGACCAGATTAATGGAGAACATTCTATCTGGTATAGATTATAGTACATACAGGCTGACCAGATCGTGGAGAATTTCCTAGGTGGTATACAATGTAACTACAGTACATGCATGTGACAGGAAATACATTATAGCTCACTCAATCTAGAATGATTTCACCCATTCCAGAATGTTCTGGGAAGTGCTTACATATTTGGCTGAGTGAGGCACTGTCCCTGTAGCCCAATGTGATTGGTAGTTATTTTTGGCAATGATGTTATGCACATAGTTAGGCAGTGAGTCATCCAGGATTCCTGGAACTTGGACTTGCTAGTATGTTCAGGTATGTGGCCCCAGGTTGGAGAAAATTACAGAATGTACTAGAAAGGGGTGAATAGATAAAAAAGCCAGAGAAATTCTGCAGTAGGCAGAGTACCCAACACCTCTGCTCTGAGAGTTATGTCACTTCTGGCTCTGAAGCGACTTGTTATAGTCAGTCCTGTGTTACCTGCTGACCTGTTATGTTTGTGGAGATAAGGCCTGGGAGACATTTTGCCTGCAGAGAATTAATTTGCCTACGTTGGAGATAGACTCCATATTTTAATGTAAACGGACATTGCTATGGCAAAGCTGTGATGGGCTGGATTCCTAGCTGAACAATATAAAGTGAATCATCATTCAACGCATCGACTGGACGTGGTCGTCATAACGTTGGATTCTGCACATTTCGCCGTGGACGTACATATCCTTGATCTTTACCCCGGATTAATACCGAGGATTATCGCAACCTGCGCCTCTGGATTAATGTCGGAGGTATCATTCATCGGTGCATCACGGATCATTCATCTGTGCATCGAACATCTTATCTGGACACTACCAGGGAACCGTAGGGACTCTGTGATTTAACCTTTGGATGTAACACATGTTAGTGATTCCATTACTGATTTATAATTGTTTCTATTGATCATTATTGTACTGATGTGAAAACTGATTACGAGTCTGTACCCACAATATCACTGTTAATAAACCGTCTGAACATTAGTTGATTGTTTCTTTTGTGCGATCATTCTCAGAGTGATTTTGGTCGTAACAAAATGGTATGAATGGATTGTCCGATTTTCTTCGAACCTCCACTGATGTGTTCTACTAATATTGCCGCATTTTCTTAATCCTTATGTAAGTACAGGTAGATCTGCACACCACACCAATTCATGTACACTGGCAATTATAAGTCAGCAGCAATGCCAGCATCTATATTTCCTCATTTGGCAGGCTCTGGATTCCTGATGTTTTGCCAGACATATATGCAGACATGAACACTTCTCTGCAGACTACAGTCACTGTCTGGGCCAAAAATACACCAGACCTCCTTGAATACGACGCATTTATAATTAGATCACCACACAATGACAACAATGGGACACTGTCGTCAACAGCACTCTCATTATTTCTGACCTTGCCAGGGAATGGCGCTCTCTAAAATAAAAGGTTCAGTTAATGTCTGCCTTTGCAGCAATAGGGGTTGACAGACCACCATCCCACAATGGTCAATTAAAGAAAAAAAAAATCCTCAGGACCTGATTGCCGAATTGCCCTACATCAACAATGAAGCACTGATTATCTAGTAGCAGCCATGATAAAATATCATAGGCATACATACTTGGGTTGGACTCAAACTAACGATCTCCTATGAGAAGGGCACCGTATTAACTAAATTAGGTACCAAGCTTTCGCCGACATAATCCCTCATAAGTCGAATTTTCTCTACGTCAAAACTATCTCTTCAGTCCAAATAGATTTGACTTTATAGGCACGGTTGACTGTATGTCAAAGGGTGTGTACAGTTCTGGTCGAGGTGAGGATATAGCTTTTCAACGTTTTGCAAGATATTCAGAAACCACTCTATGAGATGTCACAGAGCATGCAGTTCTAAGGGGTATCAAAAGTTTATTCAATGAAAATTGGTTTTGAAATGGCTGAGATATCCAAAAACAAGGTGAAACAAAGAGATCCTAATAAAGTTGTGGCATGTTGCCTTTTATTAGCACTTTTTTTGATATCTCAGCCATTTGAAAACCAATTTTCATCAAATAAACGTTGAATCCTTCTTAAAATTACATGCTTTTTCATATTTCATAAGAGGCTTTTCATTATCTCACTTAGGAATGTTCAAAACATGAATCCCCACCTCAACCAGTCCTGTACAGTCCCTTTAAGTCTAGCCATGATCCATGTGAATGAATTAACCTAAGACCCCATTTTACACTGTACATTCTAGACATCACAGAAAGTAATCCACATTTCTCTGTGTCATGAAGAGTGTGTCATTTTTTTCATAGCATACTTGTTAAATCACAGACATAATTATCCATATAATGTAGGAGTAATAATGCTTAAATCATGTCTGCATGATGTACATGTATACACATACATGGTATACCTACTAAGCAGTGTAGACTACTAAGAATTGATCTTTTGCATTATTATTAATAAGACATAAATGAACACATTTAATTTCTTCAATATGTAAAACAGCTTTTTGTAAAAAAGTTATTTGCTTACTTCTCAGCCAATAAGGTCATATCTGTATGTTCCTCGATTTGTTCTTTGTTTGCATTGAGCATTATGCAGAGTGGATTTAGCATTATATCACAAGTCACATTAACTTGTACTCATTACTAGTAAGAGTTTATGAATGGATATTACAAACTAGAAATGTCGCTACAGCGACTGGTTATACCCCCGCCAAACAACATTTCATAAGCTTTGGTCAAAAAACTGAGGAAGTAGTTAAATCCGCAAGATCTTTCCTTGATCTTCTGCCATTAATATGCCATTACCATGGCAACGTACTTTCGGGTACTGTCGAAAAATGCGTCTTGCACATCTACAACCAAAGGCACACATCTGTACCAAGTTTCATGGAAATTGGGCAAAAACTGAGGAAGTAGTTTGCAACACAAAATTTTCCATCATTTTGGCTCATAATATGTGAGCTGTTACCATGGCAACATACTTTTTGTCACTGTCAAGAAATGTGTCATGCTGACCTGTATCCTAAGACAAACATTCAATATGAATTCCATGAGAATTGGAAGAACACTGATGAAGCAGTTTTGCCATGAAGCATTTTGCCCTATATTTTACCAATAACATGCCGTTACCATGGCAACGCACTTTTTGCCACTGCGGAAATGTGTGTCTTGCACATTAACATATTCAGATGAACACCTGTACCTAATTTCATAAAAATTGATCAAAAACTGTGGGAGGAGTTCGCGACGCAAGATTTGTACCCATTTTTGCCCATAATATGCCGTTACCATGGCAACGTACTTTTGGGTACTGTCACAAAATACGTCTTGCACATCTACAACCCAAGGCACACATCTGTGCCAAGTTTTACGGGAATCGGTTGAAAACTGAGGAAGTAGTTCGCGACGCAAGATTTGTACCCATTTTTGCCCATAATATGCCGTTACCATGGCAACGTACTTTTGGGTACTGTCACAAAATACGTCTTGCACATCTACAACCCAAGGCACACATCTGTGCCAAGTTTTATGGGAATCGGTTGAAAACTGAGGAAGTAGTTCGCGACGCAAGATTTGTACCCATTTTTGCCCATAATATGCCGTTACCATGGCAACGTACTTTTGGGTACTGTCAAAAAATACGTCTTGCACATCTACAACCCAAGGCACACATCTGTGCCAAGTTTTATGGGAATCGGTTGAAAACTGAGGAAGTAGTTCGCGACGCAAGATTTGCAACGGACCGACCGCCCGACCGACCGACCGCCCGACCGACTGACCGACCGACCGACCGCCCGACCGACCGCCCGACCGTCCGACCGTACGCTGATTCCTATATACCCCCTTCAAACTTCGTTTGGCGGGGGTATAATTAAAATGGCTCCCATGACTCTGTACAGAAAGATAAAAGTAACCTAAGACTACGGTCACAACCCCCAAAATCAGCCTGCTCGGCGACCGGTCGACGAGTTTTTAGCCAATTTCGGTGGGACAACGACCAGTGATCAACAAGTGCCTGACCAGGAACTACTGATTTTTAGGGCATCAGTCGGTTGTCGCTGAAGTTATAACGTAAAGGTAAAATTTCAGCGGCGACCGACCAGTTTTCACTCGCTGCCAAAAATACGCTTGGCGTCAGAGCGGCAACCGTCCAGGCACTGGCCTAATCAAGCGGTCGCTGCAGAGCGATTTAGGGAACAAAAATGATAGAGACAAAAATGACAAAAGCACAGAAGAAAACCAAGGGAATAGATCGAGCGGTCGCCATCGAGCAATTTAGGGACTAAAAATCACAAAGATAAAAATGACAGAAGCACTCAACAACCAGGGACTAAATGGCTAAGAGAAGCCAGGGCAATGTGGAAGAAGCAGCGAGAGTCATAGAGGCAAGGAAACCCCACCGACATCTCAGCATCTCAACATCTCGGCAACCAACATGAGGGACATGGAAGACAGAGACAACCCCTTTGGGGCAAAAGAGATGAAAGCTAAAAGTTAGTGTCGATATGTAGACTTAGTATTGGTTTGGTTATGATATCATTTATTAGTGGCCTATTGAATGAAGTAGTAATGAATGACAAGAGATGGGGAAATGAAAATATGAAATTAAATAGGAATAGAAAAATACTGTAAATTACAGAAGCAAACAGATATTTTGGAAAATTCTAATCTATTCTAATCTTTGTTCCATCTTGTGTTTTCCTCCCCCCTTTTTTTTTTTTTTTGATTTCCTAATTTCTACATATCTGTGGTTTCACATAGCTGAGGTTTGGTAGTTTTATCTTAATTGCAATTGATTAATTAATCAATTATCACATCACAAATCACATAGGTATATTAATAAACCCAGGTAGCTTGTGAGAAATTTCCGGCACAGACCGGCAGGCGGCCGCCGGTACGCCTACGTGACACTGGTGGATGACCTATCGATCACCCGTCGGTCGCTGAGCGATTTTGTAAAAATCGGCCGGTGGCTGGTGGGAGATCGTCCTGTTGCCAATGGGGCATTGCTCGGTGACTGGTCAGTTTCTGCGTGGAGAAATCCCCACATTTCGCAAATTTTTAATCTAAAATCGGCTGGTGACTGACGGAAAATCGACAGGGCATCGCTCGGGCACATATAGCCTGCTCGACATCTCCAAAAACTGCAGCGGCGAACGAGCAGGCTACAAATCGGTTGGTCGGTCGCCAATCTGAGTTGTGACCGTAGCCTTACAAAAGCCACTTTTTTCAAGGAGTGGGCTTCCCATGCACAGATTTGACTGTACATATAGTATGACTGTGCCATTAGGTCTAGGATATGAACATTATGAATGCAAATAAGTCAGCTTGCCATTAGATCAAGGGAACCATTGATTTCTACTCTGGTTACGCATGGTAATGAGGGTCTAGTGCTTGGCAATTTTGTTAGGTATGAATTGCTGCAGGAAATACTGATGGCTAACATACACAGGAGCAAAGTATACAATGTACTTAGTATGCAATAGGTGACTGATGAAAATTGTGTGATCTCAACCCAGGCTAGGAAACTGAGGTGTCCTTTTTGAATGGTGTCATCCTGTTTGTCTTGAATGCTGTGGGATTTGTGCGGATGTAATCATTATACCATCAAAATGCCTTTCAATATGTTGGCAAATACTGTTTACAAAATTATCATGTACTTGGTCTAGAGAAAACCTACCCTTGATAGTGATTTTAACATTGTGTGTGTGTCTGTGTGTGTGTGTGCCTGTGTGTGTGTGATACATTACCATGATTATTGTGTAATAGTAGCCCTAACGCAACTTTATTCTACTATCAAATTTGTGGTTTTAATGCAACAATTACATAGAATGAAAATACAAGCAAGGAGTAAGTTTATAATAAAATCTCAACCAAATTTGTACATTTTGTATGGGCCGTTAACGATCGCCCCCGTCACTGTACAGGCACGCTAACCTGAAAACATTAAACTGTACATTACTTGAATATGAGACCATTCTGAAGCAAATTATCTTCACACAACAATAGATATATAATGTACTTTTAAATGAATCCAACAAGGATTGGAACAACCATCCCCCAGCATTCCCACTGATCAGTTACTAGCCATCCCTTTTAAAGGACAAGTTCACCTTCATAAACATAAGGATTGAGAGAATGCAGCAATACTAGTAGAACACATCAGTGAAAGTTTGAGGAAAATTGGACAATCGATGCAAAAGTTATGAATTTTTAAAATTTTTGTGTTGGAACCGCTGGATGAGGAGACTACTAAGGCTTGTGATGTCATATGAGTACATCAGTATAAAGAAAATGTAAAGAAAATTCAACATATTTTCACTTTTTTCGCATAATAAAAGAGCACTTGACTTGCCTCTTTCTAAAGGCAATGGGAATAATATTACCCATAACATGTCAGTAACGAGTCAAGGGAATGTGTACTTTTTTCAAAAGATGAAATTTTGTGAAATTCTCTTTATATTTTCCTTATATTGTTGTATGCATGTGACATCATACACTGCAGTAGTCTTCTCATCCAGTGGTGACTGCACAAAAACTTCAAAAATTCATAACTTTTGAACGGATTGTCCGATTTTCCTCAAACTTTCAATGATGTGTTCTACTAATATTGCTACATTCTCTCAATCCTTATGTTAATGAAGGTGAACTTGTCCTTTAAGGCCTGATTTTAAGGAGCACACGAACGATTTGTGAAGGACGCAAATGGCCAAATCCAACATTTGTATTTTAGTCTACAAAAAGATCGCCAAATGAACGAGGAGGTTCGGAAGCGTCATCAATTGTTCACGGATGTCGTTTTTACTTCGGTGAGAATTTCAAAAAAATTTGAAATTTTTTACGAACCTTTTCCGCACACTTGGTCGTGATTTGCTCGTGATTTGTTCTCAAAAGTGTCTGCAAAGCCTCATCATATGCGCACGATCTTTGCAAGACATGCGCGATGTTTGGTAAATCTTCATGAAATCCTGAACAGACCCGAAACTTTAGATAATGTCTCATGTATGTTTTGCGAAATCTGTTAAGTTTTTTCTGATCATTTTACGACGTACCGGTAACCGTAAACTCTTCACGTACCTTTTGAGACATTCTCACGAAGGTTTAGCACATGTTTGGGGGCAGTATAACCTCTTTAAAGCTGTACGTTTTCTACAAATCAAAATCGTAGCATACATCCACACATCAAACAATTATTGAAAACTATAGTAAAAAAAAATAATAAAAAGACAAATTAAGGTGATCCGATTTTTTTTTTTAATCAATGATTCAAGTCCTGATCGCAATACGCATGACCATACAGGTTTCATCTGTGTTTAGAGACACTGGCCGTGTGGTGTTTGGATTCTCATTTAGAAAAGGGAGTCATATCTGCCATCCTTGGTACTAAATTCTGTATACACTAGCAGATACAGTGTCACAAATGTACACACAAGTAGTTATGTACATGTACATGTATCAAGGCTGTATGCATGGTTGTTTGAATGTGTATGTACACAGGTGAACCAGATTAATGGAGAACATTCTATATGATATAGATATAGTACATACAGGCTGACCAGATCAGTGGAGAATTTTCTACATGGTATACAATGTAGCTATAACAGTACATGCATGTGACAGGAAATACATTATAGCTCATTCAATCTAGAATGATTTCACCCATTCCAGAAATTTCTAGGAAGTGCTAACATATTTGGCTGAGTGAGGCACTGTCCCTGTAGCCCAATGTGATTGGTAGTTAAGTTTGGCAATGATGTTATGCACATAGTTAGGCAGTGAGACATCCAGGATTCCTGGAACTTGGACTTGCTAGAATATTCACGTGTGCAGCTCCAGGTTGGAGAAAATTACAGAATGTACTAGAAAGGGGTGAATGGATAGTATATAAGCCGGAGAAATTCTGAGGTAGGCAGAGTACTTAACACCACTGCTCTGAGAGTTACGTCACTTCTGGCTCTGAAGCGACTAGTTATAATCAGTCCTGTGTTACCTGCTGACCTGCTATACAAACTGTGTTTGTGGAGATAAGGTCTGGGAGACATTTTGCCTGCAGAGAATTAATTTGCCTACATTGGAGATGGACTCCATATTTTAGTGTGAACGGACATTATTACGGCAAAGCTGTGACGGGCTGGATTCCTTGCTGGACATTATAAAGTGAATCATCATTCAACGCATCAAGTGGACGTGGTCGTCATAACGTTTGGATTCTGCACGTTTCGCCGTGGACATATATCGCGGATTTTACCCCGGATTTATACTGTGGATTAATACAACCTGTGCCTCTGGAGTTACGTCGGAGGAATCATTCATCGGCACGTCAAGGATTATTCATTTGTGCATCGAACATCGCATTAAATTACCTGATTTCAGATACGTGTAAGTGATTCCACTACTGATTTATAATTGTTTTATTGATTATTATTGTACTGATGTGAAAACCGATTACGAGTCTGTACCCACAATATCACTGTTAATAAACCGCCTGAACATTAGTTGATGGTTTCTTTTCTGCGATCATTCTCAGAGTGATTTTGGTCGTAACAACAGCAACAAATACATATGACCTTTGACCCACCTTTACACTTCCAAGATGGCACCCGAGGAAAAAGTGGTTAATTTGTGAAATGATTCTTGCGACATCGTCTATAAGAGTGCAAAATATGGGAAAGACAGGACAGGTATTCACCAAGATACAAGATGAAACAGTTATGACCTTTGACCCTTATTTACATACCCAAGATGGCGTCTGATCAAGAAGTCGTTATTTTATGAAATAATGTAGGTGACATGAACTAAACATGTGCAAAATATGGTGGTGATAGAGCATGTTTTTCTTGAGTTTTTGCAAAGAAAGTTGCACAAAGAAAGAAATATTTCAATACATCGTTGATGAGCTTTAATTTCAACCAAGTATTTTGATGTGATACCGACATCGTGTGAAAAAACAAAGGGCACTTACGAATGATAGCACAAAGTTTCAGCTACAACATATTAAAATCTAGGAGAAATTCACTGAAGCATAAGTGAGATAGTGCTTGATAAAGATAGTCATGTCAATTTTCACATCTAGAAAAATTCCCTCCCATAGAGATAACACGTAATAGCGAAGATTGAGAAAGAAGTACATATGACCTTTGACCCCACTTTGCACACCCAAGATGGCATCTGAGCAATTAGTGGTTATTTTGTGAAATGATCCTTGTAACATGGTCTTTACATGTTCAAAATATGAGAAAGATAGGACATATATTTACCAAGATACAGGATGAAACATTTATGACCTTTGACCCTAATTTACATACCCAAGATGGCGTCTGATCAAGTAGTTGCTATTTTGTGAAATAATGTTCGTGACATGAACTAAACATATGCAAAATATGGTGGTGATAGGGTATGTTTTTCTTGAGTTATTGCACAGAAAGTTTCAGAAAGAAAGAAATTTTCCAATACATCGAAGATACGCTTTAATTTCAACCAAGTTTGTTCACGTGATCCCGACAACGTATGAAAAAACGAAGGGCACACTTACAATAGCCCTACATCTCAGCTACAACATATTAAAATCTTAGGGAAATTCACGAAGTATAAGTGAGCTAGTGCTCGATAAAGATAGTCATGTCAATTTTCATTTCCATAAAAATTGCACTCCCATAGAGATTACACGTAAACTGGTCAAATTTGACAAGGTTACCTTCAATCCATTTTTTCGAGGTGATGTCGTCATCTAATCAAAATTGTGTAATTACATTTATGAAAGAGCATTTCGTAAGTTACAACATATTGAAATTTAGGTGAAAATTGGCAAAGGATAAGTGAGATACGCTCGAGTAAACTTGAAATTTGAAAATTTACTTTTTTTACTTTATTAAGAAATTTGATATCTTTTAATCATTTTGTCAGCATAGCCAGCCCATGAAATGACATGTACAACTCATCAGCTTTCAGAATATGTCAAGAAAATGGGGGTCACCGTCCATCCTGACGAGTAAAATCCGATTTAAAATTGGCGTTTTTTTTTGCATAGTTGCACTGTGTATCCCCATTGACGCACGCGCGGAATTTTGAATTTGACGGGCCCGTATGACGTCATATTGGATCGGATCAACTTGAAACTTGGTAGAAATATTCCTTGACATTTCGGACATCCAATCCATGTGAAAAAAATTGAAAATTTCTATTTCATATTAGCTGTGCGTGCGAATATGTGCGTGCGCATACGCGTCCGTCCAATTTTTCAAAAAATGCTCCAAATGGTCTGAAACGTGTGCAAAAAAATTTGAGCTCGATTTGAACATACAAATATTTCAACGCGCGCGTATGCGCGCGTTTTGAGATAAAAATGAATTTTGAGAATATGAGTAGAATCCACTTGACTTGAAATATATGTGACGTAAATTTCATTGAAATATTCCATTCCATTAATGAGATATGCATGAAAATGTGTTTTCATATAATGACGTCATAGTGACGTCACGGTCGACTGATCACTGTGATTTTACTTGATCTGTCGCCCGATGGTATAAGTTTGACATTGATAGGAAGAGCACTTTCTGTGCTAATCGAAACACAACTTTTGTCCAGAAAGAAAGAAGAAGAACAAAGAATCCGTACAGATACAGAAGGTGATCCAAGAGGATACTCGGATCACCAAAAAATCATAGAATACACTTAAAATAATGTGAAAGTATGCCAAAATTACATTGAAAACTAGAGATTATGTGTGGGAGAAACTGCAAAAAACAAATGATTTACTAGTGGAGGTACAATTGTAGGTCCTCAGAAAAAACTGTAGGCACACACACAACAAAGAAATGAAAAAAAAAAAAAGAGAGGAGAAATACAGGAAAGAGAAAAACTTCAACTCAAGACAGCTATCATCTCTCCTTGGAAACATTTCTCCCATGATTGGAAAAATTTCATTGTTCGCACTTCCGTCGCATGTTCTTAGTGTACGTAACACGCTGTACTTAAGCAATGGTACACATGACATTTGCACATGCCGCGAGAACTTCACACAAATTGCACAAGAATGGTTTTCAGCTTCACTGTCGGAACACATTCGGAGAAAAAACTTTTCCGAATGTTGGATTTTGCCATTTGCGTCCTTCGCAAATCGTTCGCGTGTTCAGTGAAATCGGGCCTTTAAGCTAGTCAATGTAAGCCCCATAAAAAAGCAAAATACACAAAGAGAACACTTTACGTTTATTCATATGAAAATTTAATCAGAAAAGAAAAAAGATTGGCAAAAGCTCTGAACTTTCACCAGGTATAAACTATCCTTACACACAGTAATTTATTTCCTCCCAACTGCAAGAAAATTTCATGCTGTGAAAAAGGCTACTGGCTCTAATTCGCAAAAATTTCATTCTGTGAAAAACGATACCAGCTCTAATTGACAAAGATTTCATGCCACAAAAATTTCTTGCTTTGCAGTAACACTTGTCATGGTATTGAAGATCATACACCATTTATCTGAAGGGAACTCAGTTACCACAATGAAAATGGAGCCAGTAAGGGCCTGCTCTGGGAGGGTTGCAGTATATATTCAAACAGATAGGAGACCAGTTTTTGAAACAATTCAAGGAGGATCCAAATTTTGGCTGCAGTATAAATGGGGTAGTATAACTTCACATTTTCTGAACCACATCTCTTGTCACCCTACAATACTTCACAGTAAATGAATTACTGTTAAAACAAAGAATGTTCACGTGCATTTTTAATTTCGTTAATTTCATGAGAGCCAAGATTCGCGAAATTAAAACGCAAGCAAAAGCTCCTGTCTACACTACATGCATTGAAAGCCAGAGGCACTTCACAAAAATTTCATGCCGTGAAAAAGACCGGCGACCCCAATTCGCAACAATTTCATGTCGCTAAAAAATCATGTTTACAGTATTTTAACACCTACTGTAGTAGGCAGAAAAATTTGTTTGCGTCCCCTTTGGCAACAAAGTAATCTTAATATGAAATGCATTTCATAGTCATGGGACTAGGACAATCAATTACAGGTGTCTATGGATGTAAATGTATCAAACAATTCAATGACACATAATAGCATACAAATTTTGCACAACAAAATACCATTTTAATACATTTTTTATTTCATGACTTGTTGACAGAGACAAATACACGGTATTCCACAGTGTGCTCTACTGAATTCTCATTGTGCACTTGTCACAAGTGGCTATAAACTTTGATATAGATTACAAATTATTACATGCATTGTTTATATATCCACTGTACCAGCATATCTCTAAAGACAGTTATCTGTCTGTAACTGACAGTACTGCCTTGTATCATGCAGTAATCAAAATCCCATAAGAGTCGAGTTACATAATTTAAACACAAAGCAGTGTGAAAAAGTTTGCATGGCCATAGTGGCAACTGCAATACAATTACCTACCCTGCATGCATCACACAATGTTTTATCTTATGCAATACATTGGCTACCACATCTCATAACTTGCATGAACATTATGCAAGCTTTGATCTGAATATAATACAGTACTCCTTTTTAACTGCGTTTATATTCAATGTTTTGTTTTTTAGTCACCAAAATCGAGATGCGGCTCATATGGTGCTGTACATAGCCTTATCACAGGTGAATACGGTATGCTGTGGCTTAACTATACACAGCCCAGTCACTGTATAAATAGCGACAGGGCTGTACCGTAGCGGCCCACAACACAGAGCAAGCTCAGCGAAAACTTTACGATCGCGTTGAGTTTTGATATCATTTTTTTGTCACCTCAAACTCATTAAATGTAATCTTCATTAATGACACTACATACAATTTGTAGCTATGTTAAATCGATAATGACATACACATTTCACAACTTACTGAAAATGAAGTTTATATGCAACATGTGCGAGCGGTACATTTGATAATCGGGAGTTTTCGCGATCTGAATGCACTTTTAAAGGTCACCCTGTCGACCGTGCTGCTACCAAAGAGCGCATGCCTGCAGTAGATAGCTGCACTTCCAGCCACGCATGCGCGCGCATAATTTGCAGAGTGGTCTACGTGCCATTTTGAATTCTGCAACGATGAACCCTGACGGTCGGGTATTGCGCTGTAGAAAGTGCCTTTTTTTTTGTTTTTTGTTCCATGGACTTATCATGAGGGCTCTCTGTGGACTTATGTACCTTCTGTAATATACTGCATACGCTATATATTTCGCGTGGGTTTTATTTTCGCGAATTTCACGAGTCAGGAGCTATTCGCGAAATTAACAACACGTGAAAATATTACCTTCCAAAATGAATCCCTTGCCTTGATGATATGAACATTTCAGTACTACCATGTCACGGCTTACCGAACAGACCATACTGGCTAAGCTTGTTTACGTACATATAGCACGTCCACATCTAACCGCAGCAGCGAGTGCCCCGCGCCAGGGTTAGTCCACATCTAACTTCTAGTATACACAGCCCAGTCGCTGTAAGTAGCATTCGCACAGCACAGCGTATTAACAGCGTCTGGGGGTGGTCGGGCTAGTCCAAGTCTACTTACGAATACTGTAGAGCCAATCCATTATCGCAACCGTAACCCTCGTACCACTTGTCAGAAATCTAGTGCGATGGACTTAACCACTTCAAAAATGCTGAATTCTAACTTACTAGTTTGCAGAGTTTGGTAAGTTTATTTCATGCAGTGTATAACTAGTATCATTCTAATTTGCTAGTAAGTTGAAAATTCACACTTTCTTTGCCACTTCATATTTTCTCTAGTCCTCCAATCGCGAATTTAACCACTCGCGAAAATGTGTGACAGCGGCAATTCGCGAAAATTATAGCATTTACAGTAAACATGCACTTTACGTGAATAACGTATTTAATTTCTGTAAGTAACGTATAAATTGAACAGTTTTGTAGTTGTGTTGTGGTTCCCCGATGTGATGGCGAGGCCCCGTCTATCTGCCGCCGTGCTTCACACGGCGTCTTGTCGGGCTACCTGTGGCTGTGAATATTTGTGGCCAACATGACCCCTGCTCCTTTCCCTCGACTCAGCATAATAGTAACTTGCATGTTTCTGTGATATCAATGTGACTAATAAAAGACATGGAGAGGGAACATGCAAGTTATGCTCGGTCGGGGGGGGGGGGGGGGGGGTTGCATTCCAATGTCTTTTGTTAATCATATTAGTTCTCAAGCAATGATTGGCAGATGAGGTCACAACAGGAATAATGGTTTGGAAGGAATTTTTTGTAGGCGTATCTAAGTCATCTGAAGAAAAATAAAAGAAAGATTATTTAAAAATATATGGGATGTTTCTAGATATTCATTTCACCACAAAAGTGATGTTGAGGTTATCATGAATCAACACAAATCAACATGCATTTGTATGTCATAGAACCTTTAATCTAGGGTAACATCCCCAGTATTCGGTCACTTAAGCTTTTTTGCAATATTTTTCAAACTAAAATAATACATTAGTATACACCATATCTACAGCAATGTATATGAAATATATCAAATTTCTTTAATCTCAACTTTCATTTCGTTAAATATCTCACAGAATTGCACAAAATCGCGAAATATTTCACCTTGAAAATTCCCCAGTATACGGTCATCGGCTCCAGTATTCGGTCACGCGATGTGCGCATTCAAAGTCAATGTGTGTTCAAGGCAGCTGAAAAACGCGCGCGCGCGCTACCTTGTTGGTGCAAAATTGCATCGGGGAAGTTGCGGCGACCGTTGGTGACCGAATACTGGGGCCTCGGCACTTGCATTCAACCCTTGTACATTGGGACACTGTATCGGCACGTACGGACATTTTGTTTTTCTTTTGCGTTTTTGAGGATACCATTACACTCCAAGCTTGCGATAAGCGAAAAATCCCGCGAGAGAACGGCGTATTTCTCGATTCTTAGCGCTTTTTCGGCGACCCGTACTCTTAAAACTGGGCCTTATCTGCGCGCGCTTTTGGAAAGTAGCGCCGATTCTGCACTTTTGACGGTAAAATTTGGGATTTTGGATGGATTTTTGGAGGGGGCTAAGGGAGTTTCCTGTTGTGAATGAGTGTGCAAGTATGTGAATTAGTGTGATTTGCGTGTGTTGTGACAGTTGAACTTACTGGGTGGTGACTAGTGATAAGTGACCGAATACTGGTGCCCTTACCCTAAATTTAATTTAAAAATCAAATGCCAGTCCCCCATTGATAGTGGGCAAGTTTGCTTTTGAAGTGTGATTCCTTTTGGGGAAAGGACTTGCATTTGATTTTCAACACAAATATCGAAAGCAATTTTGAAAATGGAATGCAACATTGCCTTTCATTCTGGTTGAATGCAAAGTTGGCATAGTGTGATGAGTAGCAAGTGAGTCCTGAGCTGGTACAGCTGCTTAAAAGATTCTGCATGCACTCCACCAGGTTTAGACCTCATTGAGTCATTGCAATAATTTCATTATTTTTGGCAAAACTTGCATCATGATCATTTATACCTCATAATGACACACGTGAGAATATAACATTGTAGAAAACATCTAACCCAGTCCCAAATCAATATGAATAAGGCTCAACTGTGTGTTAGGCGTTAAGCTTAAGAGTAGAACTTTTCTCGAGTCATCGACGTCAAAACTGTGTCGTGTGTGGGTGGCCCTACACTGCAGCTGTACAACTTAGTTATAGGACCTAACAAATGTTACATTCTTATCAGTTAGGTACTACATAGGCCCTAATACAACTAGTAATACGGTAAAGTATAAAATTAAAGTTACAACCCACCCATAGGCATAGATAAAGATATAGATGATGGCCTGCGGCCCTGGTACCTGGATTGCCAATCAATATTTCCTTAAAATAGGGTGTCTGATCGCGCACTGCTAACCCTCGACCAAAACGCGCCCCTATCTACTAACACGCAAGTCCCATAGAACGCAATGGAGCCGCGCGCCTACGCTGTTTTGACCAAGCATTTTTGTGCCAAATTTCGCCTTTATTGCCAAATCCCCAGACCATGCCATTAACGAATCCTGACAAATTTGGTATCATATGAAAGAGGAAGTTTTGCTCCATATTCTATCAGAGGGGCGGTTCATGAATCCGACGATAAATTAATGTAAACATCGATAGAAGCACATCTATCCCCATATCTCAGCGTCTGCTTCGGTATTTGTATCGCCCCAAGACATGCTAGTAGTTGAGGACATGCTGAATCCGATGGTGTGGCTAGTTTTTCGCTAGCTCCACGCCTAGGTGTGGGGATATCGCCTTGAAGATACCCCTTGCAATAATTTTTTGGTCACAGCGAACGTTTTAGGCGGGGCTTCGTATGCAAGAATCCAAAGTAACTTAGCGCGAAGGGGCTAATGCATATGTAAATTTAATTACGCATCGCGCGCCGTCTACCACCGGCCACATGGCCTCTAGGCCTCATCTGCGGTGTGTGGGGATCGCGTGTGCATGCGGCGCACGCCCGATGCTGCCAGCAAAGAGCTACCTCTGTGTGTGTGTGTCACTACGAGTGTGTGTGTATGTGTTGTGTATGATGTGCATATCACGAGGCAGGAAACTGGGCTGTCGCTTGCGATAGCTCCTACAACACGCATCACACATAGCATGCACTGTACTGTACATATCGGATACAGTCACGCTCACAAATCACGTTCGTCTTGCAAAACAACCAGACTACTAAATTTCTGTCTATTATTAGTTTACTTGTGGATTGGCTATGATCTTATCGTTGTTCATTTATATTTCGAAAGTGCACTCGCGATGCTCGAGTCACTGGCATTAAGCCGAGAAGTCGATTGTGAATACAAGCATGTCCGCTTAGCCAAAGTGCGAACGAAGTAGGCCTAAACTAACGTTACTGTGGTCTAGCGGCAGCGGTGTATTACGAACACCCGATCGACAAAAAGGGCGTGCAAAAGATTTCGGAAGACTCTTATTTGGCCATTTTTGCATGTACGAATAGTGGTAATGTGGCATCAATTCCAAGCCTGTGGCTGTAGAGGTTGTAGCTTGTACATTTCACGCGAGCTGCGTGCACCTGCTCTCGACAATCGACTGCATATTTCTTCGAACCATGCTCGCCATGCCGGCTGCCCTGGCTTACAATCGCGATGCTCTCCGCTCGGCTCTCCGAATTTTACCGGCGGGGCGGCCTAGCTGCTGCTAGCTAGCTAGCTGCGCCTGCATACATACGCGGGGTTCGTATGTAAACTGAATACCGAGCACGTACGTACGCACGTAGCGCACACAGGGTATGACAACACATAGGGGGAGTGGCTTCTGCGCGTGTTACGCGTATTTTCCAACCGCTGTACGCTCATTATCTGATCGCTGGAGATCCACACGCGAATGCAGCTTTTCGGCATTGTTTGCAAACATGATTTGGGTCACATTTTCATGCGTGCTCGTAAAAAAAGGGGGTGATATTGCTGTGATTTCAAAGTTACATTTCTCAAGATAGAAACATCATTTCGCCATGAAATTTGAAATATGTCTTAATGATGTAATTCTCTTTCATATGAAATAATTCACAATTCGTTTCTCACAGAATTTCAAAAGTTACAAAAATGCTCCAGACACCCTACTTAAACTAGATCTAACTGTTAAAACACATTACTTTTTTTTTTAAAGGTGTACAAAAACTATGTATGAACATCACACAAGGCTCAAGCGTCAAGGGCCCATCTACTTACCTATATCACATCATTTCAGTCATTTTCAGACTTTTACCACTCATCTCTCAGGCTTCGACGAGCCATTCCAGTGTCGTGTCCAGGTCTACACTAACTATACACAGCCCAGTCGCTGTGTACATGGTACGTCGCGACAGGGCTGTACTCGCACGACCACCAACCACTAGGAGAGCGACGTAATCGTATCACGATAGCTTTGACTTTTGATACTTACGATCATTTTTGTCACCTCAAACTCATCGAGTATACTCTTCAATATTTACTCTACATCTGATGATATTAGTATTCAAATGTACGCAATGAAACTTACCGAAATTGATCATCATATCCAGCATGTCCACACGGTACACAATCTTTCACGCCAGGCCAAGTTTAGATATCGGGTGGTCACGTGATGTGAATGCCCTTTCAAAAGGTCGCGCTGTCGACCGTGCTGCTACACTCAAGCAGCGTACGCACGGTTACTAGTATACAGCTATAAACTGTACTGGGCTTGGCGGCGGCTGGCGACTGGTCGGGCGAGTAACATTGAGCTCCATACCACGGTTGATTGTGTAGCAGACGCCAAGGTTTGTTCGACACTTTCAACACACACGCGCTCGCTCTGGAGCTCGAGCACATCCGGTGACGCATGCGCATAAGTCAAGGCGCCATTTTGAATTCTGCAACGACGAAGCCCGACGGTCAGGAATTGCGCCAGAAAGTGTCATTTATTTGTTCCACGGACTTATCGCAAGTGGTCTCCATGGACCCAGTGTGGCGAACTATTCTTCTATAATAGAAACATGCATTTAACGTGAGTAAAGTATTCTGTTTAAAGGAGAAAAGTATACATGTTCCTAAGTTTTGTAGCTGTGTTGAGGTTCCTCACTTCGAGGCTGCATGCCGTGCTCGTCAGACGCTGTTTTCGCATAGCGTAACAGTGTCTGGTCGGGCTAGGTCTACACCAGACCATTTGGCTTGTACTTTCTGCTACCCTGGGCCTGGAGAATTTGAGAATCGGGGAACTTTAGACCTACAGACCTGTACACTCTAATATAATGAATCTAGCCAATTCGTTCATTGTCCCCATTGATGGCGGCTCTGAAACAAAAGGCCTAGGGTCCTACCGTCCGCAAACAGTTACACCACGCGCCGCATATCGCATGCCACATGCCATTGCCACATTAACCCATATGCCAAATACAAGTTGACCTGTGATGTGAGTGTGATAGGATTGGGCGATAGGATTCTACGTACCGGCTGGGTACTCCACGTAGGTCAAGGAAATCGCCTTCCATTTGATAGTGTCGTAGTCATCATCCAAGGACAGGCAATGATCTGCCATTATGAAGGCTATTTTTGCAGTTGTGGGCACCCTCTTGCTACAGGTCCCGGTCAGTCTGATGGGGAAAAAACACTGTGAAAAAACGGGTCAGTTTTGCTAGACACTACAGACTCTTGTTCGCTGCCCAGCCCCCGGTCTTGTACAGTACGTAAACGTTTAAACCATAAAGATCGTACTAGATAGCCTAGCTTGCTTGCACACCATGGGTGCACTGACTGCACGTACTGATCCCGTGAGCGTAGCGCGTTGATACGAGCCAGCTAGCTACGAGCTCGCTGTCCGTGCAGCTAGGGATGGGATCGGAGTGCTATAGAATCTACAGCATGCAGACTGTATGCATGATGATGCGTCGATGCCTGACGTTATGACGCGCTGTACAACTACATACACACAACAACACGGGAGTGCGGCGCGGATTCTCGGCACTAGTCTTCGCAACAGTCGACCTGATATAAGTGGTTTACGTCTAGACACCCATAGTAGGCGGTTTGAGGCTGCGTTGCGTTGGTCACTTCAAATTACTTCCTTTAGTGAAAAACAACAACGACGACGACAACGACAACAACAATATAACACCAACAACAAAGATTGAATAACACTGCAAGCAGTCGGAATAAGTTTAGGGATAATAAAATTGCAGGTGAAGACAACAATTGCAAGATATCTTACAGGTGTAGTATTAAAATGTTATTTTCCCCATCAAAGTGGATCTATTCAACTATAGCATCCTAACAAAAGGTAATAGCTTTGTTAATACTATTATGATATTAGGCCAATATATATATATATATATATATATATATATATATATATATATATATATATATATATATATATATATATATAAAATGATACTTGTAATCCGCGTGTTGGTACCAGTGTAGAAAAGATGAAGAAGTAGAGTGGTAATGCATTTTGACAGTCCAACAGTGCTATTTATTCAGACCAAATTTTCGACGATACATTCGTCTACCTCAGGGTCGACAATGACAATTCTGAAAGTAAACAAGGTGACTCTATTCTCTATATGATAATATATATATATATATATATATATAATTATATATATATATATATACAATATATATATATATATATATATATATATACATATATATGTATATACATATGAAGAGTTTGTTCGCAAAAATCAATAAGTCCATTTTTGAAGATTTTGAAGTAAGTTCTCTGTCATAAAGTACAAAATAATACCTTTTAAATGATATATTGGTCACTACATTTTATAAAGGTACATTTTTGAAGTTATGGTCAAAAGAAGCAAACATTTTCTTATTATTCTCTTTATTTTTCTTGACCTTTAAGCGAAAATATCTCCATTTGGCAAATATAATGGACTTATCATTTTTGCGAACAAACTCTTCATCATGTATATATATATATGAAGGGTTTGTTCGCAAAAACTGATAAGTTCATTTTTGAAGATTTTGAAGTACGATTTCTGTCATAATGTCCAAAATAATACCTTTTAAATGATATATTGGTCACTACATATAAAGGTATATTTTTGAAGTTATGGTCAAAAGAAGCAAAAATTTTCTTATTGTTCTCTTTATTTTTCTTGACCTTTAATCGCAAATATCTCCATTTGCCAAATATGGACTTATCGGTTTTTGCAAACAAACTCTTCATATATATATATATATATATTAGTTTCTTTTTCTTTTCCTTTAAATTTCAAATTAAACCTTCAGACGTAGGTAACTTTCATGCATTTATATCTGGTCTCTATAGGCCCTCTATCATTCTTTTGCTATCATAATGCCAGCAGAATTTAACAAAAAAAAAAAAAAAAAAACTTGATTTAAAAGAATTGAATTGTATGAACTTAGCACTTTTTGCTAACAAACATTTCATAAAGAGATATGGTAAGTGTAGTTTATGCGTGGTATGTAACATATCCTGGCTTCCGCATACTTGGTACTTTGTAGATATCTTCCAAAAGTCTTCTGAAGAGGTGTTTAAACTGGAGGTGTGTCTCATGCAATCAATTGCACTGATTTTTATGGTCTTTTTAGTACTGAAGTACTTTTTTGAAATACCCAGGGACCACTGAATAATATGAGGGGATAATATTCCATTCCTTTACAGTTCTTGAAAGAATGAGTGTGCATAAATATTCTGTCTGAACATGCTTGATTCTGGACATTCCAGACAAAATGTGCTTGATGTGATTTTATTTCATTCAAATGCAATCTACCGGTATATCCAAAATCAACATACACATACTGCTGTAAATAAGCTTTTATGTGCAATAAAAAAGAAGAAGAAGAAGAAGAAATAAGAAGGCAGATTTAGAAAGAAAAAAAAAAAGAGAAGCAAACAATGAATAGCAAATCAGAAAGTTCAGACATTTCTTGTCAACAGAAGAGTGTGTAAATCCCCCATCAACCCTAAACAAATGAAAGTAGATAAAAACTGATGAAAAGATAATAAGTACGGGCACTCATGTATCGATCCTTAAGCAGGGAGGTGGAATCACCTCCCTGGTCAAAGAGATTTTTTTTTTCACTACTCAAAAGCTCTTTGACAAGGTAGGCCTACATGCATAATGCACAGAGTCACTGATCTCTAGTAGCTCTATGTAATCAGGCCAGCGTAAAAACGGGATTGTGCTCGAGGCGATGTTAAATTGTCATGAATACATACAGTCAACTGTGGTGCCCAATCTGATGACAAGCAAAAAAACAAAAACAAAACAAAAAAATTTTAAAAAAATCACACGAACAAACAAACAAAATACACTATATTCAAACGTCCTCACTTGTGCAAGTTGTGGTGCCCAATCAGAAACTAACAAACAAGCAAAAAAGGTACCACATTTCACAAAATGCATAGTGTAAGTGATCTCTTTTCTGTAACAGCAATTTTTGAATTATGCTTAGAAAAGAAAATAAATAAAGAAAGAAAAAAAAACTTATTATGCCTCGCATTTAAAAGCATTATCCCAACTCTGGCAACGTTGATGTGATCATGGAGGTACAAAATTATAATGTTCTTTGTACCTCCATTATGTGATGTAACCCTAGGCCTATTTCTGCACAGTGGCTTTACTCTGCCTGCACCCCTGCATGCACGGCACTGCCAGACCGTCTGCATCTAACGCCATCTACGTCTGCACTTCGATAGCTTTTCAAAATGGCAGCCTCCATGCGCCATGCTTTGTCTCTGCAGATACTCGCAGAATGTAGCACCACCAAAGCTCGAACATGCAAAATGCAACTTCCTCATCAGTTGGTAGACACTCCAGTTTTCATGCCAGTTGGTACTCAGGGTACTATGAAAGGAGTAACATGTCATCAGCTTGAGGAATTGAACTGTCAACTCATTTTGGGAAATACGTATCACCTTGGAATGCGACCTGTAAGTCAATTTGTGGCTTTTGTAGTCCCACGCACTAATATCTATGTTTACAGCGACTCTGTACCTCTGCTTTGCTCTCTAGCTCTGGTGACATGAAAAGTAGAGAGTAGACTGTATTCTGTAGAGACATTAAAGGGATGATACAGTTGCAAGTTGAGATGGAGCAACAAGTTTCCAATGTTTTTTATGATGATTTTTTTTTTTTTTTTTTTTTTTTTTTTGAGGCAACAATGAGAAATCACTGTACTGGGGCCAGCCCAAACGCGACACACGCATTCCAGCTGCGGATGTAAGGATGTGGTGTCTCATGTCATACATTATAGGCTTTGCATGTGAAATTCAACATCAAAGTTTGATTTCTTTTAAATTTGAATACATACAGATGTAGTTCAATTGTTTGCAACTCGTGCTGCGCAAAATTTGGTCCTTCAATCAAATAGCATGAGTTGTGTCAACATCTGAACTATATCTATCTGTACGTATTCTCTGCATTTGATGATATGTATGGTATGCTGGAATGCGGCAGGACAACTTCTGGAAAATGGTTATTTTGTGCACATATATTACCCTTGAATTCACATGTTTGTCTGACAGTTGATCAAAGAGTGTAAGTGCAAAACGTAGTTCATTCATACTCCCAAGAACTTATGTATGAGTCAATTTAGATTGAACTTGTGAGTGTTTATTTAACTTGACTAACACATTTTCTGATTTGAATTATTTCCAAGTGTGCATGTTCTCTGTTGATCAGCAAGGACATGCCTTCATCTCTATTTGATTCAGAGAGCTGAAACAATGATACAGGCTGTCAGTGCAACCCCCAAAGTGTGTTTCAGGTAATTCCTGAAGCCCCATATTTACCATGTGCTTTCTCACTGCGGTTTATTGTATCAAAAAATTTGGCACCTGTTGTTCACACAGTTCCACTTTCTGCTGAAAAATGACTGCATCAGTCACCAAAGTCTTACTTGTCATACAGGTTGCTGCAGGGATTACTTCTTTGAGGTTTGTCAGTATGATATCTTGCTCTTTTTTTTTCTTTTTCTTTTTTTGCTGTAAAAAGAGAGCTGTGTGGGGAATCCATGTTGAATAGCCTTGTGACAATGTGTTATTATTTTATCTCTATACAGGGCCCTGAAACATTAGAGAAAGCAGGAGGACTTCACAACTTCATGAACTGGAAACGAGGCCTGCTGACTGTAAGCATAGGTGTACCTTAACCACTACTGAGACAAGATGCCCTTCCATGTTAGGGCTCATTGGGGGAGATTGCTTTGGTGAATTATCAGCAGTATCCATCTTAATTTTGTTCTGGAAATTAAAATTTTCATCAGAGTAGATGGAATTGAAGCCCATTGGTTCATGTTGATTTATAGGATATATTTTTTTTTCATATATACATTTGTATATTTGAATATAAAATGATGATTTTTTTTTGTCATAAATGTTACTACATAGCATATGTACATGTACGGGTATGTTCTTGTGAGTGAATGCAGTCAGGAAGACAAGTTTGATACAAAAGCATAATTGTCTGTTTTCTCTTTGTTATGCATGATATTTTCAATACCTAAAGAGCTGTGTGATTTATGCATGTGTCATTCAATCAGTGGCATCCTAATTACATTTGAAACAATGGAAACAAAGGCAAAGAGTGAAGAACTAACGAGTTGTGCTCAGTAGTGAAATACTTTATTTTTCTATCATTGACAGGACAGTGGTGGGTTTCAAATGGTGTCACTTCTGGAGCTCGCTGAGATCACGGAGGAAGGTGTCCGTTTCCAGTCTCCCTACACCAAGGAAGAGCTGCTCCTGACTCCGGAACGTTCCATTGAAATCCAGAACAGCATCGGCGCCGACATTATCATGCAGCTAGACGATGTCGTGCACAGTCTCACTACGGGTCCTAGGGTAGAAGAGGCCATGCATAGGTGAAGAAACATTAAGGACTGACAGAACGTAGAAACCGTAGAGATAAGGAGGAATCGTCTAAAGAGAAGAGCTGTCAAAGATCACAACACTGCTGTTGTCAGATTATCTAAAGGAGTAATTATCGTCATCTTGAATCCCAGTTAATCATTGTATCTTCAATAACATACAAGGAAGGACTTAAAGGCAATGACTGCTACTGTGCTCTGTTCTGTCTTTTACCGATCGGATATACACACATTTTAAAGATTAATTTGGAACAAAGGGTGTGCAAGTTTAGTATATCAGTAATAATGAAAAGATTAAGGAAATAAATGATTAGACAAGGGCTGGTACAAAGAAAGAATCTATCTCACATGTTGTTTCAGACTCACTTGATTTCAAATTATAAGGTCTTGTAATCTTTAAGTTGTGGCTTGAATTTAAGAAGTGCAATGTGTTATATCTGTCATTTTGACTTTTCATTGAATTGGCTTAACACATTCATGACCTTGAAAGGATCATTGCTGTGTATACTTAGGGATATCTGATTACTTGAATTATCTGAAGTATCCACCTTCTTTGTGTCTGTACATAACACAAATATATGAAATTCAAAGTGTCAGCTAAGTAAGTGTTTATTTGTTCTTATGTACTTTTCGGCAGGTCCATACGGTGGTTAGATCGTTGCATCAAGGCACATCAGACACCTGAAAAGCAGAATCTGTTTGCCATAGTGCAGGGAGGGCTTGATGAGCAACTCAGGATACAGTGTGCCAAAGGTTAGGAATGAGGGAAACACTAGCTTTGTATTGCTGTAATAATGACAAAATGATGACTAATAATGATAACGATGATGCTAATGCTGCTGCTTCTGATGATGATGATGATGGTGATGATAATAACACTACTAATTATGAGTATTCCAACAACAGAAACAACAACAATGACAGGACTGCAACAACAAGTACAATAGTTGCAGTGATGCCAACACAAAGAGGAGTTACTGTTGTGGTGTTTAAGAAGTAAAGTCCTATTATCACCATTATACTAGTAAGAACTTGAGAAAGAGTAAACAAAGGTAGGATCTGCAATCTCCACATTATCATAACTGGTGTACTTAAGGTATCAACAGGAGTACATCACAGATAGTAGTTTGAGAAATTTCT
Source organism: Diadema setosum (assembly GCA_033980235.1). Taxonomy (NCBI): domain Eukaryota; kingdom Metazoa; phylum Echinodermata; class Echinoidea; order Diadematoida; family Diadematidae; genus Diadema; species Diadema setosum. Next base: position 14,321,636 of record CM067069.1, on the reverse strand, counting down.
CTCATAGGACTTTTGATTCATCATTGAAAGTTTCAGTTTAAAAATTGTTGAGAACTGTGTATTGCTCATGAACTGCAGTAACAATGGAGGAAATAAGCTGTGTGTCATACATGTAGTATCTTTAGTATTTTGTTTCTGTATGTGCCCTGGTAATTTCTTCCTTTCCAAGTTTCTTCCCGTTCTTTATAAATTTTTGTAGAAGGGTGGAATGCGAAGACTTTCCTTAACAATTCAGCAGTTATTAGAGCTTACTGACCACCTCAAATTCTAAGATTTCATTTGTAGTGTATTTACTGAAATGATGTTATTTCAACAGATTTTGTATAAGATGGGTCAATTCACTGATGAGATCAATGTTATTTAAGAACTGACTGTAAAATCTTTCACTTTTGCTCCTTCCAGAAATGGTAAAGAGAGATACACCAGGGTATGCAATAGGTGGTTTGAGTGGTGGAGAAGAGAAGGACAAGTTCTGGAGGATGGTCACACTTTCAACTGATTACTTGCCAAAGAATAAACCCAGATATTGTATGGGTGTTGGGTGAGTCAAAACTTTTCAAAGCAAAACATGATTAATGACCCGCATTAGGGCTGCACACTAACCCAATTTTCTACCAGTCTGTCCTGTCCCCGTGGGACCAGTAGGTACCCAGTCTTTTTTTCCCATATATGTGCCGGTCCATTCCTGAAAAAGTTACTGGTCCGACAGTGATGTTTACTGGTCTGGACCATTGGACCAGTGCCAGTGTGCAGTTGTCCCTACATGGCCTACTCAAATTTTATTCTCAAATTTCATCTTTCTCAATCAGTGAATTTACAGAAATCATGGAAGGATCCAGAAGAGCATCATTTGCAACAACTGTTGCTTTAAGACCTGAATTAGAGATTGAATCATGCATGATTATGAAAAATAGATAATCTCATTCACTTGTTGACAAAGACACTGATATTTTTGTCAGTAGCTTTGTGAGTACATTACCTTTTGCAGGTGAATTGCAAACCCCTCTGTTTCTGGTGTACTGCATGTCATGCAGTATGAGTGTGTTTATCAGTAGCACGATCAGTGAGATAGAACAGATGTATGATGATCTATTTCCCTTAAAATATGTCTCTTTACCGCAGCTTTACTGTATATATAAAAATTCTGTAGGGATGTACCTGTCATAATGATTTTTGTATTCATTCATGTATCTACACATCATGTAAACCAGTCATTATCTATGTAGGTATTCATGATGTATGTTCTATCTTTAAAAGACCATAGAAAATCATGAATTATCCAAATCATGCAGTATACAAAACTGAATGATACCTTGCTTGTGTATTTACATAAATTATGATTTCAAGTGTACAATTTTTACACACATTTTCACATAAATATGATCAAGCCTGCTGTAGCCTACCTTGCACAATGCACATATCTTTTTGTTTTCATTTTCAGATATGCAGTTGATCTTGTGGTTTGCTGTGCCTTGGGTGTGGACATGTTTGATTGTGTCTTTCCAACAAGAACAGCAGTAAGTTCAAATGGCTTCACATTCTTTGCCCAGTGACCTTCAAGTAGTGACCATTGCTGAATATTGTTTGTCAGATTTTCAGTGTAGTTTTATTTTTAGATCATGTAACCAAGGCCAAAGAAGAGTAGAAAATCAAGCATTTTTTCAGCTACCAGTATCTAAAAACAACAACACCCCCCCCCCCCCGAGATGGAATTGCTATCTTGAAAAAGTAAGCATGATGAACAAAAATGCAGTCCACAAATGCAAAAAATGAGTGCCTCTTGGTTTCATTTTTACTAGATTAGAAGCCTAATGTACTGAATAAGGTAAGCCAAATATGATACAGCATATACATACTAAAAACAAAAGAAGAGTGTTCCAACTTTCTACCACCTTTTGAGGAACAGCTGTTCTGATTTATGAAAAGATTGTTTCCACAAAGTTTGGAATGAGCAAGACAACCACATATTTCATTCTTTAGACCACCATTGAAATGTATTCTTATATGAAATGTTTGGATGACCTTAAAAGGTTATGAATCTAATGACATCATGTCTTTTATCATGAAAAAATGAGGATTTTCTTTTTTTTTTAAATCATGCTTGAAGACCTGACAAAATGCCAGATGAACACTAGATGGTAATCAAACAAAATGACATTTTGTTATGCTTAGGATACTCACATATTAACATTTATCTTGCCATTGATGATTTTCTTCACATTCTTTTGGAATGATCTCTTTTTGTGGCGGAGGGGGGGGGGATTTTCAGTGTTGACAATGAATTATTCAAGGGTCTTGGGCAATTACCCCCTTGGCAATTACCCCGGACCCTTCCCGTGGCCCTAATACTAATACTAATCCTAATCTTAAACCTAATCCTAGCCCTATTCCTAACCCAAACTCCTAACCCTAAACCTAACCCTAATCTTTACTCTAACCTTACCACTAACCAGGATTTAGCCTTGGGGGGGGGGGGGGGGGTAATTGCCCTGATACGATTATTCCGTGCTGAATTTTGATATTTGATCTTTCCCCTGATGCAGAGGTTTGGATCAGCATTGGTAGCTGGGGGACAGCTGCAGCTGAAACACTCCCAGTATGCCAAGGACTTCAGACCCATAGACGAGGACTGCACTTGCTTTACCTGTCGTAAACACACGAGGGCGTACTTACATTCCATATGGAACTACGGAACTGTGGCGTGCCAGCTGCTTAGTATTCACAATATAGCGTTTCAGGTTAGTCTTGTTATTGTCATGTATTGTGATGTCACTAAATTACATTCGATGAGTTGATGCACTGTCCTACTGTATAAGCTGTTATTTTTGCGAGTGTTTAATTTTTGGGAATTTCGTGAATTACAGTGGAGCGGGAGTTTAACAACACGCGAAAATGTCACCATACGCCACGGTAGTAGTGCGCTTATGAAGTCCTCTGTGTCAATTTGCGAAAACGACATCTCGCGAAAATGTCTGTGACCTCTTCATTCGCGAAAATATCTGTACGCGAAAATAACAGCTTGTATAGCATCCAATCTGTGACAGGGAAATATCATGTCTTGCAATGTGGTGACAGAAAGTCAATATGCATTTGATGTATTTATGCACAGCATCAGTCCAGCATATTATGTTGCCTGTGGCTTCATATAAAGGAAAGAAAATTACGTCTTACTCTACATGCAATGAGAAAGTTTAGACTTGTGTTGAAAATTCCTTTGGCAAAGTTTTGCTGTGCTTTGTCCTGTGACCATGAATAAAGATGGATTATGCATCGGAGGGGCCCCCTTTGCTACTATGACTGTAATTGAGCACTCTGTTGTGTGGCACTATATTAATGACCCATCTACCAGAGGCAAAGCCCGCACACTCTCCATCTTTACCCTACTGTCGTATTCTACCATGATATCTGACAATTGACGCTGGAATGTGAAAGAAAAATAAGCACTGCTTTTAATTAAAGTGGCTTCTCTTGCTGTTATGTTGTTATTCCTGTCAGATGACAAGAGCCTTCAATACAAAGGAGTGTTTGTGTAACTCCAATGTCTTTCTTATTATCTGTTTATCATGTACAGTGCTATGTACACTCATGTTTATCTTGTTCAGATGCGGCTGATGCGGAATATACGAGAGAGCATCGTGGAAGACCGTTTCCCAGCATTCATCAAGGACTACATGAAGAAGGCCTACCCAAACAAGGAATACCCGGAATGGATTGTGAACTCTCTCCGGTCTGTCAATGTGGAACTCGAAAAGAGCTAGTCTTTTTTACTTGACTTGACTCATCCTGATTGTAGTTCACATAATGATGTCACAGGTTCTGGGGTAGGCAGAAGGTCTAACATCCTGTCTCCATGCAACTTGTCTTGTTAGTCAATGCGGATCAGGTTGCATGTTTTCACGTCGACCTTGATACATTCAGACTGTATTCCTTGGTCTCCCGCGCACTCTGGAGCTCCGAATCAGCACACTCGTGACTGTGTTTATGGTTGTAGTTCCTTGTTCTTCATTCTATCATGGAAAGAGTCAAGAGTTGCAGCCAAAGCTGACATCACAACCAAAGACCTCATCCCCAGCTGAGACTCTAGAGGGTATGTGGTACATCCCACAGGATTACTTGTGAAATCCCTGTTGTCACCTTGGAATACCTAGTACTCTAATTATGACCGAGACACAATAGTGCTAGGAATCTAGTGAGATTTCCAGAAGTAGCCTCATGAGCTTCCTTGACCCTAATGCTTTAGAATTCCCTTCTTGGATACCTGCAAAACTGCTCGTTGATCACAAAAGATCAACAGCTGCTTGAGGGAACTATGATGTATTTGTGATGAAAACATTCAAACAGATAAGAGGCTTGGTTAGTTTAAAGGTGCTGCCAGAAGCCACTTATGCCATCAAATCTTGAGAACAATTTGCAGTGGCAGATCCAGATGGGGGCGCACCGGGAGCGCACCCCCCCTTTAATTGTTGTTAAAACAAAAGAAATAGAAAGAAAAAAAGGGGGCACGTGCACCCCCCCCCCCTTTCATTTTGTAAAGGCACTCCTCCTTTACGGAATTCTTGGATCCGTCCCTGCTTGGGGCATTATACTCATGAACAGAAGTGAGTTGTAAACATTGACAATCAATATTCTTCTGCAAGTACTTGTGTCGAATTACAGAGAAGGTGGGCGGAGCAGACATGAGTTGGACCACGAGGGCACATGGGCGCATCTAACATGATTAAATTCATTCATTCCATGAGCTCATTCACATGTGGAATGATGCTTCTGCATTCCATAAAGAATTGTGGGCCATGGGGTCAAAGGGCAAGGCTCAAAGGTTAAGTGAAAGTGCTCAAATTCCCAAATACTTGCTCTCTTTAAGAATTTAGCCATCCATCCAAATGAAACCTAGTTAAAGGGTGTGTACAGTTCTGGTCGAGGTGAGGATTTAGCTTTTAATGTTTTGCGAGATATTCAGAAACCACTCCATGAGATGTCAAAGAGCATGCAGTTCTAAGGGGTATCAAAAGTTTATTTGATGAAAATCGGTTTTGAAATGGCTGAGATATCCAAAAACAAGGTAAAACAAAGAGATCCTAATAAAGTTGTGGCATGTCGCCTTTTATTATTCGCACTTTTTTGGATATCTCAGCCATTTGAAAACCAATTTTCATCAAATAAACGTTGAATCCTTCTTAAAATTACATGCTCTTTCATATTTCATAAGAGGCTTGTCATTATCTCACTTAGGAATGTTCAAAACATGAATCCCTACCTCAACCAGTACTGTCCAGTCCCTTTAAAGGCGAGTACATATGTGACAAACATGTCATTTGTTATTTTTTGTGCCAATTGTGTAAAACTGTCATCTCACATTGTCAAGATATTCTCTTGACCTATTTGGAGAACCATGGGATGTGATGGAGGTATACATTTTGGGTTAATTTATTTTTTTTTCAATGTTCATTCATTTCAAGCTAGTGTCATCAAGTATCTGTCAAAGGACAAATAATATAGTAATGTTTTGTCTCAGAAAGGCAACAGACATAACACTGACAAGAAAAACAAAAAAAGTACAAAAAAAGTGGAGGGCTTTGTGACCACATGAACTAATGACATTAAATTATTGTTGAGGGAACAATCATCAAGGACAATTTTTCTTAACAGTTTCTCTTGCAGGAGTGACCGTCTAGTGATCTGTGGTCATTTCACATGTGGTAAGAGGCAGGAGAGTTATTACCAATGTAGAATTTCTTGAAATACAATGTGTTTTGTAATGTGTATTGTACTGATATGATGGTTTTATCCCTTGTTAATATGAATGAAGCTGTTCTTTTCTTATGGTAGAGTGCCATGTGTATTTTTTATTTATTTATTTTTTTAGTTGTATATGCAAATCATGTACAACCAAAAAATAAAAATATTCTTTTTATCACACCTATTCACTATGCATGGTATGTACTCACATGTGTGTTTTCTCTTATTTCTGATGCTGTACATTGTGGCAATATACAATTTTGATTGCATACACGAAAGATCAGTAATAGACATTGTGCCAGTGTAAGAAATCTTGTGAAATAGAATCCTCTGAGGAAGAGAAGTATGTAATCTTTGAAAGGACTGTTTTTTGGGGTGAGAGTGATTAGAGAGAGGAGAGAAGCAACACAGGGAGAGTGTTAGGAAGGCAAGTAGTGACAATCGAAGGGAAGTGGTGAGCTGGAAGTGGAGACTGCACTCTCAAATGGAGATGGGAGAGTAGGAGACTGGAATTATAGGGTGAGAAGGAGATAAAGAGTTAGAAACAAAAGACAACATATATCTGGTCTTTCTCCATTTTTTTCCTATCAAATTAGTTGTCCAATCACTCTCATACTTGGTACATGCAGGGAGGTGGGAAGAGATCTCTTCCCACCTCCCTGGTACATGTACAGCCTACAGATTGGTGTCGATTGGGGGGGGGGGGGGGGGGGGGGTTAGGTGGCATCATTTTGTCAAATAATTCTCTTGACACGTTATAAGCTACTGAAATCCTTGCATCTGATTGGCCGAGCGCAAATTTGACCGACAAATTTGTCCAGAAGAATGCTTAATGAAATGCCCACCAGATGAATGACCGTTATCTATGTGAATTACACAATATAAAAGTAACACTGTTACCCTACTACAGTGTATAAGATAGTGTGAATCTCTGTCGAATGTGTACATAGCATCCCTAATAATCCACAACCAATGTCAATTATACATCCACATACATTTACAGTGTTTGCTGACAGCTGTTCCAAGGCCACCAATATGAGATGAAGTTAACAAATTGCTATTAATTACAGTTGTATCCCTTCTGATGCTGATGATGATAATGACAGTAGTTGTAGTGGTAGACCTACCAATTGAATAGAGACTCAGTGGTCTTTCTCATGTTCACACACCTGACAAGCTTTTCCTCATACCTAACTAAAAAGATCCCCCAAAACACAAGTGCATGTATTTCCACCTACCGAAAAGTGTTTAAAAAACTGAGAATAAGCTAAAATATAACATTTATCATGCACCATATTGCATAATTATGACAAAACTTATTACAGAACTCCCAAATACCCACCCCTTAGATAATTGGTCACTTGCCTCCCTCAGGCGGCACAAATGAGTAATCTCAGTGTAGGCCTGACATCTCACAATTTGAGCTAGTGGTTTGGTGCTGATAAAAACCATTTTGACAGGTGCATGGTAAACATTCATGAAAAATATATCATTATGAAAGTTCAACTAAAGAAGTGTTGGACTTTGTTAAAGGGAGCATATAGTTTGGGTTGAGACCTAACTTCAGGTTTCTAAATTTTTTTTTGAGATAATGAGAAACTTCTCATGAAATATGAAAGAGCATATAATTCCAAGAGGGATTCAGCATTTATTTGATGAAATTTGGTTTTAAAATGGATGAGATATTCAAAAAAGAGCATTCCTAATAAAAAGTGGGACCCACCTTTTATTAGGATTGCTTTGTTTTACTTTGTTATTGGATGTTTCAGCAATTCCAAAACCGATTTTCATCTAATAAACTTTGAATTCCTCTTTAAATGGTACGCTCTGTACTATTTCATAAGTGGTTTTTTGGTATCTCACAAAAAGTTAAAAGTCCAATTCTCATCTCCACCAATACTATACAATCCCATTAATAATGAGTTGAGTTGAGTTGAGTTTATTAACAACATACATGTGAATATGATAACATGATAACATGAAATTACATAGGATAAGATACAATAACATGGAAATCTTTTATGAGAATACAATGATATACAAGGTACTTACAGCTATGCATGCATGTATTTTACATATATTTATCTTACATAAGAATACATGTGGTATAATCGATTTAGTTTCATTGTGATATGTTTATCAATGAAAAGGCAAAAAGAATGAATAAGTATGTAATATTATAGACATATATGCATAGACAAAGGTTCTGAACAAAAAACAGAACAGAAAACACAAGGTAATGTTGTTTAAGTGGGAACCAAAAGTTACCGCAAGTGCTAGTGGAGAATGGTTCTCCCATCATAGCTACATTTAAGATGCTTCTTGCAAGGTCTACCCTTCTAAAGTAATATTCTTTTCATCACTAAACTTTATATAACAAGTGATTTTTTTAGAGTTCTTCGAAATGAAAATCTTGTTCTTTCCTCTTGAATATATCTTGGGGCAAACTATTCCAGAACTTTGACCCTACAAAAGATACAGAAAATGTACCATGTGTCATTTTACATTTTGGGAGTCTAAGCATGGAATGATCTTTGCCTCTAGTCCTGTATGCATGATTCATTGGCTCATAATATTGCGTTAATGTGGTAAATGTCCCTTGTGTAGATCATATACAAAGGTTGACACTGCAAGCTTATGCAGGTCAACAACATCTAACACTCCTAGACTGAAGCGTACTTGTTTTTTTGGGAGCAGTTTCTCTTTATTACAAAGTTTTCAAGAGTATTTTGTTTTTTATGCTCATTCATGAAGGCTGAGAGAGAAATGAAGACCATGATGTCTTCTTTTATCTCCCTTTCTGTTCTATAAATTATTAATATACCACAAGGAATATGACTAAAAGCACCATTTACTGATAGGCGCCAGTCAGACACACGTCGGTCTTTGAGAACCTCCTAGCGCTAATTGGCGCCGGTATATCCAATTATCATAGTGTAAAGCAATGAAATGAAAAACCACAAAATTAATTAAGACAAATTAAGATAGAGTCATGTTTTTCGATCTGAACAAGCGCTCATCTGAATGGGCGTGCACATAACCCTGGGGATTCATTGGCGTAGCGAAAAAAAAGGGGGTGTGTATGCAGTGACTAATTTTGATTGGTTGAAAAAATATCTTGTACGCCATCACGATCACAGAAGATGGGAGATTTGCCCGCGTTGAATGTGTGTGTGGAATCGAAATGCAGGATAACATGTGCACAAGGCTGTGTGTGTGAAGACGACGTTGCACCAAGGAGGTACTAGTTGGTTACACAAACCGTTGTCGCATCATATAGCCATCTCGCAGCAGCTAGCTCGCCGCGGACGTCGACTGTCTGTACAAGCACTCCTTCTTGTATGTACGAAGCGCAAGTCGTGGTGTTGATGTCGTGAGTGAACCCAACTGCGAACGTCTAGGAAAATCTGCCTCGAGGTGAGGTAAAGCAAAGAATTATGTCGATATTTGGGTTTTACTTTTTGGTCACTCTTTGATTATTATACAAGTGGAGATGCAAAGGAGTTGCCTGTTGATGTTGTTTACTCACACCCACACAGTCACACAATACAGAGTCACACTGGGACAGGACAGACACAACACAAGGACAAGTCATGTGTGCAGTGGTCTTTGAGACTACCGGTACCGGTAGACTATATTGTTTACTAGAACCTAGGTAATGCAATAGATAGCCTAAATACTATTACTATGTAATATGTTAGGCCTGTCTACATCTATTTTTCGGAACGATGGATGTACGTACGTGTACGTTAGCAGGGTTAGTGTAAATTTACAGCTCGTCGATGACGAGGAATTAAGGAACACTTCTTCCTTTCAGTTCACACCATGAATGTATCCTAGTTAGGAATAGGATCATGTAATTTACAACCCGAAGGGACGACCAGGAGACTGTTAAGTTTCGACAGGACTAGGCCCTACCCACTATATAAACTACTTCCGTATATAATACTGATGATGATGATGATGATGATGATGATGAAATGTAAGCCCTTGCCTTGTGTATGCCTTGACTTGTTTAAACTTAGCCCGACCAGACGCTGTGCAGTGCGAAGCACGTTTTACATCGACTGGGCTGGGGGCTGGGCTGTGTAAAATACCAAATAGTAGGCCTATATAGTTTAACACGTGAGTGCTTTTGCACCTGTGTATACGCCATACGTGTAATTAGAAAACATCAGGTAGTCTTGTACCAGTATTCAAGTAGTGGTAATCTTGTAGAGTTGCACAGCAACCCACAACAATGTGAATGTTGGCGATGTTCATCAAAGAAATTCCATTCAGCAGCTAGAGCTAGTAACTTAGGGTATGGTTAACTGCGACCAGCAGCCCCAACGTACAACGTACAGTGTTGGGGCTGCGCCGTTTTGGCCTCGATAGTTTAATGTTGCACCAAACGGGTGCCGTTCCGGCGCTGTATTTCCTTAATTTTTCAACAAAAACTACTGGGAATACTTACATGGGTGGACTAAACCTAAATGATTCTTATCGGCGACTGTTTGATGCATTTCATTGCTTATGATGCAGAAAATGCTGTCTTATAAGGCAAATATCTTCAGCTCACCGATGCTCACTAAAACTCACAATCACTTGCACATGCGCACACAATGCATTCAGTGCAGTGCATTGACAGCTGTATTACTCGCTACATGATGCATATTCACCGTGCGATGATGCATTATTCATATCCTTTTGCGTCCGTAACGTTGACGTCATTGTTTACGCATACGTAGATGCGTACTGATGGATAAACACGTTCAAAATAGCAGCAAAGCTCTCCACTAGGGCAGACCGCCTACTCCTAAAAAATGTGGAAAATTATGCAGTTTCCAGATAAATTGGTGAGAAGGACCAAGGCAATGGGGTAGTGTATATTTCATTTTATATTGTCACTGTGTTTATGATGGACATTTAGCCATGGTTTATTTGTGAAGTTGCCGTATATGTGGCAATAGGGAGTTGTTCGTGATTCTCACTTGAACGAAACTGAGGGGTAGCCGCCAGGACCCCGCCGCAGCGCAGAGCGGCGGGTCTCCGGGGCTAGGGTATGGTGATCACCCTGCCCCTGTTTGCAACACGATGTCGATGCATATTTGCAGCAGGGGCAGTTTGAGTTTCATTCATCAATAAAACAGCTAAAGAGAGTGAAGTGTGCTTCATAGTCTCACTTTCAGGACAAAAGTGTTCCAAGGAGTGAGAGTACTCTAGCACCTGATTGGGCCTTTTCATCAACGAATGTAATGGCCCCTGTCACAAACAGGACTGATTACTCTAGTGGAAATGCTAAGTTCAGTGAGATTCAGTTCTTCAGTGTGCACAATATCAGCATATTTTGGAAGAAGAAATTGAATCTCTCCAAGAAGCTACAATGTATCGCTCATGGAATCTGGATGGGAAGCATCCCAAGGCCCATGCATACATTATGTCCTGTGAAACTGGAAACTTTTGCCCGAGTGATCGTTTACACTCAGCCGCACGGGGTAGTTTAAACATTTTGCGTGTGTGTGTACAATATACAAAGTAGCTAACTTTTTGTTAATGTTATGTATCAAAAGAAAAATGCTTCAATTTTTTTCCTTAAATTATTATTCAAAAATATGTTTGCTTTTGAGAAGAACTTGCACAACCAGTGCTAACTGTGGGCAAGTAATAAGAAAGTATTGGGGGTCACATTTCCTTGTGAAATTATCTCAGCCAATCTGTTAAAACCTGGTGTACTAGCAAGGGACTATAGAGGGTACGTTCAAGCATGGTGGACCTTACGTCCATGGTTCAAGGAACTCTTTTTGTGGGATACATTTGTGTACATGTTTGTTTTTTATAGAACAATTAATTGTACAGAAGAGAGACAGTATGTGGTACCTCTATACAATATGATTTTTGATCAATTCCAGTGCGCTATCAGAATCAGACTTTATATGCAACGTGACATGTAGACCCATTTATTTATTTACGATGGACCAGTTTCGACTTTTGACTATATGTTATTTGTATTTTGTTGTGAAAAGCCTGCTGCAGTTCTATGAGAATGAGTAACCTACTGACGCATACATCTCAAGATCAGATTGCACTTTATCTTTATTCTAGCATTGGAATCCATCCATCTGTGTACATATAGTATACATAGAACAACAGTTTGTACATACTGTATGTGTGGCAGTGCACTCCATTCACTGTTGCACTATGATCCCCCCCCCCCCCCAAAAAAAAAAAAAAAAAAAAAAAAAACGAAAGAAAAATATTTTTTTTTTTGCAGAATATGAAACAAAAACCCAGCAGTAGTGCTTTCAAATAGTTCTGAAATGTGAGTTAGGGATAGAAACAACCACTGTAAAAATTTTAATCGGTAAAATCGATGTTAAGTATTGTAAAAATATACAAAATATGAACAATCATTATAACAAAAATGCTTCCAGACTAAACCGTATACAGTTAAAGGGAAGATAAACCCCAAGAACAATGTGGATTGAGTGAAAGCAGCAACATTATTAGAACACATCAGTGAAAGTTTGAAGAAAATCGGACAATCGATGCAAAAGTTATGAATTTTTTAAGTTTTGATGTTGGAACCGCTGGATGAGGAGACTACTGGAGGTTATGACGTATAAGTGGACAACAATACCAAGGAAATATAAAGAAAATACTATAAAAATCAATTTTTCATGAAAATTACAAATTCCATCAACTTGATATTGACATATGTTAAGGGTAGCAATTATTCCCCCTGCTTTCTGAAAGCGGTTGGTCCACTGCTCTTTCATAATTCTAGAAAAGTGAATTTTTGTTGAATTTCCTTTATATTTTCTTTGTATTGTTGTCCACTCATACGTCATATCCTCTAGTAGTCTCCCCATCCAGCGGTTCCAACACCAAAACTTTAAAAATTCATAACTTTTGCATCGATTGTCCGATTTTCCTCAAACTTTCATTGATGTGTTCTACTAATGTTGCTGCTTTCACTCAATCCACATTGTTCTTGGGGTTTATCTTCCCTTTAAGGTTTATTGAGAAAATATCTCCCTATATTTTAGGCATTCTCGCGAAAATTGTAGGCCTATATGATGGGATGTTTTGTGGTACAACAGACCTACACATGTGCATTAAATGTCATATCTTGAAAATTTTTAAAATCACTGTTCCCAAAGGTAAACAGGACCTTTAACAGTGTGTTGTGTACATTGTGTGGCTATCGGCCTCCCTTTGTCTTCTGATGATCCTGAAGGAAAATCATGTCTTAGTTATAACAATAGTAAACTAGACTTGGAATTTGTCAAGACTGACAAATTAGGTGATCCGAATTTTTTATAATCAGTGATTCCAGTCCTGATCGCAATAGGCATGACCATATAGGTTTTATCTGTGTTTACAGACATTGGCCGTGTGATATTTGGATTCTCATTTAGAAAAGAGAGTATGGTCTGCCATCTTTGGTACCAAATTCGGTATACACTATAACGAAGATACAGAATGAAGTATATTTGACCATTGACCAAACTTTGCACAGCCAAGATGGCATCTGAGCAAAAAGTGGTTATTTTGTGAAATGATTTTTGTAACATGGTCTTTGCGTGTGCAGAATATGGGAAAGATAGGACATGTATTCACCAAGATACAGGATGAAACATTTATGACCTTTGACCCTAATTTACATACCCAAGATGGGGTGTGATCAAGTAGTTCTTACTTTATGAAATAATGTACGTGACATGAACTAAACATGTGCAAAATATGGGGATAATAGGGGCTTTTTTTGTTGAGTTATTGCAAAGAAAGTTGCAGAAAGAAAGAAATATCTCAATACATCGAAGGTATTGAAGTTTGATTTCAACCCAGTTTTTTGACGTGATCTCGGCATCGTATGAAAAAATGGAGAGAACGTTAACGATAGCCCAAAGTCTCAGCTACAACATATTGAAATCTGGGAGAAATTCACCGTAGAGTAAGGAAGCTAGTGCTTGATAAAGACCGTCATGTCAGTTTTCATTTCCAGAATAATTCCCTCCCATAGAGATAACACGTAAACTGGTTAAATTTGACAAGGTTACATTATATCCATTTTCACGAGGTGAAGACATCATCCGATTAAAACTTTGATGAACAAAACTTAAAGAGTATTAAATTGGCCACAACATACTAAAATCTGGAAGAAATTCACCGAAGGGTAAGTGAGCTAGTCGTCAATAAAGACAATCGGGTCAATTTTCACATCTAGAAAAATTCCCTCCCATAGAGATAACACGTCATAACGAAGATACTGGAAGAAGTACATATGACCTTTGACCCCACTTTGCACAAACAAGATGGCCTCTGAGCCAAAAGTGGTTATTTTGTGAAATGATCCTTGTAACACGGTCTTTACGTGTGCAAGATATGGGAAAGATAGGACTGGTATTCACCAAGATACAGGATAAAACATTTATGACCTTTGACCCTAATTTACATACCCAAGATGGTGTCTGATCAAGTAGTTGTTATTTTGTGAAATAATGTACGTGACATGAACTATACATGTGTAAAATATGACGGTGGTAGGGTATGTTTTTCTTGAGTTATTGCAAAGAAAGTTGCAGAAAGAAAGAAATATTTCAATACATCGAAGATAAGCTTTAATTTCAACCAAGTTTTTGGATGTGATGCCGACTCCGTATGAAAAAACGAAGGGCACAGTCACGATAGCCCAAAGTCTCAGCTACAACATACTAAAATCTGGGAGAAATTCACCAAAGCATAAGTGAGCTAGTGTTCAATAAAGATAGTCATGTCAGTTTTCATTTCCAGAAAAACTGCACTCCCATAGAGATAACACGTAAACTGGTCAAATTTGACAATGTTACTTTCAATCCCTTTTTACGAGGTGATGCTGTCATCCAATCAAAATGTTGTTATTATATAACTGAAAGATTATTAAATAAGCTACAACATATTGAAATTTGGACGAAAATTGACAAAAGAATAAGTGAGATACGCTTGAGTGAACTTGAAATTTGATGACGTCATTTTGAAAATTTACTTTGTTTACTTTATTAAGAAATTTGATATCTTTTAATCATTTTTTCAGCATCGCCAACCCATGAAATGACATGTACAACTCATCAGCTTTCAGAATATGTAAAGAAAATGGGGGGTCACCGTCCATCGTGATGAGTAAAATCGGATTTAGAATTGGCAGTTTTTTTGGCATAGTTGCACTGTATATCGCCATTGACGCGCGCGCGGAATTTCAACTTTGACGGGCCCGTATGACGTCATATTGAGTCTGATCGACTTGAAACTTGGTAGAAATATTCCTTGACATTTCAGGCATCCGATAAGTGTGAAAAAACGGGAAATTATTGCATATGACCTGTGCGTGCGTATATGCGCGCGCGCATACGCGTCCGTCCAATTTTTTCAATTTTTCAAAAAATGCTCCAAATGGTCTGAAACGTGTGCAAAAAAATTTTGAGCTCGATTGGAGCATACAAATATTTGAAAGCGTGCGTATGCGCACGTTTTTAGGGTATAGATGAATTTTGAGAATGAGTAGAATGCACTTGATTTGAAATATATGTGACGTAAATTTCATTGAAAAATTCCATTCCATTAATGAGATATGATTGAGAATGTGTTTTCATATAATGACGTCATAGTGACGTCACGGTCGACTGATCACAATGATACATTAGATTTGTCGTCTTTGGGACATGATACATATATGGTATGAGTTTGAATTTGATACTCTGAGTACTTTCTGAGTAAGTAGATACACAACTTTTGTCCAGAAATAAAGAAAGAAGAAGAAGAAGAAGAACAAAGAATCCGTACAGATACAGAAGGTGATCCGAGAGGATACTCGGATCACCTAATGAACTATTGTAATAACAATAGTAATATAGTAGTAATTGAAACATAAGTACCCAGCAGTATACCTGACTTCATGGCTGGTTAGTTGGGAATCAAGCTTGTCATCATTACAAATCTTCTTTTGGCTATTTGTTTTGCAAATGCCTGCAAACACGAGTACTACCTAAATGTTATGCAGTTCCACACAAAATCAAATTCGGCAGGGGATTCAAGGATATCGATTGTGGAAAATATGTTCTGAAATGTCAACAACTTTCCTGTAAAAACGATGGGGAGAGGGGTGATGTGGTATTTTGTGAAAAGTATTGACTCAAGTGATTTGTTCAAGTTTGATATTTGCTGATCACTGACAAAAGCATGAAGCCCTGTCGAGCATAAAGCCATGCAAGTGATGCATTGAAAATATCTGTTAGGGAGAGAACCACATTGCTGACTAGTAAAAGAACAGCAACAGTCCTAATATGAACTAATGTTTGATCAATGACCTCAAATTAAAATTTGCCTACCCCCCTCAAAAAAAAAAGTAAAAAGAAAAAAAGATGTGTGTGTTTAGTGAATGCAGAAACATAGGAAGTGGTGGTATGAAGTACAAAATGAGAAAAATTAGACAATCCATGCAGAAATTATGAATTTGTAAAGTTTTGATTCAACCTGTTTGTTGTTTTTCCTGGCTGTGAAGACTGTAGCTATACGTAAATCGTAATGCTACACAATGTTCCCAGCATACAGAGCAGGCACGTTTGAGGCCACCATGGACAAAACAGAATGGACATGAGACAACGTGTGGGGACGGGATGGGCAAATGTGACAGGCCGTGATTGCCATGGATGCCGAGTCAGATTTTGAAACTGTCAGATTTTGAAATTTGCATCGGCAATCCTGGTGCTGATGAAAAACCTAGCAGGCCATAGTAAAACAGGGTGAATGCCACAAAACGTAACAGCACATGATATGCTGTAACAAAACTTGGGAGGTGGATTGCAGTTGGACGTAACAAGAAAAAAAAATGTAGTCTAGCCTGACCAAACACCATGAGAATGGTGTGTGATAGCTGCATGTTCACTGTACAGCAAGGACTGGAATGAACAAGACTACAAATGTAGAATACAAAGGAGAAAAAAACAAACAAAACAAAAACAGAGGAGACTAGCTCACCAACCCAGGGCATGCTACATTTTGAGCAAATGGGCTACCGTGGCTACTGGGAACATGGTGTAAACATAAAATATTTAGTATGCGGTGTATAGCAATGACTTTAACCCATTGAGGACAGTTCAATTTTGCTACAACACATATTTCCCATTAAGGCGTTTGCCTGAGTCTACTTGCTACAACACACATTTCCCATAGACGCTTGCTTGAGTATACTCGGGACTTGTCCTCAACGGGTTAATACATGTACTGTAACTCTGCTTTGCCTCCATTTAGAGCAAGTTCATTGTTGTTTGTAGACTTGCTTGTTTTTCACAGCATCAGCATGTTTCATCACACCCTTTTACTTGGTGAGGTAAGCTTTAATCTTGATGCCGATAAATGTCAACACACATTTACAATGTCAACAGTGATTATCATTAGCTTGCTCAAATTTTTTGAAAAGTTTTTTTTTTTAATGGCAAAGTAGGTCATCATCTTGTGCTTTTCAAAAATGTGCACATTACTAGATTCCAAAGGTAGAGATAATTTGATTGTCTGTAAGATTGGTGTTTGTTGCATAGCACCAGGTATAAGTGACTACCGGTACCTGTAGACGCACCAGTTATACATCATTGTAAATTATATTTATTCATGACTTAGCAGTACGTGAGGCAAGTCATAATGTGCCTCCTTTGATTGGCTTCTATCATTGTATACACCCTCTGTTTTATGCCTGTCACGTGTTGTGATATTATTGTTTGCAAGAACAAGTAGCAAATATACAGTACATGTGAAACCCTGCATTGTAAAGAATGATGGTCACAAGGTTTGAAACTGAAATTATCTTTGTTTTTATACACTTTATTAGGTTCAGCCTACCACTATATGTGTGTTGTATTGACTCTTTTACTGTAAACATGAAATGTCCTGTGGTCTGGAAATTTTTACATCTGAGCAAACAAAATTCCACCCAAGCACTGTTTGTTATTTTTTATTTTATTAAAGTAAATTGAATACCTGAATGTAAAAACGACTCAAGTCCAAATTTGGCTATCGTCTTTGGAGACACTTTTAGAAGTCATGTAAAGATAGATGATCAGTAAAAAAAAAAAATGTTTTACATTTAGATTTGTATTGTTAACATTTCACTAACTGAAAAAAACTAAAAAAATATGAAATTATTTAATGATTTCTATTTTTTCTGTAATGGACTTGGGTCGTTTTTATATTCAGGTATTCAATTGTTCATATGTGTACTTTCATGGAGTCATAAATGTGCAAAGTTGACTTAAATTGGCCCGGTGGAAAAAAAAAAATTCTCCCATTTGATAAGTTTTGTCTTTTTGTGCAAGGACAGGGCAACTGTAAATGCTCAGATTTGTACAGTGTTATCCATTGCAGTTGTAGAAGAATGATCAGAATGTTTCTGTCTCATATTTGTTTAAATGTTCATTCCCTTGTATCATGCATCATTCTTTGAGGATGTGGATGACCGTTGCAAACTGGTAATTGTACACAATGCATTCATTTTCCTCCTCCTTTGAAAATGCATCACTTTCACTGTACCAGTTGCAGTGTCAACAAATCTAATGGTTCAGTTCACTTGATGTGTATGTACATTGTACCATTTCTTCCAGACAGTTGTTAAGTACCAAATATCAGAATACACAGAAATTCACCATTCTTACATCCACAGATGTCAGATATTGTATCACAATCATATGAATACTGATTTCATGTTACAAAATCCATATATAGAGTGATAAGTATTTTGCCGAGGGCTTTCAGCAACACAGTTGTTCTAATACAACAATTTTCTCTTAATTTTTTCCTGATTGACATAATACAGACTCTCATCTACATTTACTAGTGTGTAGCATGAAATCTTGGTTAAAAAGACGAAGGAGAAGAAAGAAGAAACAAACAAACAAACAAACAACTACCAATGGTTCATCATACAATGTACATACATGAAGACAGGAGTATGAACATGCCACATAGCCTATTTATTCAAGTCATCCATCCACTCCATAATCAGACTGACTGTAAAGTATTCAGGAAAAAAAGAAAAAAAGAAAAAAAAAAAACCACACCAAAGCTAAACAACATAAAACAAACATAACTTGTGGCATATTCTTCTCTCATGAAAATATTGCAACATTAAATTTTGTAATGTTTGACCTTTCCATTCATGCTGAAAAAAAACACACACAACAACAACAAAAACAACAACAAAACATTATGATAGTGAGCACATATTTACCATCCAAGGTAGAATTCTTTTCTGTGAGGTTGTCATTTATACCGTTGCTCACCTCAGTACAAAAGTACCATGTTTGTGATGGCACTCATGTCATTCCGCTACAGTTTCTTTAATGCATGTGAGGCCAAAATGTAAATTGTGAACTAACGTCATTGTTTGCTCATCTGGCTTGTACAAATTTGTACTTAACATACTTTCAACCACTACTGTAAAATGAGGAATGTTTGCATGCATTTTAATTTCGAGAATTTAGCGAGCACCAAGATTAGCAAAATTAAGATGCACGCGAAAGTTCTTGTCTACACTTATATGCACTGAATGCCTGTGGCAGTTTGCAAAAATTTCATGCCGCATAAAAGGCTGTCGGCTCCAATTCGTGAAAAATTCATGCCGCAAGTATACTTATCATGTTTACAGTATTTTTCATCAGAATTTCCATGTGAAACCTGGAAATTCTGTAGGTTTTGTGTCAACAGTTGTCCATTATGACAATAAAATTAATCCTTTACCATTCTTTTTAGATTGAGAGTTAACCAATAAAGGAATGTCATCCTGAATACAGCATAAAATTTCACAACCTGGGGCACCTTCTCAATATTGCTTTGCTATTGCATAAAATTGTATGATTTTACAGCTCTCCTAATTCAATGATGTGCAAACAAATTAATGGTTAGTTTTTTTTTTTACGTCGGTGCAAAGACCAAAGACTACCAACAGCACTGATCACGTGTTGTCATAATATTCTCATGTTCAGTCTACACCCCTTGTAGGTTTTGCTAAGTTTGCAATTTGTAAAAGTGTCAAGTCATGGCATCCTAGAGTCTATATTATTGAGAGTTTCGTAAACTTTACAAGTGATTCACATATGACTGTGGCAAGATTGCAAAGTATTTATCCCTCCACACACATACACGTTAGGACTTTTGCAAGTCATTTTATTACCGGTAGGCTTGAGACAACATTTGAACATCAAGATGATGCTATATACAGCTGATTTAAAGTTTGTCATTTGTCCTGTGATGTGGTGTCTTACATGTACATTTAATCACATCTATCACCCTCTTTCCAGGCAAAGAGTTGTTAAACTTAGTAACATTTTCTAAAACCTGATATAAAAAACCCCAAACAAACAAGCAAAACAAAAAACAGACCCTCCTTGGTTTTCTTGATCAACATCTACAGTCCTTGGGAGAAAAGCCTGTAAAGTATTTTTAGGTACATTGTATGTTTACCACTGCCATATACAGGTTTTTGTTATTTTATTTGTTTGTTGTGTTTGTTTGTTTTATTGCAGTAGACCAGTTCTGTAATGTATTCAAATCTATGCGTGCTTTGTTCACAATTATAAGTTGCCCTTAACAACCACAAAGCTTGCCCTACGTATCTAGCAACAACTAATGAATGGATGGAACATATTAAATGTGAAGTTCATAAGCAGGTGAATGAAATTCTTTGTTACTAGGCTGTAAGAAAAAAAAAACATCCATGAATTGTAATACATTGTAATACAGTCATAAATAATGTGTAGTGTTTGAGATTCTTGTCTCCAGAAAAGAAGCATAATTTTTCTTTACTATAGCCATGTTCAGACATTCTTCTAGTCGGAGTAAAATTTTATGGCGCAGCAATTAGAATTCAAATTTATGCTTATCTTACCACGACCTTATGTCCACACGAAGGTCGTGGGAAGAAACTCCTACCAATTTACCACGACTTTCGGGGGAGTGGTCCTCCCGGGGAGTGGTCCCCCGGGGGAGTGGTCCCCCAGGGTTGTTGTCCCCCGGGGGTGTTGTCCCCGGGGGAGTGGTCCCCAGGGGGAGTGGTCCACCGGGGAGTGGTCCCCCGGGGGAGTGGTCCCCCAGGGGAGTTGTCCTCCGGGGGAGACGTCCTCCGGGGGAGACGTCCTCCGGGGGAGTAGTCCTCCGGGGGAGACATCCTCCGGGGGAGTAGTCCTCCGGGGGAGTTGTCAGGTGGGAGTAGTCCCCGGGGGAGTTGTCCTCCGGGGGAGCAGTCCTAGAACCGGGTCGGTGAAACTTCCGGAAGTGGTAGCGCCGCGCATGTCGACCATACAATTGTTTTTACCAGCGGCATTTGTCTTCTCCATTCTTGTTGATGGAAATTTCTGAGCACTAGCTTCTTCGTCGTGTTCGACTAGGTTAGAATTGCACTACACGCGCATGTGTACTCGCAAAATGTCAACATTGTGATTTGACCTCGGAAGTTTTACCTAGGTCGTAAGGTATGTAAGTTCATAGATACTCCGAGGGCTTGTCCGCACGGGCAATTTACTCCGACCGGCTAGTCGTGGTAGCGAGATACTCCTGAGAATGAAAACTCAGTATCTTGGTCGGAGGAAGAGGTCGTGGTAAGTTCCTCCGACCGGAGGAAGTTACCATGACCTTGTTCAGACGGGCACGACTCCGACCTTTCCTCCGAAGTTACTCCGACCAAGCTTCCTCCGACCCTTCCTCCGAAGTTACTCCGACCAAAACTGCCCTCGTCTGAACACAGCTACAGTATGAGCAGGGAGGTGTTCGAGAAGGATCTCTATAGATCCAATTTGTGCAAATTTATTAATACACTGTAGGTTCTGGAGCATGACATTTGAATACCGGTACTTAGCATTCCACTGGCTTTGATGTTCCATGCTCCAAGCAGCTCTTCTACAGAGTTTTGATATGGAGACCGCATTAAGAGGTTCTTGATTTTAACAATTCAGTTTAAAAGAAGTGCAATTTTTGTACTAATTTTTTTTTTCTGTGTCTTGTCCTCTGCATACTTAATATTTGCTGCCAAAATCACTGCCTAAAATATTGAAAGGGACAGTGAACTGCTGCTAGTTCAGTCCATTGTGAATGAGGAAAGATGCATACCCTGGTACTTGAATAAAAATGCTGTCTTTTGTGTTTTCTGTGAACTGCTTTTTAGCTCACCAGAGCCGAAGGCTCAAGTAAGCTACAGTGTACATATATTGCGATCGCTCTTCGTCCGGTGTCCGTCGTGCGTCGTGTGTCATGCGTCGTGCGTAGACTTTCTACATTTTCATCTTCTTCTTGAGAACCCCACGACCGATTTTCACCAAACTTGGCAGGTAGCATCCCTAGGGGGATAGGATCTCAATTTGTTCAAATGGGCACCATGGCCCACCTGGGGGCCCCAGGGGGGCCCAAACCCCCTAAAATTAAGGAATCTTTAAAAATCTTCTTCTCTAGAACCAGAAGTGATAGGGCTTTTAATAGTTAATACTATGAGTTAGTACATTGATGACTGTAGTTTCAAGTTTGTTCATGGGGGAATTAGGGGTGCCCCCCTTGGGACCCAGGGGAGACCCAGGGGAGGGGTCCTAATGGGGCTTAAATTGTACATTTTCATCTTCACTTTGAGATCCCCATGTCTGATTTTCACCAAACTTGGTAGGTAGCATCCCTAGGGGGATAGGATCTCAATTTCTTCAAATGGGCACCATGGCCCACCTGGGGGGCCCCCAGGGGGGCCCAAACCCACTAAAATTAAGGATTTCATCTTCAAAAATCTTCTCTAGAACCAGAAGTGATAGGGCTTAGATAATACTATGAGTTAGTACATTTATGACTGTAGTTTCAAGTTTGTTCAGGGGATTGGCGGAATCAGGGGTGCCCCCCCACCCCCCCTTGGGACCCAGGAGAGGGGATGGGGATGGGTCCTAATGGGACCTAAATTGTACATGTTCATCTTCTTTTTGAAAACCTCATGATGAATTTTGACCAAACTTAGCAGGTAGCATCCTTTGGGGGATAGAATCTCAATTCCTTCAAATGGGCACCATGTCCCTCTTGGGGGCCCCTAGGGCCCCCCCCCCACATTAAGGAATATTTAAAATCTTCTACTCTAGAACCAGAAATGATAAAGCAAAGTTAATATCATGAGTTTGTACATTGATGACTTTCGTTCCAAGTTAGTTCATTGCAGATCCAGGGCTGCGTGCCCCCTCCACCCTGGAGTTGAGGGGAATCCATATATGCAGACCTAAGTTTCCAATGTTCTCAGGTAAGAGTGTGCAAGAATGCATGGAAGGTGAAATTGCGATACTCAGGTGAGCGCGTGACCCCCAGGTCTCTTGTTTTTTTTTTTAATGCATTCAGCAGTACAGCAAAAGAGGGAATATATTGGCCCAAAGCCATACATCTTTACGTATTGTTAATGGGGATGCTGTTCTGAGCATGAGCTGCACCGCACCGTATGTTTGATCTGCCAACAAGAGTAGGTCCACGGGGAGAACCAAGACAAATAGCAGCAATGGCAGCAAAATAGAGCTATTGTAAAGTAGGCTTGGGATTAAAGTCTGTCAGGTTTATGTGTAGGTGCTGTTCTTTGTGCCCGTCCGAATAGGTAGTACTGCAATGATATTAAGAGACAAATTTATTTCTCCTCAAACAAGAATATGAAACCAGAAAAACAGTAATCAAAGTATTACGAGCAGATTGCAGGTATTTGTCAACTGCAACGATCAGATTTTTTGTTTGTTTTTTTGTTTTTTTACGGCTGAATGAACTTCAGATCACCCAGTTTGGTTTCGGGATCTTCCTTTTCACTTCAACAATTTTGTTTTGTCCTACAGGTGTGTCAGCAGCATTACCAGACATAGTCACATGACTGACAGGCTTAGGAAGGTAGTGACTGCGACAGTTATTGTTGCTTCTTGGTGTGTGATCTCTTTGAAGTACTGCTCAGTGAAGGAGGAGCGGATTGAAGGAAGGACAATTTCTCTATTAAAGGAAACTAAACTTCCATCCAGGACAAAATGGCCACCAGGGGAATCAGCCAGTTTCTGGGGCAGCACGTTCGCCAGATGAGCTATGTCAATCGCATCATCAAGGACGTCAAGGCTCGCGACCCGACAAAGTGGACAGACTATGGCGACGGACTGTACAACGCAAATCGTCCCCCGAAACATGCCGACATAGTCGTGATCGGCGGGGGTGCGATGGGTTCCAGTACGGCATACTTCCTGAGACGGCAGGCAGAGGCTGGTGTCAGCGTTCTCGTTGTTGAAAGAGATCCAGCAGTAAGTCCAGTAGAGCTAGCTTTGAGACAGAACCACTTTCAAACTGTTTAACATTCTGGTTTTACAGGACTACAGTAATATGATGCAAAAAAAAAAAGAAAGAAAATACATCTTATTCTTGTTGACTTTTCATATATATTTGAAAAAAGGGGACTTTATGGAGATTTGTGTTCAGTTTGATAGGAGACTTGTGAAGTGATGACAGTTCAAAAGTGTAAATGATAATGATGATGAATAACATTTATATAGCGCTTAATACTGATGTTTCTAAAGCGCATCAATCCGGAAAAAGAAAAGAAGAAAGTATAACATACAAGTAAAATAAAAGTAAAAAGTAAATTTGTCAATACTATCACTCTTTTATACATACATGGGAAACCTGAACCATTGTCTGTGTTATTTTACTATCAGTTTACCCCACTTTAACATGATATGGAAATGCATGTTAAAACCGATCTTTCGAAATTAGCTTGTCAATTTAGATTGATTAACTGCATGTGTGGAATTTTGTAATTGAGAGCAGAATTTCAGGCACAGTTCAAGAGGTGTATACATTCAATAGTTATGAGTTGTTTATATTGATGAATCTGGCAATAACCTCTAGGACTAATCTTCAAGCCATTATGCAAAAGTGTACATGTCACATTCGGGTTGACTCATTCAGTGTTTCATCTGATTGAAAATCACTTCGTGAAGTGCCGTCGTAAATGTAGTCACATCATGTAAGATTCGCATGGTTAAATGTATTTTATGAACAAGATTCTGTTCTGTCATCCCTGTCCGTGTGCAGTATACTCGAGCCTCAAGTGTCCTGTCTTGCGGTGGAATCCGTCAGCAGTTCTCTGTACCAGAGAACATTCTCATGTCAATGTACAGCGCTCACTTCCTGCGGAATCTTAAGGTGAGGCATCAACTTTTTTTTTAAAGTTAACTTCAATTCAAAAATTATTTCACATCTCTTAAAAAACATGACTGCCATAATTGCACACAAACAAGGGGCAAAAACAAACAAACAAACAGACAAAATACTGGTAATACTACCCAATATCAAAATGCAGTCACTGTGGGGACTAGAAAAGGCCCTTGACCTGTATAAGGTAGTCCTTGTTTCATCTGACATATAAACATTTAAAGATTACATGAATTTCAGACTTATAACATATACTAGGGCAGATTCCCATCATATGATTCCAAGTTTGACCCGAGTCCAGTTCTATATCAATTGGTTGTTTGGTTTTACATTGCTGTCAATTTATTTGAGGGGGCCCTATGTAGGAGAGGGCATGTTGATCTTACATCTGTTCATAGTGGGTTTTTTTTTCCCAAATCACTCAAGAGCCATACATTTTGCTACAGTAGGTAGGACGAGGTTGGTGTACATGCCATCAGTCATTACCTAATGATTCCAGACTTCTTACACACTCGTATCAAAGGGAGTAGAAATGAGTCTAGTTTTTAAGATTTTCTATCTCTCTAAGATGTTTGTTGATTAATGTTGGAAGTGTCATCAATGTTTGATCTAACCTGTGTTTATGGATGAAGTGAGTCAAGGCAATCTTTAAAGCTGATGTTGGACTAAGTGTAAAGAAGGATGTGTAGCAGCTATCAGTGCTTAATCCTGAAGTATTCTCTAGAATCATTGTTTTAGGGTTCTATATTTGTTTTGTTTTTTTTTCCAGTATTTAGGAGTCAGAACTCAAGTTGTCATTTATTTCTAAAAGAAGAGTTTGTTTCAGGTAAACAAATTGTATTCTTTTGTGAAAAGAAGAAGAAGAAGAAGAAAAAACAGGTAATATCTGTTTCAAACTATTTCTGACCTATGAGTTTGTAAATAAAATGGTGCATTTCATATCCTGTTTCCCTCATGCTCGGTCAGCAAAATCTGTGTGTGGACGATGCGGATCCGCCGGACATTCAGTTCAACCCCCAGGGCTACCTGTGCCTGGCGTCGGAGAAGGGGGTAGACATCATGAGAGACAATTACAAGACACAGTGGTAAATAGAGCCCCTCTTGTGCATGGGGGTGTGAAAGAGCTTATCCACATTCAAAGTGCCTACCATTTTTCACCGTATTTATGGATACACACGACTGTGGCCTATAATAGCAATACAAAGAGATAATGTGGCAGCTGCTTGTGTATTTCGACTCTTTGCGTTTTGAAAGCATGTTTTGCTTTTGAGAGGCCCTGAAAAAAGTAGGTCCCTCCCCTGTGAGGCATTCATTGTGGGTTTTCCAAGGCTAAGTAAATTATCAGTAAATCTTATTCACAGTGCACCTCAGATAGAATGTTCACAAACTCCTGTGGATTATTGTCTGGCAATCTGTTGTTGCTTTTATTGAATGGGCTTTGTCATTTGTTTTTTGCCTGAATACTGAACACCAACAAACAAGAAAAACAAACAAACAAACAAATGTGGAATCATGTGCTTTGTGCTGAGGAGTTGTGCTCAACGAGTTGATTTAATTTCTCCCTTTTATCTCTTGCACTGCTATGTTATGTATAGCAAATGGTAGAAGCAGTCCACTTTTGACGGCCATTATAACATACATACTTTACCCAGCAGTTCTTGAGGTACCTGGGCTTGTCAGCTGGTGCTGTACCTGAAAGTTGATGCACCCCCCAATCCCTTGGGCTGTGTTTGTTACTGCCTGTTTGATACTCAGAGATTACAGCTATTTATCAGCAAAAAAAAAAGTGAAGAAGAGTAAATAGCAAGTGTGTAAAGATATTACCCTTATTTTTGCTACAAATTCAGTCATTTTGGCTGACCATGACTGCTGGCATTTTCATTCATGTCACTGGAATGCCTGTCAGAAGAAACCCCTGTCTTATGGGTAATAAACACTTACAGTGTACAAGAATTAAAAAAACAACAACAACACACAACCAATGAATGCTATGGTTAAACTTTCTTTGATCCCCACCCCCTCCTGCAGTAGAGGTCAAATATATTTTAGGGACAGTCTTGTCTATTAATGTGTATAACTATAACTGAAGTGTAGAACTCTTTTAAGCACAATGATCAACTCCTTTCCCCCCACCCCCGTTTTCTGATTTGCTTTGAACTTTCAGTGAGCTTGGGGCAAAGATTGAGCTCCTGACCGCAAAGAAACTCCAGGAACGATTTCCGTGGATTAACACTGAAGATGTGGAGTTGGGTGCATATGGTATGTTATTAAACATCTTTGCATACTAGCTTGTTTTACTTGGTGTTACTTCATGTAACCTCCAGAGTGAAAATGATTTACAGCTTTTTTTTTTTTCCTTATTTTTTTCTGGTGACTTAGGCTGATCGAGTTGAAACCAAAACAAATTAATGCTTTCCAGGAATTCTCTGACTCACATATAGCTCATGGTAGTATAACGTCACTGGGGGAGACAAGACCTCTTATCTACAAAATGTCAGTGTTCAGGAGAGCACAAAAACATGGCTGCCAAAGCACTATATCAAATGGGATAGCCTTTCCTCTGACATGCCTTGGTGGCTTCATTTTTGGGCTGAGACAGCTAGGATTTGGACAGACCATCACTTAAGTGATAATCTGACCATTAATCCAAAAAAGTCATTTGCACCAAAATTACAGATGCAAGGTCTTGTCATCCCAGTGACGATAAAGAACCTGTCATGTTCCCTCAAATCCTTTTGGAGAGCAGAATGACTCATTTAGTATTAAATGGATATTAAACAAGAACAATGATTCTAAAAATAATGCTTTTTTGTTGTTGTTGCCATAGCAGATGTAAAAATAGTAATGCTAGGATTACATGTGTGAAAATTGGCAGCTGCTGGGTCAAATGGACACCGGAAGAAAAAGTTTGGTGTGTGGAACTTACCCCACAGCCTAGACACAGAACAAGAAAGATTTACCTTGCACAGTGACAGGAACTCTCCCCCCTTCTATTTCCTAGGTCTGGAAAACGAGGGCTGGTTTGACCCTTACCTCCTGACCAAGGCCTTCAAACACAAGGCGGAGTCACTGGGGGCTCGTTACTGTCACGGGGAGGTGGTAGGCTTCGAGTGCTCCCAGACTAGTCCCGGCTTGTCCGCTGCTGAATTCTCCGCTGGTGAAGGAAAGCGCATCAAATCAGTCAAGGTTAGTACGGACATGGTCCCACACTTGTTGTCAAAGTAGGAATCTGCTGACTGTTTGTTTGTTTGTTTGTTTTTTTAATTTGCTGGATATTTCTTCATGAATTAAGCTTTCTACTCTGTTGTATCTTAGATTATATTTTCTCTTTTATTGGTGACAAAAAACTGGATAACTGGCATCAAGCATTTCATATTGCTTTTGTGCGCCTAGTCTAGAGACTCCAACCCCAAGCATCTCTTCATCGGGAGATTCTCCCGCCTGGACCACTGGCAAACTGGAGACTCTGTTAGATTGCCTGAAAATGCGCATTGTAAGCATGGTGCACATCATGAGCTCAAAGTGCAATGTCCATTGCAGTCGGGGTCCAGAACCCGCTTCAGAGCCCTGGAAGCTCTAGGGTTATAAATGGTCTCTGGTGCTATCTTAGCCTTATTCCTGAACATAATACAAAACTAAAAGTTGAATGGGAGAAACATTCATTTTAAGCAAGAGAAAATACATCTTCAGTGGGAGACACACAGATAGAGTTGGAGAAATTCAGACTCCAGCTGGAGAGCGGGGGATCTTGAGAAAATTGCCTCAAAGCAGGAGATCTCCTACCAAATTCGGGAGAGTTTGAGTCTGCTATTCTGAAGTTATTGAATGCAGCATATTTTCTTCTTCTCTTCAAAAAGGTGAGGATGCCTAACAGTCCGGAAATCATAGAAGTGGACTGTGCCATGGCGGTGATATGTGCAGGGGCCTGGTCCGGGCAGCTGGCCAGCATGCTGGACATTGGCCATGGGACGCAGAAGCAGCTGCTGGACGTCCCTCTTCCTGTTGAGCCGCGCAAGCGCTACGTCTACGTCTGCCACTGCCCTACTGGGCCGGGACTGGACGCGCCCATGGTCATCAACCAGGAAGGGTCATACTTCCGGCGGGAGGGCCTCGGGGGGAACTACATCATGGGATCAGGCCCGAGAACGGACGAGGTGCGTAGCCTACGAAAACAGATATGTGAAATAGAGGAAACCAATGCACAAGTGACAGCTAGCTTGTCTTCACAATATTATGTTTGTTTGAATTTCTGTGTAAAAAATAAGACTTAATTTAAACGAAAACTTGTGTTTTCTCTTTTTTCCCCCCACATTAAAACAAAAAAAAAAAGTGATTGTGGCCCTCAGAATGTTTTTACCAACGATCAGTATGTTTTTAAAAACTGCAGAGGTTGGGAGATCTGGGCCCCGTTGCAAGAAAGTTGCAATCAATTGCAAATAATTGCTAATTTTGAAACAACCATTCTGATTGGCTCAGGGTTTGCCCTATTAAGAAGACATGCATGCAACAATGATTTTGATTGGCCAGTGACAATCAGTTGCAAGTTGCGTTTAAACGCAAAGTTTCTAGCAACGGGGCCCTGCTCGTATTGTGGTAGTTTTGATCGTGTATCTGTTAAAAGCCTTCTTGAAATGTGAGCAGACAGTGCAGAGAAGGGCTGCGCAGAATGTGGGTTTCATGTCTTCAGTTATAAATTGAGTGAGCAGTTTGCTCCGTTGTGGTATGCATGGCATGGATTTGTTTCATGATTTCATGACTTTGTATTATTTGTGCAATGTGTACAGGAGACAAAAGAAGGGATGATGTTTGTTTCCTGAAGCTTCTGTACCAAGGGTATATCTGGGTGGTTACAAAAGTAAGTTATAATCATAGTGTTCACAGACTAGGGGAGCTTAACAGTGTTTGCATATGTGGTTAGAGGTTCAACTAAGCATGCTATGAGCTGTACATGAGTATAATTATACTGACTTTAAAGGGATGGTACAGTATTGGTGGAGATGAGAATTGGGCTTTTAACTTTTTGCGAGATACCAAGAAAACACTTATGATATAGTACAGAGCATACCATTCTAAGAGGAATTCAAAGTTTATTTGATGAAAATCGGGTTTGGAATGACTGAAACATCCAAAAACAAAGTAAAACAAAGCGATTGTAATGAAGTGTGAGTCCCACACTTAATCAGAATCGCTCATTTTTGGATAACTAAGCCATTTCAAAACCAATTTTCATCAAATAAATGTTGAATTCTTCATAGAATTACATGCTCTTTCATATTTCATAAGAGGGTTCTCATTATCTCACCAAAAAATGTTAGAAACCTGAAATTAGGTCTCAACCAAAACTGTACGATCCCTTTAAATGTCAACTTCTTTGTTGTAGGAGGAACCAAAGACAACCGACATGAACGTGGATTACGACTTCTTCGATGAGGTTGTCTGGCCATCGATATCAAAGACTGTTCCAGCTTTTGAGTGTCTGAAGGTGAGGGTTAGTAGTGCAGGTTTTTAGCAACATTTGATATCTTCAAATGAGGGTTCAATTTGATTTGACCCACAACAGATTTATTTTGTCTCTCCACTTCATGACTATAAAGAGAAAAAACCACAACAGTGTGTGGGTTTACATCTTAAGCAGTTGATATTTTGCATGCCTTGTATGCACAAATATCCAGACTTCTGTGAAGCCGCAGTTTTTAGCGGCTGTTATCTCATGCCCACTGTGAGGTTGACTGAAAACAGTGCAGTCATATTGTACATCTGTCGATACGAGTCATTCTCACAGTGCCACTTCATTCATGTCAGCCAGCAACATTAACCCATCGGCTCGTAGATAATGTATTTTTGTTATTTGGTACTGTATCTTTTTACTAGAATTTTTATGCCTCCGCCACGAAGTGGTGCCGGAGGCATTATGTTTTCGGGTTGTCCGTCCGTCCGTCCGTCCGTCCTTCCGTCCGTCCGTCCGTCCGTCCGTCCTTCCGTCCGTCCGTAATGAATTTTGTGGACAAGGTAACTATCAAAACCTGTTGAGGTATCCTAATGAAACTTGGCATGTATGTGTATTAGGGGGTGAAGTTGTGCCTATCAACTTTTGGGTGCACATGCTCAAGGTCAAAGGTCAAAAGGTCAAGGTCAAATACATAAAATTTCACTATTTCCACCATATCTACTGAATGCCTGAAGATATTCTCTTGAAACCTAGTATATACATGTATTACCTAATTAAGATTCTCTGGTGAAAGTTTGGGTCATGAGGTCAAAGGTCAAAAGGTCAGGGTCAAATACATAAAATTTCACTATTTCCACCATATCTATTGAATGCCTGAAGATATTTTCTTGAAACTTAGTGTTTACATGTATTACCCAATTAAGATTCTCTGGTGAAGGTTTGGGTCATGAGGTCAAAGGTCAAAGGTCAAAAGGTGAGGGTCAAATACATAAAATATCACTATTTCCACCATATCTATTGAATGCCTGAAGATATTTTCTTGAAACTTAGTGTATACATGTATTACCCAATGAAGATTCTCTGTTGAAAATTTAGGTCATGAGGTCAAAGGTCAAAAGGTCAAGTAAAAATATTAAAACTTCTTTTTTTTCTCCGTACCTTGGAAAATTGTTCAAGGTATCTTCATGGAACATAGTATATACATGTACTGACTGGAATTGATTGTATCTAGAGAATGTAGGGTTCATGGGGTCAAAGGTCAGGGGTCAAAGGTCAAGTGCAACACTTTCAAATTTTACTATTTCCCTCATATTTATGCAATGCCAGCAGGGTTATATTTTTTTTTGCACTTGGTGTATGCATGTGTAACCTAATAGAAATTCTCTGGAAAGTTTTTTTTTCTGCTTTTTTTTGCCTCAAAGGTCAAAAGGTCAAAGATCAAGTGAAAGTGCTGAACTAACTTTTTCCTCCATATCTCGGAAGTGGCTCAAGTTATCTTGAAACTTAGTACATATTATGCATGTTCTACCTGAAAGTGATTATCTTATGAATATTAGGGTCAAGGGCCAGATGAAAATGGTAACAATTTACTATTCAATTCAGAAATTCACACCAATTCTCCACACCTGTACCTTGAAAATTACTCAATGCCTAAATGTATGAATGGGTCAAAGTCAAGTTAAAGTCCTTAAATCCCTAGATACATGCTCTCCTATTCATCCAATTAAACCTAGGTCAAGGAAGGTGAACATTCAACACATTTGTGAGAAATTTGTTATTTCAATCTTTTGCCAATTTTGTGAAAATGTAATCACACATTGTCCACATGTACTATCTAGACCTATTGGGAAAACCATGTATTATGGCGGAGGCATACCAGTCGCCAAAGCGACATTTCTAGTCATTATTTATTCTTTGTTGTTGTTGTTGACAAGACACAGTTGAATAATTTTCATGATTTGTGCCCTCATACATAAGTTTTATTTCGTGTTACAGACTTTCTAAAAGTCCCTCTAATGCTAATATATAACTGATTCTCAAGTTGACAACACATATATATATTCCCCATTTTTTCTTTGAACTCATTCGTTTATATAGTTCGTTTTAGTAAGATTTTACTACAGTCAAATTTTGGCTCACCCTCCACACTTTTGAGAATCGCTTCCTTCAAAGGTCACAAGCTTCTTGAATGTTCATCAGCTATATCTTTTAAGCGGGGGTTAAAATTCTTGGATGGCATACTTTGTGTGATGGAATAAGATACTTTAGGCAATCCCGATGAGGGGTTTAGCTCATTTGATAGACAAAAGCATGGCAATGCTTTAAAAATTATAAAGTTTTGAATGAATGTGTGTTGTTAGTACTACAATGTGATGGTGGATATGGTTGTGTATTCTTCTGCCTTTAAAGAGATATCAATGTATCTTCTCTTTTTGATTTGTTTGTTTGTTTGTAGCTGAAGAGTGCCTGGGCTGGTTTCTATGACTACAACACCGTGGACCAGAATGCCATCATAGGCTTCCATCCGGCCTACCCAAATCTCCTGATGGCCACCGGCTTTTCAGGCCATGGCATCCAGCAGTCGCCAGCCGTGGGCCAGGCGATCAGCGACCTCGTCTTCGAGGGGAAGTTTGTCGAGATTGACCTCACCCGCATGGGCTTTGACCGCTTCGTGAAGAGGATGCCCATCAGGGAGCAGTGCATCATATGAGAAGGATAAGGAGAAGGGAGTCCCCTTGCTTGATGGACTTGCGTCAGGACAAGAACCCCCAGAACAGGACCATACCAAGGGACATGTATACTGTTGAAAGGGGAACACGATGTGCTGTGACTAATAGACATTGTGGCAGTTGTGTGTTTGCTGATATTGCATCGGAGACTGTGCACTTCAACACTCGGCGGCACCTGTGACCTTTTGACCAAAGAGAGGGTGAAAGGAGGTAAAAGGTCAGCGTTCTGCAAGGATCACTGGTCAACTGTCCACTCCAATTGATTCGTTTTCGTTCTATGCCTTTTACCTAAGCCATACGTGCCACTTGGTGTGTGATGGGATCAAAAATTTGCATGTATGTAACCCTGGAAAAGTTCCCTCATTTATTATCTTTAGGATCCTATCAAAGGCATCTTTGTAAAATGAATTGTACAACATTATTTTGCATTCTGATGGATCTTTGCTATGAGGACATTTGTGCAAGCCTAATGTATCCATTTTCATTCATCTTTGTATTCACAGACAAAGAGGAAATAATTTTACTGATGATCATGGAAAAGAAAAATTTAGTCGGTACATTTTTTTACAGATAAAAATTCTTTGGTTGTGGTCCGATCTATTTATACACCTGACACCAGTGAACACGTTTGGGATGTGTTCATAGTTTGTGAACTGGCACCGTATCCATCAATTCACAGTATAATTGCATTCTGTATTGTACAAACTATTGAGTTTTAGCATATTCGCGTAATCTATAATGTTTCAAATGTGAAGTTATTTTACATTTGTTAGTCTTTCTGTCTTCCACAATAGGTGTATTACATATGTTTAAGATTATAACCCTGTATAGTGCATATGCAGCTAAATGTGTATTCCCCTGCATTGTTCGGTCTTGTTTTTGATTTTGTATGTATTCACCTTGAATACAAAATTTAACACATGTACTAACTTTTTTCTGTCATAGTTCTTTTTAAGTTTAAGCTGTTGCTGAAGTAAGTGCAATCAACCTAGAACTGGAAATAGTGCACTTTAAAGAGAGCAAGTAAGTGAAAGCAATAGTGCTGAGACGAGACAGCTTTTGCAGACAACCAGTTATGTTATGCCAGTATCTTGCATTGTTTGTCTTCTCATTACACTGTACTGCTTGTTTTAGTCAAATTTAGCAATATTACAGTTTAAAAGGGATGGTACAGTATTGGTGGAGATGAGAATTGAGCTTTTAGTTTTTTGTGAGATACCAAGAAAACACTAATGAAATAGCACAGAGCATAATATTTTAAGAGGAATTCAAAGTTTATTTGATGAAAATCGGGTTTGGAATGACTGAAACATCCAAAAAAAAAAGAAGTAAAACAAGCGATCGTAATAAAATGTGGGTCCCACACTTTATTAGAATCACTCTGTTTTGGATATCTCCGCCATTTCAAAACCAATTCTCATCAAATAAACGTTGAATTCCTCTTTCATATTTCATAAGAGATTTCTCATCATCTCACCAAAAAATGTTAGAATCCTGAAATTAGGTCTCAACCAAAACTATACGATCCCTTTAAATTTAATTTTTTTTTCCTTTCTCTCATAGCCCTTTGCAGCCATGTGGCTGAAAGAATGGATTTTTTGAATTCAATTTGCTTCATCAGTCTTTCACTCTAGCCATAACTCAGTATAAGAGTGGCATGTGGCACAGTTTCTGCTATTCAAAAGCATCCCACCTGGAAGAGGTAGAAGAAATGTATGCCAGTTTTATCAAAAATTGTTTTTGTGGTTCAAGTGTGAAAGCGAAAATGATTTCCATCTTACATTTTATCTCGTAATGTACGGTAGAGATATTCGGCCATTGGCTGCACATTAGCCATTGGCTGAATTTACGTAATATGAGAGGCCGTTCTGCGCACAATCGCCATCTTCGTTCCAGCGCAATGTTTGATCGCAAAGCGATTTTTATCTGACCGAAAAAATCGGAAAATATCATCGAAATCCGTGGAAATATGGAGCTGATTTCGTGCTCTCTTACAAGCGTGAATATCGTTGGTTTGTTTCGTACTCAGCATGGATGAATAAGCTGACAAATCAGAGAATGCAAAAGCCAAAAAAGATACCGAGCTGTGTGAGCCTAGGCCAGCCCAGCTCCCAAGAGCGAAGAAGAAGGCTGTTTATTTCATTGCTTTTCATTGCTTGAATCTCTGCTTGATCAAGTTGCCTTTTTCTTTGCCACTGTTTTTCTAATAGACACATTTTTTAATCCATTGAGGATGGACTGATTCTGCTATAACACACATTTCCCATATTGCCATAGACACTTGCCCGAGTATACTTGGGACTCGTCCTCAACGGGTTAAGAAGTGTAAACAGAGAAGAGAAGGGTCGTGTGTATCTCTGTGTAGGAAGAGTGTTCATTGTTTTGTTTTTTTTCCACTCTTTATCTGTCAAGGTGTTGTGGTCTAGTTTGTGCTGTGCTATCTCAGGAGGTTCCACGTTCAAGCCTAGTCATGGCAGTTTTTGTCCTGGAGCAGGACATTGTAACCCCAGTGCTTCTCTCAGCCCAGGGGTATAAATAGGTGCCCTGTACAGGAAGCTACAAGTTAATTATGCTAAATCTTTGTGTATTTTGAATGCCGATTGATGCAGAAAACCTCGTAGCATTGTATGCACATTTTTCAAAGTCCATGGCACAGAAAGGGTTAAAGGGAAGGTAAACCCAAAGAGCAATGTGGATTGAGTGAAAGCAGCAACATTAGTAGAACACATCAGTGAAAGTTTGAAGAAAATCGGACAATCGATGCAAAAGTTATGAATTTTTAAAGTTTTGGTGATGGAACCGCTGGATGAGGAGACTACTAGAGGTTATGACGTATGAGTGGACAACAATACCAAGAAAACATAAAGAAAATTCTACAAAAATCCATTTTTCATGAAAATTACAAATTCCATCAACTTGATATTGACATATGTTAAGGGTAGCAATTATTCCCCCTGCTTTCTGAAAGAGGTTGGTCCATTGCTCTTTCATAATTCTAGAAAAGTGAATTTTTGTTGAATTTCCTTTATATTTTCTTTGTATTGTTGTCCACTCATTCGTCATATCCTCTAGTAGTCTCCTCATCCAGCGGTTCAACACCAAAACTTTAAAAATTCATAACTTTTGCATCGATTGTTCGATTTTCCTCAAACTTTCACTGATGTGTTCTACTAATGTTGCTGCTTTCACTCAATCCACATTGCTCTTTGGGTTTACCTTCCCTTTAATGAGGCTGGTAAAGGCCCGTTTACACCGATCACAGTATGGGCAACGGCGTAGGCCAGGATTTTGCTATGGTGCGCCAAAAGGAACCAAGTCTGGTTCTGTTACAATATCACTTCTCTGCTAATAATTTTGTTACAAAATTTTTCTTCTACTGTTGATTTTGTTGCTCTTCATTTTGATATAAGAATAACATTTGGGGTGATTTTGTACCAAATTACTGATTCTGTTTCAACAGAACCAGACATGGTTCCTTTTGGCGCACCATAGCAAAAACCAGGCCTGTTGACCAAACCGTACTTTGTGTAAATGCGCCCTAAGAATCTTCACCAGTGGGTGGGGAGTTGGCACACTTTAGTTAGGGCCCAAGCTTCCGGTAACTCAGGTAATCAATCAAAAATTCATGCATCGTCAAATGCTCTGAGCACTGTGACAAGATTTTCAAGGCACTGTGTATGAACCAAAATCATTTTCATTACTATCCTGGTCACATTCTTGTGTCTACCATGCTTCATGAAGTCAATATAGCCTGATATGCAATTGTATTCAAATTCCCCCCCCCCCCCCCCCCCCCCCCCCCCCGAAGGACCTTGTAATGAGCAATTCGATTCAAATGTCTGTGTGCATTTTCTTGTGGTGTAAAGTGTATTGCATTGCCTGTGAGGGTTACTGTTTGGCTTAGTGTCATGTTGTGTAATTGGAGGCCATGTGCATTGAAATGTATGAGTGAAATATCCTATCATGTCTGTACCTACATTTTATAGTGCCATCTAAGCAATTGGCTTCTACTGTCAGAGAAAAGCATGCAACTATGTCTCTGTATTAGCAATGTGGCTGTTAATTGCACAGTGTGATTTGGCATTTGTCTGTAACATACTACTTTAGTCTGTACTTCACACAAATTAGTAGTTCTGTGCAAATAGATACACCATTTTAAAGAAAAGATTAAAAAAAAAAAAAAATCTTGTATGTATTAACTCTTTATGTGCCACATTCGCATGCCCGAACTCTGTCGACGGCGCGCCAACTTCGCATATTCTGCTCAAAAGCACAAACCCGCCCAAACTGATTGATAAATCGGCAAATGCCACAATGCAATGAAAGTGTTTTTCTCGATTCTGTTCTCTCTCACATACAGCTAGCATTTTATATGGTGACTGACCAGCAAGCAATGTTCCCTACTGGATTTACATGTAAACTTTTACAATTTACTTGTAAACTGGATTTACTTGTAAAGTTTATGTCACCGATTTGTGTGCAAAACTCACGCATTTTCAGTAATGTAACTACTGGTCATTTGAAAGAAAAGCAATCCTAGATTTACCATACAATTTATGTCTAAGCAAGGCTTGGCGTTTTCTCCACATCTCTGCTGACTACATGTCCAGCTTTTAACAGAAATGTATAAAAGTTACATAGATTTGACATAGAATGTTTTCTCAAAGCATAACTGCGTTGGCATCTCAGAATAATGTGGCACACAGGGGGTTTCCCCCATGGCACATAAAGAGTTAATAATAAAATTGCAGAACATTCAAGACTTTTAATCTACATGTATGATTATAAATGTGTATGTTGATCTCATTTTGACTGAATTTGCATATTGTGCAAAGTATCACTAAGTCCTCTATATTTCAGTGTCTCAGGGAGTCTGCTGAAACATGAGACTGCACTCACACGTGTCTTGATAGGTTGAAAAAGCCACTTTGCCTGTTTGGAGTAAACTTGGACCAGTTTGTGGTACATTGTGTCAATCAGGGTGGTTCAAGAGTTTTGCATGTTGCAGCATCATGTAAAAACATCTTGTTTGACAATCTTTAAAAAAAACACACAAAAAAAACCAAAACAAAAACTGCAGCATAAAGAAAAGCATCATGCCAAAAGATTGATAACATGCAATATTTAAAAACTTGCAAATCAGTCAAATTGAAGTGTTGGGAAATTTACCATGATCTGGCTAGTCTATTTTTAGCTAGGTAGCACAAACAAAGCTCTGAAAACTTAGGCTTGAACCCAGCCCCAATAGACCTTGCACTGTGTGCACATACATTCACTCACTGTATTACTTTATGCCCATGCTAAAATTACAAGTTGGGGACCAACTGAATTTATCTTCTCATGAATTAATGTTGATATAGACAAGAAACTCTACTTAAAGTACTGTTTACCATGGGGAGCAGTGATTTAAAAAATGTTTTGAGATATCACATTTGATGCCTAAATGCGTAGGTCAGTTGTATCACAAAACATTCTACCATATAAAAACTCTGCAAGAAAGCCTAAAATATAGAAAGATATTGATACGATTTTTCTCAATAAACAAAAGCTGTAGACGGTTTAGTCGAGAAACATTTTAATTATAACTGTTGTTCACATGTTGTACATTTAACAATATTTATCATTATACTGATTCAAATTTTTAGTTTGGTTGTTTCTATCCTCGACTCATATTTTAGAACTATTTTGAAGCACCAAAGCTGGGTTTTTGTTTCATCTGCAAAAGGTAAATAATGCCTTAAATATGATTCAGTTCCTTCATAAAGATGTCTGTAATAATTGTTAAGTTGTAATGGTATTTGCAGTTACTTTGACAATGTTCCTGTTGCTGTCATGGTAACTGTAGTGAACACAACTTCAGTCATTGCAAACCAACGTAAGAAAGATGCCTGTGGTATTGAATATGTATCAGATTTTGTGTGAACCAACTTTTGTCAATGTCAGATATGTTTTCCTACTTCACATAATGTATGTACAGCATGAGTGATATTGTTTGTACCTGTATGTTTTTTTAGAGCAGACACTTTTCTGAGGCCAAGTGGGTGCTACACATGTATTCCTAGTGGTAATTCTTGACCAGCTAATTGAGGTTTGTTTTAAAGTTTTTTTTTTGTGTGTTCTGTATTTTTTTTTCTCTTGAAGACAGTGTCATAATCATGAAAGAAAATTGTAGGTGTTGGAAGTGG
Organism: Diadema setosum; assembly: GCA_033980235.1. NCBI lineage: Eukaryota > Metazoa > Echinodermata > Echinoidea > Diadematoida > Diadematidae > Diadema > Diadema setosum. The sequence goes on along the minus strand of CM067069.1, from coordinate 14,282,346 downwards.
TTATGTACATTTTGCACAGCAAATCAAGAGTTATTATCTTGTAATACCGTATGTCCCAAAAAAGGCACCCTCCACAATGATATCTTTAAAAATACATGTAGTGAATCAATCCAAATACAAATTCAGGGTATGAAACTATAACTCATTGCCAACCTCTTACAGAAAACCCCATTTGATTTGCTTCACTGGTCAAAGAAAAATTAGGAATTTTGTAGAGGATATCAAGAAACTCTTCCCTCCAAGTTCTGTCTATTGTATTCACACATAAACATGTCAAAGTGCTAAACTTGGGAGAATCAGACTCATGACATGTTTTGCAACATTCCACATTTCTCTGTGACTGCCTAACCAAATTGAATGTGGTTTTCTGCAAAATAGAGCTAAGATGTTATATTTTAAGACCCTGAAGTAGCATTTAGATGGTTTAATCATATTGAGCATTATCAATGCAAAAATTTGATTGTATTTTTTTTTTTTTTTTTTTTTGTGGGGACATACTGTATGTCCTGAGACAAAAACTTGGTCAAGATGTTCATTTGCATTTGAAAAAAAAAGAAGAAAAGAAAAATGAAGAAAATGGAAGAAAAAGAATGAAGAGAGAACTAATGCTTTGTTAAAATTTTGTATTTGTCTTGCATCATATTATAATGTATTGTATATACTGTATGTAGTATGTTCTGCCTATGTCTGATACTCAAAATACAATGTATAGGATACATTGTACATTCTTACAAATAAATATTTTTCTTCCTAGAGTACATGAACAGCAAACATCTCAGATTCCTTTTCTCATTTCGACGTGGTCTTAGTACTGGTGACAACTACTGCGTGTTGCAAATGTAAAAAAACCCCAAAACTACTTACATTCTTTAGTGATGTACCTCGTGTGATCTAGGGTGGTATTCTGAAAATCTTCCCAAGTTTCTTCCCAAGTAAGAAACTTAGGAAGTGCCTAGGAATTAGTATTCTGAAATTTCTTCTTAGGAACTTGTTAATGCAAATTAGGCCATCCTTATCCCTGCCCACATCCTTTTTTAAACCAATACAAAATGCCGTATCACAAGGAATCAACCAATGACAATCGCATACATGTATTACTTTCACACAGGGTCAAATACACGTGTGCGCGGCATGTCCTCTTTCTCACGCTCAGTTTGCGCATCAAAGTACATGTGTGCACAGTGAATGACAAGCGCGCCTATCATAATGTTTGTACTTAACAACGTACTTTGGACAGGGGTGGGGCTTTCCTAAATATTTTTGTAATTCCTAAGTGTATTCTAGAATACCAACTTCTTCCTAAGTCAGAAATTTGCATACTCCCGCCCCCTTCCTAAGTTTTTTTCCTAAGTTAAGGAAAAAACCTTAGGAACAGGCTTAGGAATAAGAAACTGCTCGTAGGAAGATTTTCAGAATACCACTTAGGAAGAAATTTCTTCCTAGGAAGGATTTCAAAATATACCACCCCTTGTGTGTGTCACGTGCAAGATGTACATGTGGTTGAAAACCCTTTGCAACATTTATTGCAGTCAATTCCCTACCCCCCTATTTTCTCTTTTTTTTTCCCAGTCTTATTGTATGAACACAGTATGAGAAATATTGTGCATTTAACCATGAAAATAATTTCGTATGAACTAAACCAAAGTAGTGTCATAGACATGCATGTTAATTCTGATAACTTTACCAGAAAAACCTCTTGCTGTATTGAAGTCTTGTTACATCATTGTGTGTGTGTGTGTGTGTGTGTGTGTGTGTGACAATAGGGTTTCCTGAATGTACATAGCAGTGCATATAAATGTTTGTTTACATATGTACGAATGAATGAATGTATGTATGTATGTATGTATGTATGTATGTATGTATGTATGTATGTATGTATGTATGTACATATGCATGCATGTATGTGTTTGTATACATAATAAACTGACCAGAAAGAATATAAATTATTAGTGGAAAAGTGAGCAAAGAAAATGGGATTCCATCGGGATTAAAAAAGCTGCATCACTTCGGTGATCCCTCGCATTTATCCCCAAGTTGAATTATCCTTCGGGTTTATGCCAGGTTCAAGTGTGTGCGTGTGTGTCACACACAAACACACTGCTATAGCTTCTGACCACCCGAGCATTGAGAATTAAGGGTTTCTGGGACGAACACTGCACTAGGGCTTTTATAGCTCAGTCGGTAGAGCACCGGTCTAGCAATCCGGAGGTCTCGGGTTCGAATCCCGATGGAATCCCATTTTCTTTGCTCACTTTTCCACTAATGTTTGTATACATGTGAGGTATGAGGAAAGAGAAAATGATGTATAGCTTTTAAATTAATGTACCGGTACATGTATTACTGTATTCCTCTTTCTGTTCTTCTTTTTTAGGAAAAAGTTAAAAAATTGGTCTCCGCCGGGAATCAAACCCGGGTCCTTTGGCATGGAATACCAACGTACCCCTTAACAGTCAGTCCGCAGCACGTATGCTAATGAGCTGATCTGGCAAGATTTATTCAGCACTCTCGTTGACGATCTTTGCGTTCGAAAGGTGTCTCGTCGTGCGAGATTTTGCGAGACTTTGATAGGGCTATGGTTTTCACAGTGAAGCGACTTGTACATACATTTGTCATGGCTACAAGTCACGGTAAATTGTTCTCCAGACTTTGATCTTTATTTTGATACTAAATTTGCGTATAACATCGGATCTTATCACGACTATATAATCAGTTGAATTTGCGTAAATTTTACCTGCTTTTCACGGAAGATTTTGTCGTCTAAAGTTCTTTTTTGGTTCCTGACCGGATTAAGAAACTGTTGTTTCTGATTTTTGCTTTTTCATAGAGAGGAAACTTAGATGCTCATCATATATTGGAGTCAAGGAGACGCAAGCATGATTTATACTAGTTTTTCCGTTTTGAAATGTCTGTAAAATTCACTCCTAAGCCGGAAGTATGCTCCACACAAAGTGTACAGTGGCGCGAAAGAGCTCTCTCATTGGACAGTGTTTGCATTCAGCGCTTGAACTACACGCGTGCCAAGAAACCGCAAGTGGCATGAAACCGTTATGTAGCAGCGTAATGACGTAATGCAAGCGCTGAATGCAAGCGCTGTCCAATGAGAAAGCTTACTCTTGAGATTACACGGTTTCAAGCTGATCAGCACTGACATTGATGTATATTTTACTGGTTCCTGACCGGATTAAGCAACAAATTGTCAAGATATTTACATGGATACAAAGATTAGGAGATGGATTACCAAATAAAGCATTTTCATTGAGACACAAGGTGAATTTGATATTTTTTTGACGTCTTGAACGTGTACTGCACGAATTACTTTTTTCATCATTTTTCAAGCTCAAATTACGCTATGACATTTTTCATTTACAATAATTGAGTAACATGTAACGATAGGTTACATATTTTCCTTGAATTTGATACCAAATTTGTGAACATAAGGTGTATTTTTGTTGCCGAAAGCCCAAGGACAAAATCTCCTTACACAGCTCATTACGTATGCAAGCCTAGAGCGGGCTTGCATACGAGTTGAACAAATACGAGCGAATTATCGGGTGCTGCGGACTGACTGTTAACTGCTTGGCCACTGAGATTTCAAAGTGGTTCAGGCTTTATACATACAAACATACACACAAGAAGGAACTGCGCCTAATCAAAATGGCATTAACTGTTTGTGAAAAGGTCTTGAGCAATATAATTTAGCAGGGGTGTTCCTACACTTACTAACATCTGTGAAAAAACAAGCATTATCTGTAGTGTCATGCATGAGTGAGCAAACAATAAAGACAATGGTCATGTTTCATAAGTCACACAAGACCAGGGTGGTCTGTAGAGGGAGAATTTGATAAATCTTTTTTTCTTGTGTTTGTTCATATTGTTTTATCATAGGTCGTTTGACCTCCTACACCTATCCTAACCACTTTAAAACTTTCTTTTTCGTTTAAGGATGGGTATGGTCATGTTCAACCCTCCTAAAATTGCAAAATCCATTTACTGTAGTTTAAAAAAATGAAAACAAAACAACATCAGATATTGTTGCCAACATGCAATGACTCATGTGTGAACATGTACATGTAAGAGAGACATTGTGTCATAGTTAAGTGAAGCAGGAAAGGGGTTAAACAAAGGATGATAAACCTACAGCAGCACTTGAAACACCAGAAAACAGAATTTGTCAGAATCTTGTTTCACAGATCTCCAAAAATGACTTGTGACTTATGAAGTAACCCATTTGTGTCAATTATGTGCTCACGCGTGCATGACTAAACAGATAGATATTCTCATTTTCATCCTGAAGTAATTCAATTAAATGTAGGAACACCCATGCCAAATTATTTTATTAAAACTGTGTCAATCAAAATTTCACTACTGTATTGAAGGGGGGGGGGGGTACTTTGTTCAGAGTATTACATATACACAGGTTCACTCGCACACATGCACAAAACACAACACACACGTGCACACACACACACACACACACACACATACACATACAAACGATGTTGTGGTGACTTGTGTACCCTCAATTAAACTCTTAATGTTATGAAAAGTTTTCTCTGGTCCAAAAGGACGCCATCAGGAACATGGTGTTCCATACTGATACACAAATACTGGGTGTTGGTATAGTCTCCAAAAGCCACTGAAATGATAAGCTCTGGAAATACGCACTCGAAGCACAAAGATTAGAATGGGTACCGGTACCTCTTCAAGAACTATTTTTCACATTTCAGCAGCGGTGCATGAAATCACGACAATTGATCATAATGTGGTTGAAAATTATGTTTTTGACATCAAGTTTGATCTCTGAAGCTGTGGGAGTATGACTACAAAGAAATGTGAATGACAGGGATCCCAGTCTTGTTCCAACAATACAAATATATGGCTTATCAGAATCGTGAAGACTTGCAATGCCCAGCAAGGAAATGTGCTCTACCAGTAACCAAGATGACAATAGGATCATGGCCCTACGCTACTGCACAAATGCCAGTAATTTTGATTTCTCACCGACTGACATACCGACACATGTTCTAAATCAAGGTTGCAAAGTGGCTGCATGACATCATTTTAAGTGTTTTTGTGTTTTTTTTGACTTGCTGTGTATGATGATTGTTATGTAACATGTCGTTCCTAACCTCTCCCTCACCACCATCTCGAAAGACGCACAAAGCACTATCCAACAAACTGCCCATACACAATGACTGACGGCCCCAAACAGGATCCCTCCAAACCCCCCTCGCTTCAACAAAACACTCACACAAAACATAACAATTCACAAATGTATTCCTCTTTGCAACGCTGCTGTTTATTTACAAAGAGTGTGCGACCAGGTTACAATGAAGAATTGCGAGACACAGCTGTGAAGACGGCCATAGGGGGCGCTCTACTTCTTCTTGGACACACCAACAGTCCTTCCTCTCCTGCCAGTGGTCTTGGTGTGTTGTCCTCTCACACGCAGTCTGCACAGGAATGGGAAACAGGACGGGCATTCACATTTACTCTACTACATTTTCCCAGAAATTATGGACAACATTGGTCCCACCTCATCTGTGGTGGAATGATATCAAGACTAAAGAAAGTGCAGTAGATTGGACGTGTCAATTCAAAATAAAAATGTATTGTGCCACTCCATTATGCATTTCTCAGAAAGGACAAAAAATGTGACAAAAAGTCTGTGAAACTACTTCAGCACATTTCCACATTTTTCTGGAGGCAAGTTTTAGTCTTTGAATAGCATGTGTCAAATCTTATCTAGGACTACTGCTTCTCAACAAAGTATATATTTCGGATGAAAGTTGTTTTTTTTTTTTTCATTTTCTTTCAATGTTAGTGGTGTCTGCACTTTGTAACTGGTATGAATAGCCTTCAAGCCACTAAGGATACCTACTGGCCACATTTCAAACATATTATTTTGATAAAATTGTCTTGGCAAGAATCGCAACACACCACACATCAGTGGGCAAGTTTCTTCATACACTTGATCAAGCTCATCCCCCCCCCCCCCCCTTGTAGTGAGAGCCCCTGCATGAAAGAGAAGCGAGCACAAGGCTACGACATACCCCCAGTAGTGCCTGAGACCACGGTGGGCCCTGATCTTCTTGAGGCGCTCGAGATCCTCGCGAAGCTTGTTGTCGAGGTTGTTGGCCATCATTTGACCGTACTTGCCGTCCTTGACATCCTTCTGCCTGTTGAGGAACCAGTCAGGGATCTTGTACTGGCGCGGGTTCTGCAGGATCGTCATCAGCTTCTCAACCTGGAGGGGGTCAGCAGTGGAGATGAAGATTGTAACAATATTAAGTGGAAAGACTACTAAAGCACTGATGGGGAGAATAATGACACATTCTTTCTTGATCTTTATCTATACAGTGGATTCCCATTATAATGAAGTCCTCGGGACTGGCAGCTTTCTTTTGTTATATTGAAATTCTGTTTTAACCGAACAATCAAAAAATAAACAAGAGACCCGCGGGTCTAGCGCTCACCTGAGTATCGCAAGTTCACCTTTCACGCAGTCACTAATCTAAATTATTCACAGCTCTACTAAAATTTGACCAGGCTTCTCAAGTAGAAGATGAAAATGTAAAATAAGGGCCAAAATTTTTTAAGATTCCTTAATTTGGGGGGGATTGGGGGCCCCCTGGGGCCCTCTGGGTTGGGCATGGTGCCCATTTTGATAAATTGAGATCCTGACCCCCTAGGGATGCTACCTGCCAAGTTTGACGAAAATCCATCATGAGGTTTTCAGGAAGAAGATGAAAATGTACAATTCAGGCCCCCATTTGGACCTTCCCAACCTCCCCCCCCCCCCCCCCCCCCACCCCCCCCGCCCCCAAGAGGGGCACCCCTGGATTTGCTATGAACAAACTTGAAACTACAGTCATTAATGTACTCACTCATAGTATTATCTTAGCTCTATAACTTCTGATTCTAGAGAAGATTTTTAAAGATTCCTTCATTTGGGGGGGGGGGGGGGGGGGGGTTGGCCCCCGAACAATTAAAAAACAAACAAGAGACCCGCGGGTCTAGCGCTCACCTGAGTATCGCAAGTTCACCTTTCACGCAGTCACTAATCTAAATTATTCACAGCTCTACTAAAATTTGACCAGGCTTCTCAAGTAGAAGATGAAAATGTACAATAAGGGCCAAAATATTTTTAGATTCCTTAATTTGGGGGGGATTGGGGGCCCCCTGGGGCCCCTGGGTGGGGCATGGTGCCCATTTAAACAAATTGAGATCCTAACCCCCTAGGGATGCTGCCTGCCAAGTTTGGTGAAAATTGGTCATGGGGTTCTCAAGAAGAAGATGAAAATGTACAATTCAGGCCCCATTAGGACCCCTCCCCACCCCCCTCCCCTGGGTCCCAAGGGGGGCACCCCTGATTCTGCCATGAACAAACTTGAAACTACAGTCATCAATGTACTAACTCATAGTATTAACCAAAGATAGTAGATATAAGATACGAAGGCGCGCGATAAGAATGGACACAAAATGGCTTCCCTACATGACGATACAAAAGAGAGCTAAGTACAAACTCAGTACACCTAGGAACATCATTCATTTCCAAAGGTAGTGGTATCTTTATCATTTTAAAAAGATTTAAAAATTATAGTCGTAGCTTTTTTTTTGATTAAGGGGATTATTTTGAAGAACGAGATTTTAGAGTAATAAGGATTATTTCGTGGAGGTAAAAATTTGGCAACAACGTGATCTCACAATCAAAGACGCTTGATAAACAACAACATCTTCAAAGACAGCGCGTCTCAGACAAAGACACACATCACCTGAGACGCGCTGTCCCTGAAGCCGCTGCTGTTGTTTATCAAGTGTCAAGACAGCGCGTCTCAGGTGATGTGCGTAATACGCTTGAGGTCCGCGCGCTGTCCATTTGTTTTGTACAGGATAAGCGCGCACTTTCGTGTCTTATTAGTTAAGCGTCTTTGGTATTAACTTAGCTCTATCACTTCTGGTTCTAGAGAAGAAGATTTTTACAGATTCCTTAATTTTGGGGGGTTTGGGCCCCCCTGGGGGCCCCCTGGGTGGGGAATGGTGCCCATTTTAACAAATTGAGTTCCTAACCCCTAGGGATGCTACTTGCCAAGTTTGATGAAAATCGGTCTTGGGGTTTTCAAGAAGAAGATGAAAATGTAAAAAGTTTACGCACGACGGACGACGCACGATGCACGCCGGACGCCGGACGAAGGGCGATCGCAATAGCTCACTTGAGCCTTTGGCTCAGGTGAGCTAAAAACAGAGTGGACGATTTTTGCTGCCTGAATTTTTAGTTCGTTGTAACCGGAATTTTGTTATCAATAACTGTGTTCACTATACTGGGAGTGCACTGTATACCCATCATGTTTGAGGCTGAAATCCTTTGCAGATGAGAATCACCTATTGTAGTTTTATGCAGTATACATCAGTAAACTACTGTATTTCTGTTACTGCGAACTGCAAAAGTTAACCCGACAGTGTTGAAAAAAAAAAGGCCTCTTGTAACACAAGTTTAATATATCATGTTGTCACAAAGGTGGGAAATCACTCACTTTTCTCCTGAAAAGAGAGAACATGCATTTCTCATTCTGTCACCATGATCCTCAACTGCTAATTCAACCATTCACATAATGGTCTAACTAGCCCCATTTGCAAAATATATGGCATTGACAATACAGCTGAGTCCAGTTATAATAAGGTCCTCTGGACCAGCGGACCGGCAATATGAATTTCTGGTTACAACGATATAAAATCATAGGCTCCAAAATCATCTTCTATAGATATTTATTCATATATTCTTATCTGTTCGGTTATAGCTAAATTTGGATATGATGAAAGAAAATTGGACCAGCGGACCGGCAATTTTCTTTCATCATATCCAAATTTAGCTATAACCGAACAAATAAGAATATATGAATAAACTTCTATAGATGATGATTTTAGAACCTTTAATTTTATATCGTTGTAACCAAAATTTCATCATAACAGTGTATAATATATTGGGAGGGAAGGTGCACTGTATTATGTTACAATTGATTGACACATTGCCTTACATCAACGTAAATATGCTGTATCAACTGTATGCCTATTTGAATTCATGATCACCCATGAAAAACATGACAGCCAGAAGACATGGCAACATGCTGTTTTTAGTGCACCTGGACAAACCATGAGGGAAAACTTTCTTACCTCTTCCTCAGACAGCTCTCCTGCCCTCTTTGTCACATCGACATCAGCCTTGCGACAGCAGATGTTGGCATATCGCCGACCAACACCCTGCAGAGAAAGTAAAACACAAAGTTGATGAAAATCTTCAATTACCTGCCCACAACAGCTTCTTCATTCGGGGCTCTGATCTTGTGTGAAGTCCAGAAAGTTATGGAAACTGAGCCATACCAAAATAATACTTAAGATGTAAATTTTGTAAATTGGCCCATGTTGTGATCTTGAAAGCAATGCTATCAATGTAATCTGTATTATGTGCCAATATAATCATGTATCTCTTATGTAGAAAAAATATGAAGTGAGTTAGGTGTTCATATCAACATCCTTTCCCACCCCTATACATGTTATACAAAATTTGCTGACGATGATCCTACCAGTGTATCTTTAGAAAATTGCTATGTGTCTTATAGGGAGAAAACCATTGCTATTAAACTACGTGTACAGCACTGAACCAGAAAGACGAAGGCCCTTTCATGTTACACGCTTACCTTGATTGCTGTCAGGGCATACATGATTTTCCGTCTGCCATCAATGTTGGTGTTCAGCACACGCAAGATGTGCTGAAACTTTTCTGGGAGAACGAGAGCCGGCTGGGTGACAAAGAGAAGAGAGAAAACAGAAGCTTGTTTAGAGCAATGATCACTGTCAGTCACTTACCGTACTGGACAGTGCAAAGCTTGACCAAAATAAAATGAATAAAGCAAAGTAAAAAAAGAAAAAAGGAACTGGTAAGTTGCGAGTGTTTGTTTATATGTAGACCTACACTACCGGCCCCATGGCATAACCAGGATAATTGGTCTAGGTAGTCAAACATCGGTGGTTGCATTTTGGAAGACTTAAAATCATGGTCAAATTTTGAATGGCTTGCTTAATCTTTTAAAACAGGACATCAACTTGGTTCTAGTGTACTTCGCACCTCTTCTTCAATTGATCTCCAAACAAGCACAAACTCACTCTGAATATCCAAAGGCCACGAATATTTGCATCTGAGTGAGACTCAGGACCAGAAGAAATGGAATTTTGACCATTTTTACACTTTTACACTTGTAAGAATATATGGCAACTGCAGCTAGTTCACTGCAAGTAACAGCGTTGCACAGGAGCAGACAGCGCAGCATGGTACAAAGTGTATATCAAAGAGTATAGAAGCTACGCTAAGAGGGTTTATAAAATGGGTTCAAGAATGTAGCCAATAGGAAGCGCTGAAATGAGTCACGTGTGCTTTGGTTATTCTAGTCCCATCGCACTGCATCCACCATGGTTAAATCCTATTGTCGATCGTCTCTGCGCGCGGCGGCTCCTTTGAATTGCATGCATACATCCAGTACGCGCTGTCAATCCTGTAAACAACTTCTAGTTCGGGCTGCCGGCCGGCCGGCCTTTCTTCCCTTGTGCATAACATGTGTGGCGTACGTATACTCTTATATATGTACACTTTGTACAGTACAGTAGACCAAGCGTATGTTGTCTAGTAGGCCTATATGAGGAGTCTAAATCAAGTCTTTAAGGTAAAGGGTGCATATTCTATGTAAAATAAGTAAGTTTTCATGCGGGAACTTAAGTGTCCGGAAACCCAACCCCCCATGCATTATACTTATACTGTATGTGCGGGATTTCCGAGTGCGACGTGCGTAAATGTTTGGGACGAACATCTTCGGACGTCTTGACCCACAAAGGTACGTGAAAAACGCTGGAAAATGCTGTTAGTTTTCGAATTTTCGACCCATTTTATAAAACAAATGATGCACAGGATTATTTCGTGGCATTAGTGGATGCGTAGCTCACTCTCGGGTATTTACAATGTACTGCAACATGCACTCGGCTTCGCCACGTGCATGTTTCACAATTGTAAATACCCTCGAGTGCACTATAGGCCTCCACTAACGCACTCTATCCTGTGCATCATACTCTTGCGATTTCGCACTCAAACGGGTGTAGTACGCCATGGAGCCCAACAGCGGCCATTTTAGTAACAAAACCGCGATCTTCTTAACACGTGTGCCTATGGAGAAAACCCTACCTTCCTTTCATTTTCTTCATTTTAAGGAAAAACACAGCGGTAGAATTGTGTTTCAGGCCTCAAAATATCAGCTGAGGGAAGTATATTTTCTGATACGTTAAAAAAAATTTGAAGAAATTTCATTACTTTTCAATCTGTAGTCCTTCAAAGATTGTATTTGAGCTGACAAATGCCGTCTATCTCTTTCTCTCTCGGGCTACTTCAGCTCAAACCTACGGAGCCCCTAAGGGGACATGAAATTATTATTTTTTTTCCAATTTATCACGGGGCCCCGACTTATTATCTCGGGGCCCCGACTTATTATCACGGGGCCCCGACTTATTATCACGGGGCCCCGACTTATTATCTCGGGGCCCCGACTTATTATCTCGGGGCCCCGTGTTATTATCTCGGGGCCCCGACTTATTATCACGGGGCCCCGACTTATTATCTCGGGGCCCCGTGTTATTATCTCGGGGCCCCGACTTATTATCTCGGGGCCCCGACTTATTATCACGGGGCCCCGACTTATTATCTCGGGGCCCCGACTTATTATCACGGGGCCCCGACTTATTATCACGGGGCCCCGTGTTATTATCTCGGGGCCCCGACTTATTATCTCGGGGCCCCGACTTAATATCACGGGGCCCCGACTTATTATCTCGGGGCCCCGACTTATTATCACGGGGCCCCGTGTTATTATCTCGGGGCCCCGACTTATTATCTCGGGGCCCCGACTTATTATCACGGGGCCCCGACTTATTATCACGGGGCCCCGACTTATTATCACGGGGCCCCGACTTAATTCTCTATACTATACCGTATATGCCACGCGTACAGTAAGGTGTGTGTTTATGCTTTTATCTATTTTTCTCCAATAAACAAGCCAAATTAAATTTTCCATTCAGTCTCGTTTAAAAAAAAACAAAAAAAAAATATTTGTGGATATGATACGTGCAATACATCTTCCCAATCTGACATAAGCCTATTGCAGATTGGGATGACAATAATAAAGGACATTTATATTGCGCAGCTACTATAATAATATACTCTACTGCACATTACAAAATGACACGCATACAGGAAATTCAAACAGAAAATACATTACTTCAAGAGACGACTTTTTAACCTGGCCTTAAACTCATTGATCGTAACTGCTTGTATTACAAACAAAGGGAGATTATTCCATAATTTTGGTGCAGCGTACAGAAATGCCCTGTCACCAACAGTAACTTTTGATTTCCCCGATGAATATTTCAATAATGTTTGATCCCGTGAACTTCGAAGATGAAAAAATATTTGAAATGATGTTTTTAACTCTACAAGTTCCTTTATACGACAACACTTATTCTTGTTACATGTATTGTCATTTTTATCATTATCAGTAGTATACCGCGTAGTCAACACGAATGCACAATACACAGGAAGCAATATAGGCATGTATATCTGTATATATACGAAATAAACCAGAAACCAAGTTCTTGCTGACCACCATCAATTTATTTCAGCACGCAAATTTTAGAGTAGTTCGCAAGAACACTTGAGAAAGAGCAAAATTTGCGTGTCAAAACAAATTGTTGGGGATCAGCATGGACTTTATTTTTTTGATACATGTATCATGATACAGACTTGTATTGATATCCTCTTGTACCTACATGTGGACTACTTATACTGTGTATATATATAATGTATATATATATATATATATATATATATATATATATATATATATATATAATTTATATATGTATAATGTATATATATATATATAGAATGTATATATATATATATATATATATACATATATATATATATATATATATATATTTATATATAAATAATATCGTGGGAAGGGGGGGGGGGGGGGTGAGTAGGGCGGTCGGCTATGAAGTAGAGAAAATGTTCTCATAGGTTTCTATATAGAAGTTGTAGTCTGATATCTCCTCTACACGTTCCATTAGGTTTCATGAAAAAATAAGTGGTTTCAGGCCTTGAAAAATCATATTTTCTAAAGAAATGTCATAAGCCGCCATCTTCGTGTACAAAGGCTATGGGGTTATATCGTGGGAGGGGGGGGGGGGTGAGTAGAGCGGTCCCCTATGAAGTAGAGAAAATGTTCTCATAGGTTTCCATATAGAAGTTGTAGACTGATATCTCCTCTACATGTTCCATTCAGTTTCATAAAAAAAATAAGTGGTTTCAGGCCTTCAAAAATCATATTTTCTCAAGCAATGTCATAAGCCGCCATCTTCGTGTACAAAGCCTATGGAGTTATATCGTGGGAAGGGGGGGGGGGGGTGAGTAGGGTGGTCCGCTATGAAGTAGAGAAAATGTTCTCATAGGTTTCCATAATTGTGAAGGGTTTGTTTGCAAAAACCGATAAGTTCATATTTGCCAAATGGAGATATTTGCAATTAAAGGTCAAGAAAAATAAAGAGAATAATAAGAAAAAATTTGCTTTTTTTTTACCATAACTTCAAAAATGTACTTTTGTATTAGTGACCAATATATCATTTAAAAGGTATCATTTTATACTTTATCACAGAGACCTACTTCAAAATCGTCAAAAATGGACTTAACGGTTTTTGCAAACAAACTATTTATTATAGAAGTTGTAGTCAGATATCTTCTATCCTAGTTCCATTAACGTTTGTTAAAATAGAAATATTTTAGGTCTGATGCAATCTATTGTGCGGGATGACAGAAGATTTATGTTAAACCTAATTTCCTTGTTGTATAAAATAATCATCAAATTTTCACTTTTCACTGCTGGATTCCATGTCGTCTTGTATATTATGATAAAAGACCAACGACATTCAAGTAATTTTGATTTGCCAGCTATAACATAAAGGATGTAATTTTCACACAACCGTATAGAATAATTATTAGAAAAAGAAGAATATTATGATAACGCATATACGAGATCAGGATATTTCAGCTGTGGTATGTGAGGGAAAAAAGGGTGTTTTATTACTCTGTATGAAACCCCAAAACACTGTATCTCTGTGCTGATGAACAGCTTTAAATCTTTTCCATATGCTCTTCAGAGAAAAGTGGCAACAGTGGACAATAACGACGCATGGCTCTTACCGAAAGGGTTGTCCGTGGACAAACGTAATCGAGTCGTACTTTACAATTTAGTATACTGGCTGTTGGTGAAAATGAAGATTCACAAAAAGCACTGCAAAATAGCACTGGAAGCCGCTTTGGGTATGAAAATTGAATTGTAGGTGTGGAAAAATATAGATTATTTTTACACAAATCTTAGGCACATTCGGAATTGGTCTTATATTTTTAAACGTAAAAAAAAATAAAACAGATTCTTGAACGCCCTCTCTCGGTTGAATAATACAATTATTGCATTTTCTTCATTGTTTCAAAGCAGTAAATGAGTTTTCTTCTCTTCAGTGTTGTGATTGCGCTGTAAAATGACAGATGATGAAGGTAAGCTTCATAATTGTATAGCCTATACAGTCAAGTAAATCGTACTTTATAAAATGTCAGTGTTAGTATTAGCATCAATAGATTATATAAAGTGGATATGAAAGCCCTGTTTAGTGTCACATTGCTCGTGATGTTGATGAGGAGAGCAAATTTTGCTACCCGGAGACTCCGCAGATGACCCGCACATGACAGTACCTGGCAGGTATCTCGCCTGTATTCGCCCAGAGGCGCGCACGCAAATCCTTTTTACCCGCAGCCCTGTCACACCTTTCCGAGCAAGCTACGCGGGGTTGTTGCGTGTACTATATAGGGATTTTCCTGCATACCGGACAATTTCTGAGGTCGGACAAGGATTTGGGCGAGTTTTGCATGTGTCTTCTAGACGCGTGCTACTAAAGTTCTACTTGAGGGTATTCTGTGGCCTGTGGGACATGCGTGTCAGGCGCGTGGGGATGACAACTCAGCAGTTACGATCAATGAGTTTAAGGCCAGGTTAAAAAGTCGTCTCTTGAAGTAATGTATTTTCTGTTTGAATTTCCTGTATGCGTGTCATTTTGTAATGTGCAGTAGAGTATATTATTATAGTAGCTGCGCAATATAAATGTCCTTTATTATTGTCATCCCAATCTGCAATAGGCTTATGTCAGATTGGGAAGATGTATTGCACGTATCATATCCACAAATCTTTTTTTTTTTTCGTTGTTTTGTTTTTTAAACGAGACTGAATGGAAAATTTAATTTGACTTGTTTATTGGAGAAAAATAGATAAAAGCATAAACACACACCTTACTGTACGCGTGGCATATACGGTATAGTATAGTAATAATAATACAGGGTATTTATAATGCGCCAGTTCCACATAATTAACGTGCTCAAGGCGCAGTAGAAGAAGTAAGTTATGAAATACAAAAATCCTTACACAAACATGCACATGAAAATGAATGACACAATAATGATAATGAAAAAATATACATCATAATATACAATTCTACTGGAAAATGGTCATGAACAAATGAGTTTTGAGGGCAACTTTAAAGGAGTCAACATTCGAAATGTGACGGATAGCTTGAGGCAACTGATTCCACAGGTAAGGTCCAGCATGTGCAAACGACCGATCCCCCCATGATTTCTTCGTTTTTGGAACAACAAGCAATCTACTATCAGATGACCTTAAACATCTGGAAGGATTATAAAATGTCAGTAACCCGAATTAAGTCGGGGCCCCGTGATAATAAGTCGGGGCCCCGAGATAATAAGTCGGGGCCCCGTGATAATAAGTCGGGGCCCCGAGATAATAAGTCGGGGCCTCGAGATAATAAGTCGGGGCCCCGAGATAATAACACGGGGCCCCGTGATAATAAGTCGGGGCCCCGAGATAATAAGTCGGGGCCCCGAGATAATAAGTCGGGGCCCCGAGATAATAAGTCGGGGCCCCGAGATAATAAGTCGGGGCCCCGTGATAATAAGTCGGGGCCCCGTGATAATAAGTCGGGGCCCCGAGATAATAAGTCGGGGCCCCGTGATAAATTAAAAATAAAATAATAATTTCATGTCCCCTTAGGGGCTCCGTACAAACCTGTGGGACTGCATATTGCAAAATGAATAGCATTTTTTCAATTGTTGGAGGCAACTAATAAATCCATGATTTGTAAGTTTCGACAAGAGCAGATACTCTGTAAAGTTTGATGGTTAATGTTAGCATGATGCAATGGGAGATCGATGGACTCATCTCGCGTAGGAATAGCAGTAGAATTAGACGAATACGGAATGGATTCTTCATCGCCACGACCATGGCAGCATCATAAAATGAGCATCGGCGGTGTCATTCATGGGGGGTGTTTCACAAAGATTTAAGTTTGACTTAACTCGTGCGTAAATCCCCAAACCCTGCGTAAATCCCAAAGTCCTGCGTAAATTTACGCAGGACTTTAAATCCTGTTTCACAAAGCTTAAGTCATGCGTAAGTCCCACCAAGTCCTGCGTAACTCTACGCATGGCCTGAAGCCATGCGTAAAGTCAGACTTAAATTCCAAAATGGGAAGTTCAAAAGCATAATCAACTCCTAATATTCATGAATTTCTTCCACTTTATCTTATCCTGAGTGAGATGGCAATATTTTTAACAAACTAGAGAATCACTAGTTTCGTAGAGGGTCTACTCCTACACTATTCACTGAACAATGGTCCAAATTAAAAACAGTCATAAAAATAGATCCCTACCTACAAATGTACTGGTAGTTTGAGCTGTTTTTTTTTAGCTCATAAAGAGCGATATAATCTACATGTATCTGGACTTTGGAAATTAATTATATTTCTACTAATCCTTTCTTACCTGTGTTATCTTCTTAGCTACATGAATATTAATGCATGCCTATCCATTATAAATATCATGCATTCACAACAAATGAGAAAAACCCAACAAATTAGTTAGACCTATACTTGTTAGAAATATCATACCTCTTGTGTACAGGACGGGGCTGTGTCTATCTACACTAACTGGTTAGACCGATAAATTTGTCTCTTCTTTGGTAGCCTAATTGTATCTGTACAGTCTGAAATACGGTCGACTGCATTAGCGACCGTATAAATACAATTAACAAGAGGCTACCCAACAAGAGGCAGATTTATTGGTCTACAGTACCTCTACACATGACTGCCAATGAAATTAGCCAAGTTCCATTTCTACGGTACCAGTAACATCTTAATGAATGCTTTTTTTTTTCCCTGGAAGCAAAAAACAAAACAAAATAAGACATAACAACCCCCCCCCCCCAGCCATTTTGTGTCAGTTAGAGGAAACGGTTAGCCAATAGACAGTCACCTTTGCCTCGCATCAAAGGCTACAGACACATTATTAAACGTATACACGGAAAACGTTAGAGGTCTAGTAGTTTCTATGCCTAAACTTGATTGATGCAGTTATCAAACACATTCCAAAATCCGAAAATGCATAAAGTCATCAATTACTTTCCAATTCAACTCAGGGCCCAGCAATTGGACTTTAAAATTCGACCAATTGATAGCCATAGCCATGATTTATTATGGTTCTAACTAACCTTATATAGACCAGGTCTATGCAGTCAAGGGCAATCATGCACTTTGTTTTCTTCAAAATCATGAAGATGTGGCACTGTGCCCCTATCTTGATTAATATCACAATGCACAGACTCTACACTATTACTGTTAGGCATAGCCATCCCATACTAAAACTAGAACTTTTATGTATACATAACTATACACAGCCCAGTTTAAATATTCGCACATCGTATTAACAGCGTCTGGTCGGGCTAATGTAGACATTGTCTAATGACATGTCGTAATGACATGATATAATGAGCAGACTCTACAAATTTCAATACAAGTATCGGTACAACACACACAGAGTTCATAATATTCAGTCCCTTCCTAACCTTCGATGAATCATCTCTTGCTCAAATTACATTTAATTTCAAGGACCTACCTAATGACTAACAGATTAAGCTACACTCACTTCTGTAGTTAGCTAGCTGGAAAAGAAAACTTCTCCTCGTGTGCAAGAAGAGGCTAGCCAGAATCCTCTTCTACCAAGGTCCACAGTTACCAATTGTGCAATGTGAATGGTTGTACAGAATTTAGAATGCAGAGATCATATCATCAGTGCCAGCTAGCTGCTGCGAGCTGCGCGAGCAACCCCATTCATCCTAACTTTCACACAGTCCAATACATGTGGGACTGGATTAAAGAGGCCTCATGCACAAAACATCTGTTACATCAAAATAATCATCAAACGAGCGGCTATTCATGTACAAAAGAGAAATAATATGAGTCAGTAAATGAGCACTGTAAATAACGAATGATACAGTAATGTCATGAATCGTAGTTGCAGAAAATCAAAGCAATTTCCCTTCCAGAAATTACTCAAAAATCATCAGCAGACAACAAATGGGTAATTTGCATATTTTTGGCTCGTACATTATTATTCAAATCGAATAAGTCAGTCTTAACCTAAGATTGACTTTGTGAAACAGACTTAAAAAGTCGCACTTAGACTAAGTTTGACTAGTGCTAAGTCTGACTTACTAAGTGCGACCTTTGTGAAACACCCCCCTGTGCCCTGTTGCATAAAACCCTTACCGCTGGACTTACCGCTCCTTTCTAGCGGTAAGTCTTCAAATTAGCGGTAAATTTTATAATCCTTGATGCTGATTGGCTGTGACGCCTAATTTTGACAGTAGTTACCATTGAAATTCAACGGTAAGTTTTATGCAACGGGCCACTGGTGTTGTTACATCACATCACATTAATAATGATGTCAGTTAGATTAATGTTCCGCAAATTAGCCTAGTTCTAGATCTACTAGACTAGTCTACTGCATTTAATAATTTGTGGTCTCGGCTAGGCTTGTAATTATTTGACCTTATTCTATATTAGGTGTTCAATAAACATCGAATAATCGCGTTTCTTGCAAGGTATTTGTGTCCATTCGAAGGACGAGTACGATCCACGTACTCCCCCCTAATATTCCACAAAATATAAGGGCTATCGTACACGATGAGAAATAAATAAATTCGATAAAGTATAGAAGCCAAGTTCATATACATAATGTGAACTTAATCTTATTTCGATCATCAACATTTATCAAGATATTTGTAGATATCATTCCACATAAAAAATCGTCGTTTACCATCTTCGCAGTGTGAACGTAAAAAGATCGCAGTAAGAGTTTCTATTTTACAGGGTATTTGATTGGTCCACTGCTGGAAAGCTGTTACATGCTAGCCAATCATAAAACGCGTAAAGAAACGTTTCTTCAATAAATCAGCTGCCAATATGGCTGCGACCACTGAGAGACAAATGTCTACGAATCCTTTTGATGAGGAGCCCGATAATCCTTTCTGGGATGAAAGTGTTCCACAAAATTCCGAGGTATTGTCATTATAGAGATGTAGAGTCATTTTATGTGTATAGTAACGTACTTTCGAGGCTGGAAGGGATATTACAGTGAACTGGAGTCATGTCTATATCTACGTGCAACCGATTGGCGGATTTAATACTAGACCTAGTAATAGTAGTATGATAGTCCCACCCTATCGTACACATGTATGTAAGGCCCAAGGCGCTGGCGCTGGCGAGGGGTTACGTTTAGAAAAGGGTGCCCCAGGAATTTGCGCGTGAAGGCGTCAAGTAATCTATTTTTTCCTCCCCTTTGCCCTTTTTCGTCCCTTATTCTGTACCAGACAAAATGCCGATTCTGTCGTTTACTACAAGAAAATGACATGACTTTGAATGATGGATGCTGATGGACGTGTGGGATATGGGGGAAAGCCAAGCAAGTGGGCGTGTTAATTTAATATTTTTCTTATAGGCCGCCCTTTAATGTTATATTACGTTGCGTAGAATAATTGCTCAGTGGCTGGAGCTATGGAGGGATGGCAACTCTCGATGGGCTAAATCTGCTGAATCATGTGATAAGACTATTGACTAAGAGCAATGAAGAGATGCATGCTTATAGAAATAAATTTACTTTTTTTAATATAGGGCCTACAACAAGTTTTCTCAAAGGACAAGAAGTCCACCTTTGATTCAGTTCAAGGAAAGGGAAGTGTGTTGAGTGAATGCAGCACAGGCCACAGCAGTAAACTTATCATTTTCAGGAGAAGTTGAGCACATCACCAACAAAGATTTGTAAGGAAAATCAGACAATCTAACATCAATCAAAAGTTATGAATTTTCAGTTTCTGTCCAGTCGCTGCTGGATGAGAAGACTACTACTAGATACAGTGTACACAAAATGTATGATGTCACATGTTTAGAAGAATTATGGGTCTAGTCCTATAAAGGAAAATATGATAAAGAGAATTTTGCATAATTTCATTTTTTTTAATTGATTGAAAACAAGAATTAACGTTAATTACCATGAAGTTGCCATGGTGAAAGTTGCCATTCATTCATATTGCATGTAATGTGCGCTGCAACTGGAGATAAGCTGGGCCCCTGTGGTGATGGCGATGGATTTTCATCGCTCTCAAAAGACATTCCTAATTTGCTGAATTCAACTTTTTCCTCCATAAACACACATACAATTGTAATCCAAATGTACGCTGTATTTTATCAATTGTAACACTAACAGGTGACATACGGTAACCATTTTTGATGCGAGAATGTTTTTGATTTCGAATGAATTTCAGGTGGCAGATTTACACAGTTTTTCAAACGCGATGATGCACAATGCATCCTACATAGGCATAGCTACATTGAAGTGTGTGTATAACACACACGCTAATAATACGCTATGGGTAATTGACGTTAGAATATTCTACACAGTCCCTTGACTCGATACTGACATACAGTTAAACTCGCATAAGTCGATCTTCTCGGGACTGAGCAAAACACATCGACTTAGGCGATTTTCGACTTGTGCGTAAGTCGACAAAAATCGACTTACAGTTTCACCACAGGTACATACATGTATGTTTAATGTACATGTATGTTGTCTACTCTGGAGCCGAGAGCTGGAGCGGTGTGCCGCAGCACGGGTCGCCCATCAGGGCCGCGGCTAACTTTGCATGGACAGTGCATTAGTATTGGCACAGGTCCGATTACTTTACACCCTTGTTAAACCTTGGGGAAGTGAATATGAACGATATTTGAGCAGTGATTGATTCCAGTTTACCATACCGTGGCTTGAAATGCGTGTAGAGGTGCAATTCTGATTTACCCGTGCCCGTAACTTTTCCCCGTACTTTCCGCTTTGAAAACTCAGCAGCTTCATCCATTATACCACTCCACTGCACAGCGCTGCAAATGCCAAGCTACATGTACACTGCAAGCTCAATACTATACATGTAATTGAACGCATGTGTACTGTACGAACGCTGTACGTACGTAGCGCGACAGGTGACAGGGCTGTACCAGCGGACCTCCAAATATGAAGAGAGTTAAACGATCCCATGCGATCGCTTTGAATTTTGATTTTGGATCATTTTTTTTGTAACCTCAAACTCATCTGACAAACAAAATAATGATGAGTAATAAATAATGAATAATAAATGACAGTGATTTATTACACAATAAAATCTTATTCACCTTAGGCACAGTGAATTCAATGGTTTTTCCGTGAATGTGTTCTTGGAATTTCATCGACTTAGGCGAGTATTCGACT
This sequence comes from Diadema setosum, assembly GCA_033980235.1. Lineage (NCBI taxonomy): Eukaryota > Metazoa > Echinodermata > Echinoidea > Diadematoida > Diadematidae > Diadema > Diadema setosum. The sequence continues at coordinate 14,260,556 of CM067069.1, read as the reverse complement.
TACAGAATTCGACTTGTGAGTGAATTAATAAACGTACGTCAATGGGGAAAAATCAGGACTTTTTAAAATCATTGACTTACGCGATTATTCGACATATGCGACGTCGACTTAGGCGAGTTTAACTGTATATGTTTAGGGTAATATTATTCCTCCTGCCTTCTGAATCTGAGAGAGTCAAGTCAAGTGCTCTGTTATTATTATGCGTGAAAAATGAAAATATGTTGAATTTTTGTTATACTTTCCTTTGCTAACGGTAAATCATTCTACGCATGTGAATTGAGACAGGGTGGGAGAAACTAAATCTCATGGGGGAGAACGGGAGATTTTGCAAATATGGGCAATAAATGAATAAATCAATAATGTATGATCATTGAGTAGAATCTATGTAACACCATGACAATGACCTACATTTTCTTACATCTCTAGACAGCTTTATTTTCTAAAAATGGTTACAATTCCTTCTTATTTTTTTTTATTCTTCTCAATTTATGTGATCATACCATGAATGATTGTATCTTTCACTACAAGTCTTCTCGAAGATCTTACTTTCCAACTCGAGGCCAAGGGTTTGGTGCATTCTGTTTCCACAATCCATGGTGCCCAGCAGCATAGTTATATAACGCTTCTTTCGGATTGAGGCATGGAGGTTAATTTCCGAGTGGTGAAGCACTCTAGAAAATTGATAAGGAAGCGTGTAATTTAACACGTACCATTAGGTATGTGGCTTGAATGTGGGACGTGAGATGATGGACGGGGCACAGTCAAGTTCTGGAAGTAATAGAACTCTATGTCATGGTATTTCAATTTATGTTTCAGTAGAGGAACATAGCCAACTGTAAAATTTGAAAATTTTGCAGTGATATTTTTGGTACATTACGCTTGACTAAAAACGAGCGCGGATATACAATAAAAGCATGCAAATATTTTGGGTAGCTATATGTACCGTGCTAATTAATGTCATGATTCATTGCTATTAAAAACATGTGAAACTCATCTTACCCAACAGAGTGTGAAAGATTACACGTGCAAAAATATCTGATTGTACAGTAAGTGATAATCTTCATGGATGTCTATCTATGTAGGGTCGATGCTGCAACTCATTCATTTGGTTAGGGAATTTATTTCAATCAAAAGCAGTCTTTGCAAATGTTGTTAAGAACATTTTACCAACTATTTCTCAACACGTTGTACTCCTTGCAGACTGAGGATGCTGTGGCAGAGCTAAACCTTGGTGTTCTCGACCTCACGTCCGATGAATTCATTCTAGACGAGGTGGACATCCACATCCAACAGAACCTTGAGGACAAAGTGGTCAAGGCAGCCCTTGAATCTGTAAGAATCTTATCTACTAGGTTACTGCAACTTTGTTTTGCAGGCCAACTTATAATTTTTTAATCTTGACAAAAGTCTGTCTTCATGAAATTCTTCTGTCGATGTAGGGCAATTTGTCAATCAGTCGCAAAAGTTTGTAGGGTAGAATTTGGATGTGGTAAGCAGCAGTGTGCAATGTTAACGGCAGTGTGTCTCTACTTGTATCTCTTATTTTAGTCATAATTATGAAGTTCTGTCTGGTAACTCCTCCAAGTGTGCAAGTTGTGTATAAATCTGTAAATTTAGCATTTCAAGAATCATCCGTCAGTTTGTAGGTTTACTGAAGGAAAAGAAATGTGGTGACACAAGTACATTTTTGTATTTAGATGAGGAGCATGATTTTAAATGATTCTGTTTTTTTTCAGTGCTCTTTATAAAAGAGAGTTAAAAAAAGAACATTACTCAGAGTGAATATTCATGAGTGAGTCTTAGGGTACATTTATCAACTCACTTCTGGCAGAGAATTAGAGTTTCCAAACAACTTTCAGGGAGTTTCGGGCAGTTGATAAAAGCAACGCTGTTTTGATTATGGGGTTAGCAACATTTTTCAGAAACGGCGCAAACATGTTTTACCCAGAAAAGCATTTCTGTAGAGTTGATAAATTCAAAGTCATTTTGAAACATGTTTATAGCTTGGACCTGCCCACGGCAACCACTGCCAACTACACATCTTTGCTCCTTGGATCAAACTGCAATGGAGCTGTGCAGTGACACGGCCTCTCAATCAACTCATGACAGAGTTGATTCATTCAACAACTTGAGAAATGCAATGCAAAAGGCATTTGCAAATACATTTTGATAGTGGTTATTGAAGCGCGTTTCCAACATGGGAAAGTTTATTAACACAGCCACACTGTACACACTTGCTATGTGGCTTAAATTAATGTCACTTTGTTTGGGAAACAGATTTGTGTCAGATTTGCTGGTTTGTAAGACTTGTTGTATATGGCTACAACCTTTTCTTCACTTATTTCATTATTTCTGTTTCTTCATCCTTTCTTTAATCCTGACAGGGGGTAGATCTGAGACAGTATTCCAAACAGATTGAGGCCGAACTCCAGGAAGTGGAAAATGCCTCCATCGATGATTGTATCCTTGCACCGCCAATCCAACCTCATCCACACAGCAGACTTCTTTCAATCCTCTAGCCTTTGCTTGTTGGTCTCGAAAAGAGCAAGCCAATCCTGCTTGCAAATACCCATCTGTCTTGAGTCCTGTGTCAGTGATGTTGAGCACATATCTGGAGATATAATGTCTTGTGTAGAGTGAAGCAAAGAGCATGCTTTACATATATTTATAGAGTATTTTGCTTTATGTTAGTGTGAAACCAAAGCATGACTTTTTTTTTTTCGTATAAGAACCGTCTATTTGTATAGTAGACTACTTCATGTATTACTCTGCTGTAAACCAGGGAGATGTCTCTGCTAGAGTCAGCTATATATGCCATATTTTATTTTACTTCTGGAGTCTCCGAAAGAGACTACATTGAGAGACCCGCTTTGCGCACGCGCAGTCATTTTGACAGACCTATGAAGCTGTCATTAGAAGGGAAAGAAGAGCTCAAATGGTGGATTAATCATGTCTTTGAGGAGTGTGCACCAATTAAGTGTAACAGACCTATACTTGAGCTGCGTACAGACGCTAGTGGGCTTGGTTGGGGAGCCACAAATCTGTCCATTGAAACAGGAGGCAGATGGAACGATCTTGAAATGGAAAGAGCTAGAAAGAATGATATCAATTACCTGGAGACATTGGCAGCCGGGTTTGGACTGAAGTCCTTTTGCTCTTCTTTACATGATGTTCATGTCCTCCTTAGGTCAGACAACACAACAGCAGTTGCTTATTTGAATAACATGGGGGGTATTAAGTCCAAGGACTGTGACAGTGCAGCTAGAGACATCTGGAGGTGGTGCATGGAACGTAATATTTGGGTTACTGCAGCACACCTTCCAGGGAGTGAGAACACTGAGGCAGACAGCAGGTCTAGAAAGTTCAGTGACCGAAATGAATGGATGCTTAACAAGCTTCCTACAACTCCCTCGTAAAATAAAGATCAAATTTCAAACAGGTAAGTTCTCATTTAATCTTTCTATTATTGCAAACAATACTCTCAGATGGCAGAATTGAATGACATGAGATTACTAAAAGTTTGACAAGTGTTTGATTGTTTTTCAAATGAAGAAAAACTGTGAGGTTAATGAACAGAACTCTGCAGAAATATGAGAGAGTGACTAGGGAACTAAGACCATATACATATATGTTATGGCTCATTTTGCTTCTCAGATGAATAAAGAATGTCTGACATTCATGAGTTTGTTTTTAATTTAAGTGTCAGGAAGATTGAGTTTTCTTTGACACACTGTGTTTTGTGACAGACATCAAGGAGAGTCAGAATATTGCCAGCCTTCACAACCAGATCACAGCTTGTGACACTATCCTGGAGGTAGGTGAAAGGTCACTATGTCATGTGACACAACGACCGCAAGATTATTTTGAGACTTCTCCTGAAAGTGCACATATGAACTTGCCTCACTTAAAAAACGAAAAAACTATAATAACTAAAACCTAATATATACATCTTATTAAAAGGATTATTATAGCATTATTTTTTGGTTGTTTTTAGTAAATATTTTTACTTTCAGATATGATGTCAAATTCTGTAACTGAGAGGATAAGAGTAGAGGATGTTTTACCCCCAAGTTCAAAGAATGGTGTCACAACAGAGGGCATTGGTTTTGAGAGACCTGTTATCTTGAGGGGCTAATGTGAATGGACAAGAAGTGAATCACTACAGAATATGAAAAGGAATGGGAAAAGATTAATGTCATCATGGCATATCCGGTCAGATAGTTCAGACAAGAATGCTTTTTGTCTTCCAAACATTCCGAAGACAGTGCATGCTGCACATAGTGACTTGGGGCGGGGGAAGCATTGTTATTTCATCTGTGTATGCAGTTTGCACTCAAGAGGAAGACTGTTTTTGTGAGATTTCTCTCAGTGATCAGTGCTGTATACTGGTTAGATTGATGGTGTAATATTGGAAGTGGATCAGACTCTATTGGGATTTGCCAGTGTTTCCCTTTGATTAGCTTGCGTAAAATCATCTTCAAAGAATTAAATCACAGAATGGTAATTTTTCCAATTCGAGTTGACCTATGAATGCATTGGGAATCAAGATTATCATCACTAATAATGATACACTGTATATCAATTTATAAAGCACAAAAAATATAGACATATATTCTTCTGCGCTGCAAAAGCTTCTGATGTGCTTGATGACTTAGTGCCAATTAAATAAATCTGAACTTTATATGAGCTGATTTTAAGAAAGTCTTTCTATTTCTTGAAACAGTCTTATCCACAATTTTCGATTAGTTATTCAATCTTGTGTCACACTTCCAAAGACATGTTTAAATATCAAAGCATACTGAACCAAAATGATAATTGCCACTTGATAAAAAAAAAAGAGTTCAAACACTAAACCCTTGAAAGCATTTCAATTTGTTGTGGAAGGCTTGCATATTGAACATACCTTTTTTTAAAGATGCATGGCAAAAGCCCACCTTTCACTCAAAATTGATGCAAGCATATTCGTGATGAGGCTGATGAAATCTCACTCCTCTATTCTGCCACTCGCCCACAGAGGATGGAGCAGATGCTGAACGGATTCCAGCTGGACCTGGGCAGCCTCAGTGCCGAGATCCAGACGCTTCAGGAGCAGTCCATCGCCATGAACGTGAAGCTGAAGAACCGTCAAGCTGTCCGGGGGGAGCTCAGCCAGTTTGTGGACGAGATGGCAGTTAATGAACGCATGATTAAGTGAGTTGGTGGTTCCTTTATGCGGTGTCAAATGTCAGTTGAGCATCAGTCAATGGGACACCATGACTGTGGCCTTTGTAGAGAGACGGTCTTCTTGTGCGGGGTGATGGTGGCGATGGCCACTCAAAATTTATACAGACTGATGCATTTAGCATTTTGATATGAAGAGGATGAAAAGCACACTGTACATGAACATGTTTGTGTCTACTTTATTAAGTAGACATGCAGTATTTTATACATGTATGTATTATTATGTTAATATTGTTTCAGTAATGTTTTTATCTAGCTGTTTTGAACTCAAATGTTGCAAATTGCATCATTTGTGCTGCGTCTTGATCACTAAGGAGTCATGTAACTCGGGTTTGCCAGTCTGGTATATGATGATAATTAGCAATGAAGCATGCAGTATACTAGAACTCTAAACCGTCCAGTGTATAGTAGTATTGTCTTCTGAGCTATTGAAATTTTCCAGCTGTCACACGTACATTTTCACTGTCACTAAATTTCCTGCCATACACCTTTCATTAATTAACATTTCTCCAGTATCATCCTGGATGCGCCAGTCACCGATAGGCAGTTCTTAGAGCAGCTGCACGAGCTCAACCACAAGATTCGCTTCGTCAAGGAGCAGGCCTTCAAGGACGCCCTCTCTTGCCGGGATGTGGAGGACATCTTGGAAAAACTGAAGCTGAAAGTGAGTGGTAATGGTTGGGTTTCACAAATGACGGGCTGCGCTGATAAAGGGAAGTGCCGAATGCTTGCCGGTATACAAGAAATGAAGAGATGAGAGTATCACAGCCAATGAGATTACACAAGCAGTGTGTGACCTATGACCCTATTACCATGGTAATTCTAGGGAATTCTAAGGATTATCTTATGCCAGTCATGAAATTATATGTTTGCAGTGCAGTGACTTAACAGAACCCCAGTGCACTTGTGAAGTTCTGGAAATACTGACACACAACACCATTGTATATTGTGTTATTTTATGTTATTTTGAATTTTCTCATGTAAGTTTTGTCTGTAGTATTATATCATTATTTTGTACATTTAAAATCCTCGGGTCTGGGAAGGGTCAAAGTAGCTTGGGCTATGGCCAAAGGAATGATATTGAACTGATTGACAAACTGTCCTACATCGATGTAAATAAGCACTGAATTGATCAGTGTTTTAGTAGTAGCCATGATAAAAAATCATGGGCGTACATACTCAAACAGGATTCGAACCTATGACCTCCTGATCACTGGACAGGTGTCATCTCCACTAGACCACCCAGCTTTCGTCCGACAGCAAGTGTTGGTTCTAACCCTTATAGCATGCGGGTACTGCGTAATTGGTTCGAATCCTGCAAGAGTATGTACGCCCATGATTTTTTATCATGGCTACTACTAAAACACTGATCAATTCAGTGCTTATTTACATCGATGTAGGACAATTTGTCAATCAGTTGCAATGAAAACATCTCGACGGAAGAATTTCATGGATTTGAAGAAATGATATGTTGTACATGTATGATTGTGTAACAGATTTGTAGGGTGTTGTTTGTGTTCATATGTAATTGTGATGCAAGATATGTTTGCATTGTCATGGTTATTTTGGTACAATGAAATGTCAGTGGAAACAAAATTTTTATGTCTAACATAGACCATTAAAGATGACTGAATGAATATGTTAAAGTTTCGCTAATTTTCACAAAACGGTATTCCAGATTGGTGCCCAAAACTTGCATGAATCTCTGTCAACATATTGCCAAGAGCATTTGTTGATATATATGCACCTGTTCAATTATCTGATACTAGTGATGATTTGATCCAACTGACTGGCCATGTGGGACAATGTTTGGTGTCTCTTATGTGTAATACTTTGTCTCTGTACAATTCATTTTCAGGCCATTTTCAAGATTCGAGAGTTCATACTGCAGAAAATTAACCAGATGAAGAAACCAATGACCAACTATCAACTCCAGCAGAATGCAATGTTAAAAGCTAGGTAAGCATGTTATATTTGATTTTATCAAGTACATTAACAGGGTGCTACATAACTTTATTTCACCACTTGCCCAGTCAGGTCAAGCAGACTTTCAAATTTGTCTTGAACACTTGCCCAAATATTGGTTTTACTTGCCCGAGAAGAAAGTCCAAAATATAAGGAAATAATATAGAAAATTATGTTTAAGTTGACGGCTAAATAAAACACAATCATTTGAATAAACAGCACACATTGATTCACACGCTTAAATGGTGTAGCAAACTTGGTCCAATCAAGTGTAGCAATTGCATTGCATTTGGGCTTCTTTGTAAAGTGTTGGAAGATTGCTGAAATTAGATATAAAGTGTGTTGCATCACTAAACAGCATTATCTTTGAGCTTCTGTATGGTTGATTATGTGGGCTTGTAGGAGGAAATAAATGAAAATAAAGGCTGGCTTTAAAGCTTTTTACTTGCCCAATTCAGGCAAACATTTCATCTCATTGTTCAAAAACACTTGCGCGAATTTAATTTTCACTTGCTGCGGGCAATCGGGCAAGTGCTTATGTAGCTCCTTGCATTAACATGATGAAAGCCAAGCTTTGGTCTGGACCAAATCGAAGTGTTGCATTCTTTCCCTTTCTTTATCAACAGGTCAGAATATGACACCCAATCCATTTCTGATTCAATAATCTCTTTCACTAGTTTATGCATCTTATGCATGCATGTTTGTAACATCCGCATATGTTTACTATTCACGTGACAACAAAAACATGTTTTCGTGTTTTTTCTTCTTTTTTTTTGTTAAAATGTGAGATAATGTTTGATTCTATGAGAACCCTAAGATGCTTATCATATCACTATCATTGTTTCCCATGTGATTAATCCTTTTCTATTCTTTCTGCAGTGTAATGGATAGATATGTGGCGACTTTTTAATTTCTTTTTGAAGAGTGATCATCTTTTTTTGTTGTCATTGTGGAATGGAATAATATGTGATTTTCTAATGTCTTTGTGATATGGACAGATTTTTCTACGAATTTCTGCTGGCAAATGAGCGGCACGTTGCAAAGGAGGTTCGCGACGAATACGTGGATACCATGAGCAAAGTCTACTTCTCGTACTTCAAGGGATATATCAATCGTCTCATGAAGCTGCAGGTGAGTTTTGAGTGACCATTCTGCTCTGAATCATCTGTCAGTAATTTTTGCTTGATGTAAGCAACATTCTGACATAATTTGTATGTTTCATGAGTGTAAATGCTTCAAAGCAAGATATTTTTGCGAATTGGAGCATATAGTCTTTTTTTGCGGCATGAAATTTCATTGAATTGCCAGTGGCATTCAATGTGTATAGTGTAGAAAAACTTTCACATGCATTTTAATTTTGTGAATCTTGCCTCTGTCAAACACTTCTGGTTTTACAGCATTTTGCAAATTTTGACTGGGAAACAAACTTTGTGAGAGAGGGAAATCATAGTCGAATACCACTGTGACATAACCAAAGAGCTTTTCACCAGTAAGTGTTAGAGTGTGAAGTATACATACATCCTGTACTATTGTTTTGTGAGCGCAAGGGGAGCACTGGAAGACAACGAGGTGGTAGGCTCACCCCTCATGCTAACACGCTAGCAAATGAGCCACCGAGGAGCAGCCAAATCAAGAAATGCGTACAAGTTCAAAAGTTCAAATACGCGCTGTAAAAATGTTACTTCACTATGCAAAAAGTCTGCCATTACTAAGTGGGTAATGGCAGCCCCCATGAAATCTCAGACACCATTGTGTAGTTCGCCCTCTAGTGGTGAAGAGGAGAAAAACTCTCTGTGGACATAACAAGAAGTAAGTATTAGTCCTTTCTGGAAAGAGGCTTTGCGATTTCTAAGCATGGAGGCGACTTTGTGTCATGGGAGACATTATTTTCACAAGTTGTTAATTTGACAAGTATTCGTCAACTCGCAGAATCTATGAAAATGAATACACTGCGAAATAAACAGTGCACACAGTAAATCTGATTTCTGCATACATGTAGTGCTTTGATTGGTATGTATTGCACAGGGGATATGTGCACTTGCATAGGGTGGTTGTGGTGTTAACATTTGTAAGTGTGTGTGAATATTAATCTGATGGTGGTAAATGTCTTATGATTCGAGTTCAAGCAGGAATAGGGATATTGTAACTGAATTATGACTCTTACATGCATGCAACACGTAACACAACAGGTGATGTGTAATGATTTAGTAATTGCATCAAACCTTAAAGTGACACTCCACTCCATGTTCAAATTAACTTTGATGAATCAAATAAAATTCAAACAATCAAAACCATCAAAATCTAATTGCAATTTGGAATTGATTTTAATCTATTCAAATCATATTGAACGCGGCTTGGCAATTCACTTGAACCTTTCCCATTTTATGGCAACTGATGAATGAGGCAAGTGCTTGCACGGTTCAAAGCATACAGGTGTACCTCACTTTCTCATCACCAAACCAGGAAGTAAGTTCATCAAAAAGGTGACAACTGCCAAATACAATAAAGATGTCTTGAATATGACTGGGATTATAAATGTTTGTCAATGCTCTATACTGTATACGCCATATATTTCGCGAGTCTATATTTTCGCGAATCCGGAATTCCTGTCGATTTCGCGAGTGGTTACAGTCGCCTGTACTGAAGAGAGAAGCGTGCATGCGTACGTCACATTCACATCAGGATCAGAGTCAATATTTTCGCGTGTCTTTAATTTCGTGAATAGCGCCTGACTCGCGAAATTCGCGAAAATAAAAACCTCGCAAAATATTCGGCGTATACAGTATGCTGTATATTTTGTGAGGTTTTCATTTTCGGGACTTTTGCAAGCGAGATGCTATTCCTGAATTAAAAATAAAGTACAAATACATAAATGTCATAATTACATTAACTCTGATCCTAGCACGAATGTAATGTTCATGCATACATTTTTTTTTTTTCATCCAGTACTGTACTGTGGGATCACAAATTTAACCATGCGCAAAATTGTCGGGAAGTCCTGATTTATTAGCGAAAAATCAGACTAACTTGCTAAATATATGGTAAATTACATGTGGGTTATAGTGGGTGGTAGTGAACAACTCACATGTATGTCAAGTTTTTCATTGGGAAGTGTTTGCTGTTTGGTTTTGAATGTTTGGTCACTCTTTGAGCCTCAATGAAAATGAAACCAAAGGGCACTGTAAGAGTATGGCAACACCACAGATGAAAGTGTTGATAGGTTTATAACAGACTTGATAGCAGGGTTGATAGGTGAAACTATTCAGCCTCTAGAGGTTGTCAACAGATATCTATGATGAGCTTGATATTAATCAGCTGACATGGTTCAGGTCAATGTGGTGTGTGTCTATGTCACGTCACTGGTTGTGATGCCCACTTTTGGTATCGGACTGCTTGGCTAGATAGCTCACACCTTTCTTTTTTGTGTGATCGTCTTTTTACCGATAATTATTAAGGCAGAAGTGTGTTTTTCTTTATGGCATAGCCCATAATTAAGCTGAAAGAAATGTTGCGAAAAACCAGTGGCATGACTGTGGCACAAAGTTTGATTTGCAAGTTATCAAAGCGTCTTGAAGAGAGCCTTCAATGTCTTGTGAGTTCAAACTTTGTAACTCATAAGTCTTTTCCATGAACTTGTAGATGGAGTGGCATCATGCACCTTTTTTTGTCCCCGCCGAACGAGTTCGAGCAGGGGACTATGAAACGGGCTCCGTACGTGTGTGTGTCCGTCCGTGTGTCCGTGTGTCCGTCCGTGTGTCCGTCCGTGTGTGCGTCCGTGTGTGATCAAAATGTTCAAAATGCTACTCCTTCGCCATTTCTAACCCGATTTTGATTCTGTCTGCTTTATATGATAGCACTACATGGGAGCTTTGAAACTTCTATACAGAATTTCAATTGTGACCTTTGACCTTGACCTTTGACCTATATTGTACATTTTGCTTCAAAATGCTACTCCTTCGCCATTTCTAACCCGATTTTGATTCCGTTTGCTTTATATGATGGCACTAGGTGAGGGCTTCAAAACTTCTTCACAGAATTTTGACCTTTGACTTCTTTGACCTTTGACCTTGATTTTTGACCTATGTTGTACATTTTGCTACAAAATGCTAATCCTTCGCCATTTGTAACCCGATTTCAATTCCGTTTGCTTTAAGTGATGGCACTAGGTGAGGGCTTCAAAACTTCTACACAGAATTTTGACCTTTGACTTCTTTGACCTTTGACCTTGATTTTTGACCTATATTGTACATTGCCTACAAAATGCTACTCCTTCGCCATTTCTAACCCGATTTTGATTCCGTTTGCTTTATGTGATGGCACTAGGTGAGGGCTTCAAAACTTCTACACAGAATTTTGACCTTTGACTTCTTTGACCTTTGACCTTGATTTTTGACCTATATTGTACATTTTGCTACAAAATGCTACTCCTTTGCCATTTGTAACCCGATTTCAATTCCGTTTGCTTTAAGTGATGGCACTAGGTGAGGGCTTCAAAACTTCTACATAGAATTTTGACCTTTGACCTTCATCTTTTTACCTATATTGTACATTTTGCTACTAAATGCTACTTCCGGCGGGGACATATATTACGCACCGCGTAATTTCTACTTTTCCTTGTTTTTTTCAATTCAATTCAATTTCAGTTTATTATAAAAACACCAAATAAAAGTTCACAAACTAACCATATTTGGTTTACATCAAATTTGACAACAAAATAGATAATTCAACTTTACAGCGAGGAAACAGAGAGAGAGAAAAAAAGAGACCAAACTCACACTTTACACAACAAATGATTCGTATTGACCCCCTCCCCCCCCCCCCCCCTCCGAAATACTGCACTACATGTATATTATATTTTCATAGAAATTGATAACACCAATTGTGGAAAAATAGGAAATTTGAACAAGAGAAACAAATTCATGATGTTTGGTCGCAGTCGTGACAGCACCCTTAAACAGCAATTTTGCATATAATGATCATTTATGTACCCAAATGACATCTCACATGCATCAGTATTTAGTGAAACTTTTTTTTTTCATTTTCTCCTCAGACCAACACACTAATGTTCACAATGAAATAACACATTTTAAAAAGATAGTAAGTTTGTCAGATTCTAGTTCTGCTGTACATGTGTGTAGCAATTCGGTCACATTTCAACAGTGAAAAGTGGATGAGAACAATGTAAACCAATCATATATTATATGCAAACATACTGAACAAGGAAGGTATTATAGATGGAGAAGCAGTTATCAGTTATCAATTTCAATTTATTTTCATATTTCTTATGAATAGCAAAGAAAAAATTACAATTATACAGTACCAGAATTATACAAAGCATTTTGAAACTTCTATAAAATGTACAACGGTCTGTCTCAGTATAAACACAAAGATCTGTTTACATTAGATTTGGGCTATAGTCATAGTACAAGAAATGTTATCATTCTTTTATTACACTCAGCATTGCCTCAACTCAAATACTTCTGTGTTAGGATTGATTTGTCATGTTTTTGTGGATACAGAGAATTACAAGATGGTGTATCACACATAAGTATGCTGCTTTAACTTAAAAGCAAAAACAAAACTAGATAGTCTCAGGAAACATCCAAATAAAGAATTGAGACGTTTCCTACAATCAGCTGAAATTTGAATTTGCACAGTGCACTACAGACATCTGTATTTATCATTTTGACATGTGCCATACGTCTCTACTCCAATATTCTAATATTGATCCAAGGATAAAAGAGGGAACATACCAACAGATATTCATACAAAAATTTATTTCAAATGCTGGTAAGGCAGGCAATACACAGAAGTGCAAGTCCCATGATTTTGTTGAGGGACAATAAGTTATGATCCCCCCGAAGCTGCATTCATCCCATGCAGTAAGAGCATTCTGCCTTGAGGGAAGTCATCATCTGTATTGTGTATAGGTAATTTGACTAATGTCTACCTCTGACTTGAATTTTCTGTGGTAGCCATGTTTGGTAAGCCCGCAGCTAAGTTTGTAACAAGGCCGTGCCTGGTGCGGGCATTGCATGATATCCAAATTTGCAGGTGTACCTTGATTTCCCTATATGTGCTACTTCCTTTACTCACATTTCTGCATGCATGGCACATCATTTGATGCTCAGGCTTTAGCATCGTCAATAAAAATGGAATCTGTGCCAGGAATAATGCCAGAGATATCATTGTTCTATTATTTGGCGTCTTTTGCCACTTATTTACATATGAATGTTTCAACATCGCAGAAGAAACACGAGTGGTTCATTATTTCATGATTGGTTTTCATTCAGTAGCTGACTAGCATTGCATGTACCATAAATATCACAAATTGGGACTAGTACAACAATTTTGCAAGCAGCAGAATTTCACAATCGAAAACCACATTGACAGACTGAGAAAGAAGTATATTCATTCTCTTACAATGTATTTCCATTTCAAGGCATAGTACAAACACTTACAAATTAAAAGAAAAAGAATGTTCTTTGATATATATCATACTACATGTATGTCTTAAATGATCAGTTCATAAAATACACAGAAGAGACAATATGTACATTAATAATTCATTAATTATAATCAGTCTTTTAAGAGAAAAGTTTAGGGTTTTCTGCCTTTGAGACAATATATACAATGGATTATTTCAAGTCTGGTGCTAGTGCTTGTGTTAGTGCTACATGTATCTTAAAAGCAGCTGCCTTAAATCATGCTCCAATATCGATGTTCAGATTATCAGAAGTGATACTGATCACACTTTTTGATCCCCAACAGTAGTGATATCTTTAATTCACACTGCTGCAAAGTCCACGGGATCATGCTGGAATTGCATGACAAAAGAAGTGACTGCGCTTCGTACAAGTCAAATACATGTATTTAAAAATGTAAGCAGGACTGCTTAGTTTTGAGACACTTTATGGGGAAGGTGGATTAAAGTGCCACAAATTTCATCCATTCTCTAAAATACAATGGTTTCAATTTTGCTCTTGGGCTAGGATTTATGTAGCCAAGGAGGTTCGAGAAATGGAGTCACAACAGTCTTATTCGCTTTGATCCCATGCTCAAAGCCGCCACTCAAAAATATTTGAAGTATGCGTCAAACTGGATCTGCCGCTCAGATGCGAAGACAATTGACTCTTGTGTCATTGTATAATCACCAGCCACTTTCCAAGGAAGATATGTCTTTGTGATGGTAATTACTTTTCGCTATCCCTACTTACAAACAATGGGCGGTCGACAATGGTAAAGGCACAGGGGGCGCAAATAGATATTGCTCAAATATTGCTGAAATAGATATCAAAATTACTCGACTGTACGTGTCTGTACGCTAATCTGACATATTAATTTAGAAAGAACTATACTTGAAGATGATACCATATTAGTTTCATTTGGCGGAAAAAAGGAGAAAAGTGATAAAACCGGCTTTCCATCAGGGTAAAATTTCAAACACTTTCACAAAATACAGCTCAGATTTACACTTATGCACATATTTTCGAACGGAATTGACTTTTATTTTATATGCTTTATCATTAGGTGAAATTTCATTGCATTTGATATATAAATGAGCAGCGTATACCCAATATCATGTTAGTGTTAAAAATGAATCTTCAGATTGCTCAGAAAGATGGCGGCTTCAAGCATTGAACATCAAAGGCACAAATGCACCTGTGGAATTCTTTTGTCCATCCATAGAAGACTGACAGCTGATTGAATAATTATAATCAGTTGTAACTCCATCTCTCGAACCTCCTTGATGTAGCCATGTCTGGAGTGCTCATGTGCGTCCCATGGGCGATTATTGCTTTAGCATACTAGACTATGCACAACCACATTTGTACAACATTCATCCATGAATGTGAATGTGGGTCTTGCACATAGCAACACTAACACTGACACTGAACTTAAAATTACAAATCTGGTGATCCCCAGGGGTAAGTGTTAGTCAGTGAGGGAAAAAAAATGTTAAAGGGACATTCCAGATGATTTTCATAATTTCACATCATGTAGTACATAAATCGACAATTCCATGTATAGATTTGTGGAATTTATTGTGGTTCTTGAGCAGAGAAACAATACTTTGAAAAATCTTAAACAAATTACACTGAACAAGGATGATGACATAGGAGGTTCACATATTTCAGAAACGTAGCAGTGTAATTTCATTACAATACCGGCTGCTTGCGAGTTCACCTGTGTATATAATCTATGCATGCCTTCTTCTTTTGTTCTGGTTCCTTGGGCCCCAACTCATGCATTCTTATGGTGACTCTGCCATGTCATCATCCTTGTTTATTGCAGTTTGTTCTAGATTTTGAAAATATTCTTATTCTTCATCCCAATTATCACAAATTCGAAAACTCTGTCCTCAGTATAACTAATTTATAGTTGTTCAAATATAAAAATCTGAAAATCATCCAGAGGTCTCCTTTAATTGCCAAGAACACAAAAAGTGGAGCTGAAGTTTACCAGACGACAAAGAACACTGGACCAATCACTGGCTACAAGAAATATGTCATAATTTTTTGGTCAACCTGCCAACACTGACTGATTTTAAGTTCAGAATCATTGCCGGTGGTAGTGTCGAGATACAGCTGTAGCACTAACACCAGCACTGGCACCAAACTTGAAATCACCCAATGCAAACAATACATTTGTGATATGGGAGCCAATGTCTTTCGTGACGTATACATTTCGCAAAGATGGGTTGACGCACAATATTCATGAAAATAAAAACACAGTGAAAGATACCACATCTAAAGTATTTGCCTAATCATGATGGATTACTATGATGCAGATTTTACAAAAACTGATAATCCCAGTGCATGGTTGGAATCTTGTTTGAGCAGAATCCGCCATTATAAGACACAATGAGTTGTATACTGTGACTGCATGAATCTGTTCAGTGTGTAGTCCCTTGACAAAGGCAAAAGCTATAACTTTGTGCTTCAATTACTCTAGGTTTGGTATACGCCTAGAATATAATGAGAATTACATTGTAAGTCTGATTGAATAGAAAGTGTACCTTACAAAGTGAAAGTGTCAATAAATGGCATAAGATTTTGAGTATGAAGTACACTATTCTTCGTGATTTATAAATACCCAGAGGCAACGGACCTATTATTTTTAAAAACATGTGTACAGCAAGATTACCACCTGTCCTTGAATGGGTAGAGGGCTAGCTAGCCATGTCTCTGGGAACCTTTGAAATTTTGACCTCGATGAGTATTAGGAAAAGAGCTTAGTTTTCTGTAACCCTTTCCCATGAAGGAGGCTACAAACAAATGTTAAATTTATATGCTTACAAACAGAAACAAGCAGGACAATACATAGATGTTGGAAATCTTCCACTGCTGACAGCAGGCAGGCAAGAAAGAAATTGTTGGACTGATCCAGTAGCACCTATATGCTGCCATTTTCTTTCTCTTTTCAAAAATTATTTGAAGCTGAAATCACATTCTCAACTCTATATTCCAAGGGCAATTACCTGATGGTGCAGATTATTCTTGTGTTTGTTTGAAACAATGCATTTGTTTTAGAAATTGTTATTAGTGAGAAGAATGTAGTCTCCAAAATTGTATGCATGTAGCTCACTGAGCACACAGTTTGTAGTTATGGATATAATGTGAATTACATTATTTGATAATACACAATCAAATTGAATTGTGTTATTATTATATACATGACACTCTTTAGCAATGATTACTATTCAAGAGATTAATCAAGGTAAGAAGTAAAGCAGATTCTCTCAACAAAATTTGATATAACATAAGTTTCGAAATGTCTGTGACATCAAAATTCTTATTAGTGAGAAAACATGAGGGGATTAGAACATCACTGAATTAGCTAGGAGGCTCAAACAGGAATGGTATTATTCAGAACCCTGTTGGTTCTCATGCTTTTCTCAAAAGTGGCCCAGAACAGTTTCTGTCCATCTTCATCGTCCGTCCACAAGATGTAAGGCCTGTTCCTGCTCAGAAAGAGCCTCACAAGGTATGGCAGGTTGTCGTCTGGAATGTCCTCCACAAATATGAGGATGACTTTGTCCAGTCCAGTCTCGTTTAAGTGCTCCAATGCGATGCGGACCTTGGTCATGAACCAGGCATCTCCCACGGACTGATTGCTCACCAACAGGACTGTCTTAAAACTCCTCTCAATAGCATCATGAATGGCGTCAACCAAATACATGCGGGCATTGAGGTCGTCATCCCCGTAGAGCACGTGCTGAAGGTGGGGCAATCTCTCCTCAAGGGCAGGCCTTAAGGTGTTAAGTACCAACTCTTCCTCAGTGTCGTGGAACATGAGGTTAAGCTGGTAGTCATGGTCATCCTCAGCGAGGTCCTCCTCCACCTCCTTGTAGCCAAAGAAGGCTAGCTTCAGCAGGAAGAATTTGTAGTTCAACCACCAGCGATTGATATATGCCAGAACACCAAGAAGTATGGCTGCTACTCCTGCCATGGACAGTCCACTGACCAGACCAATGTCCACTCCACAGTAGTCACTTGGTTGAAAGGAGAGAATAGGTTTGTTGGTGAGCCCCGGTAGCGATGCGCTGGAGCAGAGAGTCTGATTGGGGTGCTTGACTTTGATGTCTGTGTTGTGGAGCCAATTCCTAAACCACTTCAGCTCACATGTGCAGGAGAAGGGGTTCCTTGAGATGTCAAGGGTCAGTGAAGGATTCATTGGAAAGGAGGTGCCAGGAAGGATTGTGCCAATGGAATTTTCTGACAGAATAAGCTGATCCAGGTTTTGTGTTGTAGCAAAGGTTGTTGGTGCAAGTTTACTGATGATGTTGTTTTCAATCAAGAGTACTCTTAGATTTCCAAGTCCCTGAAAGACCTCACCATCAAGGGCTAATACTTTGTTGTTATTCATGTATAAAAATGCTAGGGATCTTAGGTCCTTGAACATGCCAGACTGAAGAACAGAAATGCGAGAGTCACTCAGGTCCAGGAAGTAAAGTTTTGAGAGGTTTGAAAAAACAAGAGCATCCATACCATACAGGTAGTTTCCTTTCAGACGAAGCCTTTGGAGAGAGACAAGATTTGCAAAAAGTGATATGTTTTGACTTCTGTCAAACAAGTCATGACCCCTGAGCTGGGCCTGTTCCATGCGGAGCTCCAGGAGATTGGTGTTGTTTGAGAATTGACGAAATGATTGCCATGAGATGAGTGTGTTTGACATGTCCAGGAACTGCAATTTGGGTAGGTGTCTGAGAAACCCATTGAGGAATATATTGTGCTCATTACGGATATCAAGATGTACCAGATGTGAAAGTGCTGCAAATGAATTTATACTACAAAAGGCCAATTTGTTGAAGGATATGTTCAGTGCTTGTAGGTTTGAGAGGCCTTTGAACCTGTCATTTTTTAAACTGTCCAGGAGGTTATTTGCAATATCGAGGGTGTGGAGCGTTGTAGTGGTCCAAACTGCTCTGTAAAGGTCTGTAACCAAGTTGTGTGACAGGCTTATTATCTGTATTGATAGCATTCCATGGAAGGAATCAGGTGAGAGAGCCTGTAAGAGGTTCCCAGAAATGTTGAGTCTCTCTAGCTTGGCTAAACAGGAAAATGCCCCCTGTGGTATGAAGGACAACTGGTTGTTTGAAATGTCAAGGTCTGTGAGGGATATTAAACAACAGAATGAGTCATTTCTAATGTAGGAGATCTTATTAGACCTTAGATTGAGAGTTTTTAGTGTTTGAAATCCCCACAAGGCACCATTTGGGACACTTTGTATCATGTTATCTTGCAAATTAAGATGTCCAATGATTGGGTACGGCATTGAGAAATTAAAAGATTTTACTGGAGGATGGAGCTCACGCACAAGAGAACCAATCACTTGCAGATAGTTGACCGAAACCATACCAAGGAAAGGGCGAATGTCAAAACTGGACAGGGCATTTCCGGTGAGACTGAGTTCACTGACCGTCTTCAAGTGCAAAAATGCTTGGTAAGGCAAATCTTGAATCTTGTTGCTGGTCAAGTCGAGCAGATGGACCGTTGTGTTTTGCAGTGGGAGAAAGTCATTTTGGCATACAATACTAATGTTGTTTGACATCAGATTAATTTTTTTTATGTACTGCCATCGTTCAAATCCACTTAGATTTAGGGAGCTTATGAAATTGTTGTCTAAATCAACTACTGGTAGTGATGAAAGGCCCGACAGTGCTTCATTAGGAATTGCCTCAAATCTGTTATGAGACAAAAGTACATGTACAAGAAGGTGGTTGTTCCTAAACAATCCAGGATGAAGTGACTTTAAGGCATTCCTAGTCAGAAAAAGCATCTGAAGACTCACAAGAGGCCAAAAAGTTCTTCTTTGAATGATGGATATAAGATTCTCATTCAAATTTAGAACACCCAGTTTTGCTAAACCCACAAACGAGTCATTTTTTAGCAGTGTGAGACGGTTGACGGATAAGTCAAGAGAGATGGTGTTGGTTGGCAAGCTTGAGGGAACCGATGTGAGATTAAGGTGTGAGCAGGATACCTTCACACCGACGCTGGTGTTCGTGAATTGACAGTGGCGACGAGATGCATAGGAGTTGTTGCCAGTTGTGGGTGGTGCCAGAAAACACAGCAGCAGGTACAAGATTGCAGAGTACACAATTTTCAACTTGGTTGCCATGACGACTAAAGCTAAGCAGTGCTGACAGAAGTTTCTTGCCCACTGTTTGGCTTCCTTTCAAACTCTGGTGGAGAGTCTCCTCATTAGCCTATACGGTATTAATCTGTACTCTGGATTCTCAGCAAATTACACCAAGTGCTCTCTAAAGGGTCAACGTCAAATGGTGATCCCTTATATCACCTTACAACCACTGTCTTTGTTGGCCTTGTCTTCAGTAGAAGAATCATTCCCTGCATCAAAAGCAGTAATGAATGCATTCATACAATCAGGGTCCAAACCAGAGCAATTGATCTAACGTCTGCTGTTTGTGTGAAGCTGTGGGCAGATGTGTGTTTGTGTATGTACCTGTGTGTCTTTCCAGTACATACAAAGAGTGCACTTTTTTTCTCTGTCTCTCTTCCACTTTCTGTTACTATTCTTTTTGAAAATGTGCTAAATAGAAAACCACAATGCTTTTCTTTCACAAGAGAACCAGAAGTGGATAGTAATATCATCTTAACCATAAACCGCATTTTCATGATCTGGTGATTTTGTTTTTTGTTTGTTTGTTTGCGGGATGTATTGCACTTTCGAAGCTTAACATTAGCAGAATGGAAGAATGATTCCTTTGATCTTGTGTAGTTGTAGGCTATCACTAGACTTTGATGCATGTTCAAATGTGCATACTCTTGACTTCATTATGTGCTACCTTTCTGAATTTACTAACATTTTCGATTGCTTGGCAGATTAGAGGACACTCAGGGTTTAGCATCATAAATGAAAACAAAGTGTTAGCTAGGAGCTGTGCTAAAAATATTGCTCTTCTATCAGTTCATGTCATTTGTCACTTGTTTAAATACATGAATGTTCAGTCATGAAAGCCTAAGTACCAGTGGTTCACTATTTCATGATCAATTTTCTTTCAGTAACTGACTAGCACTATACCATATCATTGCAAATTGGGACCTGCATGACAAGTTTGCAAGCATTTGAAATTTGTGATCATGAACCACTTTGACCGAATGAGAAAGAAGTATACTTATATTCATTCACTTACTGTAAAAGTGGATATATTTTAGCGGAAGTAATTTTTCACGCTCAGCCGGGTCGACAAATTTCACATTTTTTAATTGCACAGAATAATGACATTGATTAGTGGTACATATAGGAAGAAAAAATATTTGCATGCTATCATTTTTGCACTAGTTTCTTGTGCAAAATGCATGAAAACTTCCACACTATCAAAATTTCCACTTTTACAGTATTTCCTCTTCAAGGCACAATAAAAACATTTATAAATTTTTAATACATAACATCTTAAATGGTGGGATCATAAAAGGCACACAAGAGACTTGATTGAAATGATACCATACAGTCACTGTTATCAATCTTTTAACAGAATAGCTGGGGTTTTTCATTGTCGAGGCTATACTCATGCAAGTAGTACACGTGATGATACAGGAGCCAATATTTTTAGCAAGTTATTGATTTTGCAAAGATTGGTTGACCAGGAAACTTTGTGAAAATGAAAACACGACATATACTGCATCTGCAGTAATTGACTAACTCATTAATGTTGATTATTGATGTTTATTTTGTTGATGTTAATGTTATAGATTTGTAGTTGACAGAGGCGGAAGTTATAAAGCAAACCTATAGCTTTGATTATTCTATGTTTTGATCTAGAATGTGCATTATCTAATAACAGTTATGCACAATCAGATATAATCATGTTATTATTTACATTACTATGACTACAACAATTCAAGAGATTATGTAAGGCAAGTGGATTCTCTTTATGAAATTTGATACTTGAATGTATATATTAAGTTTTGCTATGTTTATGACATCAAAATTCTTATTCAACGAGAAAACATAAAGGGAGCATCTCTGAATTACCCAGGCTCAAACAGGAATGGTATTATTCAGAACCCTGTTGGTTCTCATGCTTTTCTCAAAAGTAGCCCAAAACAGTTTCTGTCCATCTTCATCGTCTGTCCACAACATGTAAGGCCTGTTCCTGCTCAGAAAGAGCCTCACAAGGTATGGCAGGTTGTCGTCTGCAATGTCCTCCACAAATATGAGGATGACTTTGTCCAGTCTGATCTCGTTTAAGTGCTCCAGAGCAATGCGGATCTTCGTCATGAACCAGGCATCTCCCACGGACTGATTGCTCACCAGCAGGACCGTCTTGAAGCTCCTCTCAATGGCGTCATGAATGGCATCAACCAAATACATGCGTGCATTGAGGTCGTCATCCCCATAGAGCACATGCTGAAGGTGGGGCAATCTCTCCTCAAGGGCAGGCCTTATGGTGTTAAGTACCAACTCTTCCTCAGAGTCGTGGAACATGAGGTTAAGCTGATAGTCATGGTCATCCTCAGCGAGGTCCTCCTCTACCTCCTTGTAGCCAAAGAAGGCTAGTTTCAGTAGGAAGAATTTGTAGTTCAGCCACCAGCGATTGATATATGCCAGGACACTGAGAAGTATGGCTGCTACTCCTGCCATGGACAGTCCACTGACCAGACCAATGTTCACTCCACAGTAGTCACTGGGTTGAAAAGAGAGGATGGGTTTGTTGGTGAGCCCCCATAGAGATGCACTGGAGCAAAGAGTCTGATTGGGGTACTTGATATTGATCTGTGTGTTGTGGAGCCAATTCCTAAACCACTTCAGCTCACAGGTGCAGGAAAACGGGTTCCTGGAGATATCAAGGGCCAGTGAAGGATTTGTTGGAAAGGAGGTTCCCGGCTGTATTGTGTTGATATGATTTCTTGGCAGATATAACTGAGTCAGGTTTTGTGTTGCAGCAAAGGTTGTAGGTGTAAAGTGACTGATCGTGTTTTTTTCTATGCAGAGTACTTTTAGGTTTCCAAGTCCCTGAAAGACCTCACCATCAAGGGTTTGTAAGTTGTTGTTATTCATAAACAATATTGACAGGGATCTTAGGTCTTTGAACATGCCAGACTGAAGAACAGCAATGTGAGAGTCACTTAGGTCCAGGTAATAGAGCTTTGAGAGATTTGAGAAAACAAGAGCATCCATGCCATTCAGGTAGTTACCTTTTAAACGTAGCCTTCTGAGAGAGACAAGACCTGCAAAAAGTGATGTGTTTTGACTTCTGTCAAACAGGTTGTGACCTCTGAGCTCTGTGTGTTCCATGCGGAGCTCCAGGAGATCAGTATTGTTCGAGAATTGCTGAATGGATTGCCAGAAGATGAACGTGTTTGACATGTCCAGGAACTGCAATTTGTGTAGGTGTCTGAGCAACCCATTGAGGAATGTGCGTTGCTCATTCCGGATATCGAGGTGTAGCAGATTTGAAAGTGCTGCAAAGGCATCAACACCGCATTGGATCAGTTCATTAGAGGATATGTTCAGTGCTTGTAGGTTTGAAAGGCCATTAAACCTTTCCTTCCCTAAACCGTTCAGGAGGTTATTTGCTATATCAAGGGAGTGGAGTATTGGAGTGGTCCAGAGTGCCCCATAAAAGTCTCTAATCAAGTTGTGTGACAGGCTTATTATCTGTATTGATAGCATTCCGTGGAAGGAATCGGGTGAGAGAGCCTGTAAGAGGTTGTTAGAAATGTTGAGTCTCTCTAGATTGGCCAGACAAGAAAATGCTCCCGTTGGTATTGAGGACAACTGGTTTTTGGAAATGTCAAGGTTTGTTAGGGATATCAAGCAACAGAATGAGTCATTTCTTATGGAGGAAATCCTATTTTTACAGAGACTGAGAGTCTTCAGTGTCTGAAATCCCCACAAGGCACCATCTGGGACACTTTGTATGATGTTGCCTCGCAAATTAAGATGTTCAATGATTGGGTACGGCATTGAGATGTTGTAACACGTGTCAGATGGAAGGAGCTCGTGCACAAGAGAACCAATCACCTGTAGGGAGCTGACTGACATCATACCAAGGAACGGCCGAATGTCAAAACTGGACATGGCATTTCCAGAGAGTCTCATTTCATTGACTGTCTTCAAGTGCAGAAATCCCAAGTCAGGCAAGTCAAAAATCCTGTTGTTGGTCAAGTCGAGCAGACGTATGTTTGTGTTTTGCAGTGGGAAAAAGTCATTCTGGTATACATGGCTTATGTTGTTTGATTTTAATGCAATTCCGTCAATGTACTGCCACCGTTCAAATCCACTGAAATTGAGGGAGCTTATGAAATTGGTGACTAAATCAACTACTGGTAGTGATGAAAGAGCGGACAATGCTTCATGGGGTATAGCCTCAAATTTGTTTGAAGACAAAGGTACTTTTACAAGAAGGGGGTTGTTTGCAAACAACTGAGGGTGAAGTGACCTTAAGGCATTGGTAGTCAGAATAAGTGTTCGTAGACTCACAAGAGGCCAAAAAGTTTGTCCTTGAATAACTGCTATATGATTCTCAGCCAAATTTAGAACATCTAGTTTTGCTAAACCCACAAACGAGTCATTTTTTAGCAGTGTTAGACGGTTGACGGATAAGTCAAGAGAGATGGTGTTGGTTGGCAAGCTTGAAGGAACCGATGTGAGATGAAGGTGTGAGCAGGATACCTTCACACCCGCGCTGGTGTTTGTGAATTGACAGTGGCGACGAGATGCATTGGAGTTCTTGCCAGTCGTGGGTGGTGCTAGAAAAAACAGCAGCAGGCACAGGATTGGAGAGTGCATAATGTTTAATTTAGCTGCCATGGCGACTAAAGCAGAGCGGTGCTGACAGAAATCTGGTGCCTATCCTTTGGCCACCTTGGAAACACTGTTGGGGAGTCTCATTAGCCTGTGTGGTATGTACTCGTTTCAAATTATACCAAGTGCTCTCCAAATTACACAATTGTCATTGTCAAATGGTGATATCCTACATCATCTGACAACCACTGTCTTCGTTGGTCTTGTCTTAGTAGAATCAATTGCTGCTTTGAAAGCAGTTCGTTAATGAATGCGTTTGTACATACAGGGTCCAAACTAGAGAAATCGATCTGAAGTCTGCTGTTTATGTGACGATGTGGGTAGATGTGTGTATATGCATGTGTCTTTCTCAAAACAAAAAAAGGAACACAAAACATATACAAACACACGCACACACACACCAAATGTTTGGGAAAATTGTGAGGCACTAACATCACTTCCTTGTCTGATTTTGTTTTGACTGATATGACTCTGCTCTTGAAACATTTGAAACTTTGAACTTCTACAACATTCTCATGTGTGTCAGATTAAGTAAGTTTTTTCAACGTGTGTATTTTTTATTTTTTTATTCAAATCAACTTGAATGTGGCATGGAAATTCAATCTAAACCACTCAAATTTGTAGGCAAATGGTCAATGACATAAGTGCATTCAATTCAAAGCATACTTCAATTTCTCATCACCAAACCAGGAAGCAAGTTGATTTAAAAAATACATAAAATATGTATCAAATGTACATGTACATTAAGAATATCTTGAATTTAAACAGGGATTGCAAATGTTGATGACAACCCATGGGTTGTTAGTGAAGATTTTGTATTTGCATACATTTTCAGTTGCAAGTTTTTATTGGTATTTAGTTTTACATAGTTTACATGCTGTTTCATCATAGTAGATAATGCAACCAAAGCATACACTATAAAGAGTCTGCAAACATTACCAATTTACTGTGCTGTGTTTATTTGTAATTTGAGAGATGGATGATGCCCCAGGTCAAAAATCCATGAGAAACCATTTAGAATTCTAATGATTCAATTCAAAGTCTAATGGGTGTTTGAATATCTTATAATGGTTCTGCATTGATCTTGGTTGGTACTTTTAGAATTTTAAGGCCCTGTCACACCTTTTTGTACAAACTACGTGGGCTTGCTGTGTGTCAGGATTTTCCAGCACGCAGGATAATTTTCTGGGGGGGGGGGGGGACAAGGATTTGGGTGAGTTTCGCATGCATCTTACCTGCTGGACGTTTGCTACTTACGTTCTACTTGTGGTCTTGTAACGAGTGACATACGGGAACTGCAAAGTACCTGCATTACAATTGCATGTTACCTGCATTACAGTTGCCTGTGAGGTGCGCAGCCGCTACAGGCCTCCTCCTAGTGTTCTGCATGTACCTCTGTGTGCAATCCCCCGCGACTCAACTTTAATAGATTTTGAGCATGCTCATGGGCCTGTCACACCTTTCCCGGCAAGCCTTGCTTGTGACTTGCGTGGAACAATTTTTGCTTCACGAAGGTCCAGCTGCAGATGGCCCACACCTGACAGTACCTGGCAAGTATCTGGCCTGTAGCTGCCGGGAGGTGCTGGTGCGCGCAAGCCTGATTTACCCGCAGGTAAGTTATGGGCATGCTCAAATCGTGTTCCGGGTGAGTCGCGGGAGACTGACAGCAGAGATCCACGCAAAACACCAGAAGGAGGCCCTTAGCTGCTGCAAGTCAGAGGCAGTTAACCTGCTTGAAGTACGTAGGTTGCCCGTGGATCTGTGCCTATGTGCCGGACATGCATGTTATCTGTGGGGACCTGCGGAAAGCAAAAATTGTTCCCTGCAAATCACACACAGGACTTGCATGGAATAGTGTGACAGGGCCTTTACACCATCCACCTGACAAATACTTAAACACTATTAGGCAATCCCTTAGGGTCCAGGAGAATTAGGTTGTTTTTCATGGGTCTGATGATGGTCACTAATGGTGAAGTAGCTTGTACCATTAGAAGTCATGAGAGAATTCCCGATTGTCCAGTAGAATTTGGCTATGGATCAAATGGAACTTACTCGTGGAGCAGACTATATCATTAGAAATTGCCAGAGAATTTCAAATTGTCCACTAGAATCAGAGTATAATCTCAAAAGGATTAATGGTCCTTGTTGGGCAAATGATTAAAGCAAGAGTCTTAAATATACACCGTCAGCTAGAGATACTGGTACTGGTCTTCTGATGATTGAATCCATTTTACATAATTATACCTGGGATCATATTATAAGAATTTGGTTTATAAGGTTACCAAATGTTGAACTTATTGCCTTTTTGTGTGCATTTTGCTGAATATTTGTGTTTTTTTCATGTATTGCGCTCATCTCTGTGAGCATTGATTAACAAGTATATGTATGTGAAACATGAAATGACAAATGTAGTCAATTTCAGCAGATACTTTCATTCACTGTGCTTTATTACTTTCTTGAGCTATGAAGCTCTCAAGTTTCAAATGTGACTTTTCACTCCCTTTGATTTCCTCAACATTGCCTCAATTTCAACACTAGGAACACTAGGAATTTAGGAATTTATTCGTTACATTTCCATGGCAACAGAGAGTCACATTACAATGCTACAGAAAGATGAATTAGGCTGTTATCACACAAAAACAATTTCCAGTCTCAGGAAAACATCCAAACATAGAATGGAGGATTGTGGTTTGATGAGCTGAACTTTTAACTTGCATGTTTACTGTATACACCATATATCTAACGAGTCTGCTCTATTTTTTTTTTTTTTTTTTTTTGCAAAACAGACAATTATGTGAGTGATTAAATTCTTGATCTTTGAGCACAGAAAAGAACAGGGAAATGTACACGTTCATGTCACATTCATGTCAAGATTAGCGTTAATAATTGCTCGTGTTATATTTGCGAATAGCAAAAATAAAAACTTTACAAAATATGGCATATTAGTAGTCCAGTACATCTCCAACTATTATTTTGACATAATATGCTGTCAATCGGTACTGCATCTTGCTCACATTGCCTCAAGGAAAGATGAGGGAACACATAAATCACTCCAAACTAGAGTTTGGAATGCTAGTGAGAGAGGTAAGTAGATCATATATATGTGAAGAAGTCCCTTGACTTTGTTGAGATGCAATAAGTTGCGATCCCCCTGAAGCTGCATTTCATACCTATGGTAAGAATATTCTGAATTAAGGAAAGTCATCATCAGTCATGGATTATTAAGGTAAATCAATTGAAAGTACTTATATAATGACACCTACTTTTACCCTGAATTTTCTGTGGTAGCCATTTTTTGGTAAGCCCACAGCTAAATACATGTGTCTTACCTGTTTGGATTAGATATTTGGTTAACAGAGGCAAATGCTGATGACCCCATTGATAGGAATTTCTGTCAAGCCAAATCTGACATCATAGGACACATTGTGCTGCATACTGTGACTGTATGAATCTGTTTCTAACACAAATTTCAGTCACACAGAAATAAACCAACTAAATGAGTTTATGAAGAGAGTCAATCTGCCTGTATGGACTAGATATTTGGTTGACAGAGGCAAAAGTTATAAAGAAAACCTTGAGCTTCAATTATTCTACGTTCATACACCCGAGGCCTGTTGCATTTAAACTTTTTGCCAGGGAAAAACTCAGGTTGATTTTTAATCTAGAGTTTTAACAGAATTAAACAGATTTTAAATGAGAATACAGTCTTATTATTAAGCAGGTGATGTACAGAAGTGTCATTAATGGTGTAAAATCTTAGCATTTACAGAAATACTAGAAATACCCAGAGGTAATGCATCTTAAAGGTCCTGTTTACCTTTGGGAGCAGTGATTAAAAAAATGTTCAAGATATCACTTTTGATTCATATATATAGTCCTGTACCGGCCGCACAGAAACGCTGTTAGTGGGAGGTTTGTTAGCGCTATCAAGTCACTAACAAATCAGCCACTAACAGCATGAGCACCATGACCGCACAGAAAGCGCTGTTAGAGCGCTGTTAGACACGTGCGCTGTTACGGCGCTGTTAGTGAATTTAGCCTTAGAGTTAGGCAAAATCTACGCTGAGTCACAGTGGTAAACATGTTATCGCGCACTTGTAGCAAGAGTACGCGCACTTGTAACAAAGGTTCGCGCACTATTAAAGCAAGCGTTCGCGCACTCAGTACGAGACACCTCGACAAGTGGCAATCATCACTAAAAAAAATGTGTCAAGGAAAAAGTCGCCCTGAGCCAACAAGTGCAGAGAAAAGAACGGGGGAAAACGGGAGGAGAGGAAAATACAGCAGTCGATAATCCTGATGTCCTCGATTCCTTGAATGATGATGAAAAAGAAATACTCTCAGTCATACCCCCAGAACAAATGATAGGTAGGACCCTTTTCCAAAATGTTCCTATATCTACAGTGCTTCACAGAAGTTCCTATATAAGACTGTAAAAAGGCGGACTGGGCCTAACTGATAATATTATCTTTTCGATTTAAAAAAAAAAAAAATACCAGCTAGAGATCGGTTGAAAGAGCTTAACTTGATTTTAGATATTTTTAACCATGTCAGAAAGTTGGCATGTTTGACACTGCATGAAATGTTTATTTGTAAAATAACGTCATTTCTATGATGACATAGATTATTTGCAAACATTATGTCACAATCAATTCTGAAATTGTGCGTAGTTTTGAACCCTTCACTCCGAAATACAACTTTTTAAACATATGACATAGCAAAGCAATTCGAACAACGCGCACTGCGCCGTACACTGTCACTCTGTGAAATGTAACTTTCTAAGCAAACAATTGCTAAGAAATGATCCGTATCGAAACCGAGAAACTAAATGTCATGAAAGAAACTTTGGAAGTCAAGCAAAATCTATGTCTCCCGCAACCCGTAACATTCTCAATTATTTGTAGTTCTCGGGTCAATTTCGGGCGAAGTAGGTTTACTTGGGAGACAACAACAGCGCATGCACTCAGCGCGCAAGCAAGAAGCACTAACATTGCCACTATCGGTGCCCCTGGCACTGTTAGTGAGTTGATAAAACAGCACCACTGTTGTTAGCTTCTGTGCGGCCTCCCTCAGTTAGGCTAACAACGCTGTTACTGAATTTGACTACCAGCACGCTTCTGTGCGGCCAAATCGGCGCTATCAGTGTTGTTAGTGCGCTGTTAGCGCTAACAACCTTTCTGTGCGGCCGCCCCAGTTGTATCACAAAACATCATACCATATAAAAGTTTTGCAATAAAACCTAAAATGTAAGGAGATGACATTTAATTAGGAAACATTCTTATTATAACTGTTGTTCACATTTTGTATATTTTTAACAATCGATTATACTGGTTCAAATTTTTACATTGGTTGTTTCTATCCCTAACTCACATTTTAAACCTATTTTGAAGCACTAATACTGGGTTTTTGTTTCATCTGCAAATGGTAAATTTTGCCTTTAACCCTTTGTATGCTTTGAGTTTCAATTGGCACAGAAGACCCCATGTAGCATTGTAAACATAAATATTATTTCACAGAAAGGGTAAAACATGTGTACAGCAAGATGACCACCAATTCTTGACTGAAAAAAAGGGTGAGAGCTAGCCTGGTCTCAATCCTGGAATCTTTTGAAATTTGTAACTTGCCTTACATAGGTATGAGGAAAGGAGCCTATAGCTCTCTGTAACCCAATCCCATGAAGTAGGCTACAAACAAATGTGAAATTTACATGCTTACAAACACAATCAGGCAGGAAAATACATCTGCGACTATCGGAAATCTGTTTTTGTACTGTACTGCTGACCTGCTGACATGCTGACAGCAGGCAGGCAAGATAGACCAAATCAGTGGTGTCTTTTTGACCTTGTGTTATGAGGGCAGTTGACTGATCAGAAACAGGTTTTCCTTTGTGAGTATGTACTGTGTATGTGGATGTGTGTGTGTGTGTGTGTGTGTGTGTGTGTGTGTGTGTGTGTGTGTGTGTGTGTGTGTTTGTAAAACAAGTCATGTATTTGATTTGATCTTTGTAAGGATCAACAATAGAGTTTATGTGGCTCTCCCAGTGTAGGTGTGGCGATAATATGATTTACATTTTTAGATAACAATTTTGCATAATCAAACTGATCACATTATCATATTTACATTATATCTTTTAGCAATGACTACAAAAATTCAAAAGATTGTGCAAAGGCGAGAAGAAAAGTGAATTCTCATGACAAATTTGAAACACATACACTTGTACATTTTGATATGTTTTTGTGATCAAAATCCTGATTCAAAGAAACACGGAATAATTTTCCTGGTGTTGCATAGCAGTTTGCTGTGCATTTTTTATGCCTCCATCATGGAATGTAGCCGAAGGTATGTTTTTTTTTGTTGTTGTCTGTCTGTCCATCTGCAATCAGTTTTGTGGACAGCATAACTAAAAAAACGTTTGAGGTGTCAAAGGTCAAGTGGAAATTACACCTGCTAAATTTGACTTCTTCCTCCATATCTCGGCAGTGGCTCATGGTATGATCATGAAACTTAGTACATATTTTTATGCCTGTTCTCCCAGACAGTGATTCTCTGGGGAATTGTAGTGTTATAGGGTCAAAGGTCAAGCATCAAATGCCAGGTTAAGATGCTACAAATGTACTACTTGATACTGAAATTACACTTTTTCTCCATACCTCTGAAATTACTCAATACATAAACTTATGAAAGGGTCAAAAGTCCAGTAAAAATCCTCAAATTCCCAACCTGCTATCATAGACAATATAGCCATTCATCCAATGAAACCTAGTTCAAGGAAAGTGAATATTCAACACATTTGTGACAAAGAGGTCATTTTGATATTTTACCGATTATTACACATTGACAAGACATACTATAGACCTATTAGCAGAATCATGCATTATGGCAGAGGCACATCAGTCACCATAGTGACAATTTTAGTTATATGACAGCTAAACAAAATTTCTTGTGTGGAGCAGGTTTTTTACATTGGACTGTACAGAAGTTGGTAACAGTATTTTCCCATTGATCGAAACTGCCAATCAAATTTGAGAATTAGAAAATCTTCTCTGACTCATGTGGGGAGCATTTACATGAAGTTAATTAGGAGAGCATGAATTACCCAGGCTCAAACAGGAATGGTATTATTCAGAACCCTGTTGGTTCTCATGCTTTTCTCAAAAGTGGCCCAGAACAGTTTCTGTCCATCTTCATCATCCGTCCACAAGATGTAAGGCCTGTTCCTGCTCAGAAAGAGCCTCACAAGGTATGGCAGGTTGTCGTCTGGAATGTCCTCCACAAATATGAGGATGACTTTGTCCAGTCTGGTCTCGTTTAAGTGCTCCAGAGCGATGCGGATCTTGGTCATGAACCAGGCATCTCCCACGGACTGATTGCTCACCAACAGGACCGTCTTGAAACTCCTCTCAATAGCATCATGAATGGCGTCAACCAAATACATGCGGGCATTGAGGTCGTCATCCCCGTAGAGCACGTGCTGAAGGTGGGGCAATCTCTCCTCAAGGGCAGGCCTTAAGGTGTTAAGTACCAACTCTTCCTCAGTGTCGTGGAACATGAGGTTAAGCTGGTAGTCATGGTCATCCTCAGCGAGGTCCTCCTCCACCTCTTTGTAGCCAAAGAAGGCTAGCTTCAGCAGGAAGAATTTGTAGTTCAACCACCAGCGATTGATATATGCCAGAACACCAAGAAGTATGGCTGCTACTCCTGCCATGGACAGTCCACTGACCAGACCAATGTCCACTCCACAGTAGTCACTGGGTTGAAAGGAGAGAATTGGTTTGTTGGTGAGCCCCGGTAGCGATGCGCTGGAGCAGAGAGTCTGATTGGGGTGCTTGACTTTGATGTCTGTGTTGTGGAGCCAATTCCTAAACCACTTCAGCTCACATGTGCAGGAGAAGGGGTTCCTTGAGATGTCAAGGGTCAGTGAAGGATTCATTGGAAAGGAGGTGCCAGGAAGGATTGTGCCAATGGAATTTTCTGACAGAATAAGCTGATCCAGGTTTTGTGTTGTAGCAAAGGTTGTTGGTGCAAGTTTACTGATGATGTTGTTTTCAATCAAGAATACTCTTAGATTTCCAAGTCCCTGAAAGACCTCACCATCAAGGGCTAATACTTTGTTGTTATTCATGTATAAAAATGCTAGGGATCTTAGGTCCTTGAACATGCCAGACTGAAGAACAGAAATGCGAGAGTCACTCAGGTCCAGGAAGTAAAGTTTTGAGAGGTTTGAAAAAACAAGAGCATCCATGCCAAACAGGTAGTTTCCTTTCAGACGAAGCCTTTGGAGAGAGACAAGATTTGCAAAAAGTGATATGTTTTGACTTCTGTCAAACAAGTCATGACCCCTGAGCTGGGCCTGTTCCATGCGGAGCTCCAGGAGATTGGTGTTGTTTGAGAATTGACGAATGGATTTCCATGAGATGAATGTGTGTGACATGTCCAGGAACTGCAACTTGGGTAGGTGTCTGAGCAACCCATTGAGGAATATTTTGTGCTCATTACGGATATCAAGACGTACCAGATGTGAAAGTGCTGCAAATGAATTTATACTACAAAAGGCCAATTTGTTGAAGGATATGTTCAGTGCTTGTAGGTTTGAGAGGCCATTGAACCTGTCATTTTTTAAACTCTCCAGGAGGTTATTTGCAATATCGAGGGTGTGGAGCGTTGTAGTGGTCCAAACTGCTCTGTAAAGGTCTGTAACCAAGTTGTGTGACAGGCTTATCATCTGTATTGAGAGCATTCCATGGAAGGAATCAGGTGAGAGAGCCTGTAAGAGGTTTCCA
Source organism: Diadema setosum (assembly GCA_033980235.1). Lineage (NCBI taxonomy): Eukaryota > Metazoa > Echinodermata > Echinoidea > Diadematoida > Diadematidae > Diadema > Diadema setosum. The sequence goes on along the minus strand of CM067069.1, from coordinate 14,227,314 downwards.
GAAATATTGAGTCTCTCTAGCTTGGCCAGACAAGAAAATGCCCCCTGTGGTATGAAGGACAACTGGTTCCTGGAAATGTCAAGGTCAATCAAAGATAGCAGGCAACAGAACGAGTCATTTCTTATCGAGGAAATCTTATTATTCCATAGATTGAAGGTCTTTAGTGTCTTAAATCCCCACAAGGCACCATTTGGGACACTGTGTATAATGTTATTTTGCAAATCAAGATGTTTAATGATTGGGTATGGAATTGAGATATTGGAGAATGCATCTGATGGAAGGAGATTTTGCACATGAGAACCAATTACTTGCAGGTAGTTGACTGACACCATACCAAGGAAAGGTTGTATGTCAAAACTGGAGATGGCATTTGCAGTGAGTCTCAGTTCACTGACCGTCTTCAGGTGGAGAAATGCTTGGTCAGGCAAGTCTTGAATATTGTTGCTGGTCAAATCGAGCACATGGACCGTTGTGTTTTGCAGTGGGAGGAAGTCGTTTTGACGTACAATGCTTATGTTGTTCAACATCAAATAAATTCTGTTTATGCACTGCCAACGTTCAAATCCACTGAAATTTAGGGAGCTTATGGAATTGGAGCCTAAATCAACTACTGGTAATGATGAAAGAGCTGACAATGCTTCATGGGGTATTGCCTCAAATCTGTTTGAAGACAAAATTACTTTTACAAGAAAGGGGTTGTTTGCAAACAACCGAGGGTGAAGTGACCTTAAGGCATTGGTATACAGAATAAGTGTCCGTAGACGCACAAGAGGCCAAAAAGTTTCTCTTTGAATAACTGCTAAATGATTCTCAACCAAATTTAGAACATCCAGTTTTGCTAAACCCACAAACGAATCATTTTTTAACAGTGTGAGATTGTTGACGGATAAGTCAAGAGAGATTGTGTTGGTTGGCAAGTTTGAGGGAACTGATGTGAGATAAAGGTGTGAGCAGGATACCTTCACACCCACGCTGGTGTTTGTGAAATGACAGTGGTGATGAGATGCATTAGAGTTGTTGCTAGTAGTGGGTGGTGCCAAAACACACAGCAGCAGGCACAGGGTTGCAGAGTGCACAATGTTCAATTTAGTTGCCATGGCGACTAAAGCAAAGCAGTGCTGACAGAAATCTGGTGCCTATCCTTTGTCCACCATGGAAACACTATTGGGGAGTCTCCTCATTAGCCTGTGTGGTATGCTCCGTATTCTGAAGTCTCTGCAAAAATACACCAAGTGCTTTATAAAAGTTTGCCGTCAAATAATGATCTCACAAGTTGTCACCTGATTATCCACTTTCTCGAGTTGGCAATATGTTGGTTTGTAGAATCAGCAGCCACCTTAAGAGCAGCATTGAATGCATGCAGGATCCAAACCAGAGGAACGAGACTGAAGTCTGCTGTTTGTGTGATGCTGTGGGCACATGTATGTATTTGTGTCTGTGTGTGTATGTGTGTCTTTCTAGGTTATTCAAAAAAAGAATGCAGGAACCTATCACTTCTGCATTCCATTTATTGCGGAAATTTCTTTTTCTTTTTTGTTTACTTTTTGTGTATGTGTGTATGTGTGTGCAGGATGCTGTCTGCCTCTTGACCTCTCACTCTCTCTCTTTGTGTATCACGCTGTCTCTGTCTTATGTTCTCTCTTTCTCTTTCTCTTTCATTTTATTCTCATTAAAAATGTGATGAATAGTACGGTTAGTAGAAAACCACAATCCATTTTTATGCAAGAGAAGCAGAAGTGAATAGTACTATCATCTGCCAGATGTATAGCTTACTGTTGAATGTCAGCGGAACAGAAGATTGATTCCTTTGATCTCGGAATCTGATTGTGGGTTAGATACTAGATTTTTTTTTACCTTGGAAAATTGAAATCCTGTAGAGTCGGTTAGTTTTCTTTATCCAAAGAGCCATCACAGAACACTTAATCATTCTTTACATTAATATAGATGTAGAACCCACAGGAAAATATGCCCCCCCCCCATTTTTTTTTTTTTTTTTTTTTGGGTTGATTATGTTATTTATTAGATAGTTGAGTCTTTACACAAGAATTCAAATAAAGGAAAGAAGGAGAGAGAAAAAAGACCAACCCTACTCCACTGTGACTTCTCCACTGTCATCTAGACCAATTTTGCCGGCAAGTCTCCTAACCATGTCCTGCCGTTCACAAACATACAGGTATTCTGCATTATAATATTCACCTCTCTCTCCCTCTCTCTCTCTCTTTAGCTCCCTATTCCTCTCACATCTTGTTACCAACAAAATATTCTTTTCTTACTATCGCTTCTCCATTATCAATAACACAATACCAGCGTATGTGCATTTGGGTCTGTACAATGTGTTGTTATCAAAAACAAGAAGGGGAAAAAAGAAAAATGAAAGAGGGCATTCATACACTTTCTTTCTGTCCAAGAGCTCTGCTGCTTGAAATTGAACATTAATAAGAATTCAGCAAGTTTCTTGTTTCTTTCTGTCTTTCACAGAGCTTAAATGGAACAAGTTATTTGCTCCAAAAGTATCCTCTTCTGTACATACCTATCTGCACCACAAATCTTGACAGAAGGCCTTACTTTTTTCCCCTCTCTCTCTGTTGAAGTGGGGTTGGGTGATGGCACAACGGGACACTTATACTCCATAGATTCAAATGCAGTACAACAGAGTGCTTTCATGGTTCTAGTGCCACAACAGAAGGTGCAGCTAGTCTTTCATCTACTACACAGCTACTGTTTTTGTCTATGTCATCTGGTGGAACCTTTTTTTTTTTTTTTTTCCTACGCACAATCTCTTTCCGGAATACTGCTCTCCACATATTCTATATCAATACAATAGGTAAAAACTACAAGTGTCTTGACTACTTTTCGAAAACATGTACAGTAGCAAATCTAAATACAGAATATCTGTACTTGGATAGAGGTAATCCACACATCTCATCTTTTTTTTTAATACCCAAGCAATATTTACAAATGAGATTGGCTATTGGCAATGAACAAAGAAACTGAACATTTTTGGTTTTCGTGTGAAATGAGATATAAATTGGTTGTGGCATTTTATATCCATCTCCTACGCTACAGATGACATAGACAAAAACAGTAGCTGTGTAGTAGATGAAAGACTAGCTGCACCTTCTGTTGTGGCACTAGAACCATGAAAGCACTCTGTTGTACTGCATTTGAATCTATGGAGTATAAGTGTCCCGTTGTGCCATCACCCAACCCCACTTCAACAGAGAGAGAGGGGAAAAAAGTAAGGCCTTCTGTCAAGATTTGTGGTGCAGATAGGTATGTACAGAAGAGGATACTTTTGGAGCAAATAACTTGTTCCATTTAAGCTCTGTGAAAGACAGAAAGAAACAAGAAACTTGCTGAATTCTTATTAATGTTCAATTTCAAGCAGCAGAGCTCTTGGACAGAAAGAAAGTGTATGAATGCCCTCTTTCATTTTTCTTTTTTCCCCTTCTTGTTTTTGATAACAACACATTGTACAGACCCAAATGCACATACGCTGGTATTGTGTTATTGATAATGGAGAAGCGATAGTAAGAAAAGAATATTTTGTTGGTAACAAGATGTGAGAGGAATAGGGAGCTAAAGAGAGAGAGAGAGGGAGAGAGAGGTGAATATTATAATGCAGAATACCTGTATGTTTGTGAACGGCAGGACATGGTTAGGAGACTTGCCGGCAAAATTGGTCTAGATGACAGTGGAGAAGTCACAGTGGAGTAGGGTTGGTCTTTTTTCTCTCTCCTTCTTTCCTTTATTTGAATTCTTGTGTAAAGACTCAACTATCTAATAAATAACATAATCAACCCAACAGTCACAGCAATGTACGCAGCAGTGCAGCAACAAGGGACTGAGGCAGTTTTCGTTCACGCCCTGTCCACTGACATTGCAAGAGAGAGCGAAGTAGGAAGTCCCGAGACACCACCAATCTTGACCAGCGAAACAATTCGAACCGCACAAGAACAAGACCCAGCAATCAGACCAATCCTACAAGCCAAACTGCAAGACAAATTCCCAAGCCGAGAAGCCCAGAAAGACATGCATCCCTGCTCTCGACGTCTGTTGCATGAATGGAAACAGTTGCATGCTGGGGAAGATGGCGTCCTAGTTCGAAAAACTGCCAACCGCTGTCAAATGCTACTACCCAAGTGTTACCACCAACTAGTTCTACAACAACTTCATGACAACATGGGGCACCAAGGCGCAGACCGTGTACTCTCTCTCCTCAGGGATCGGTTTTACTGGCCTCATATGCAACGAGACGTTGAGCAGTACATAGGACGCACATGTTCATGCATCAAAGACAAGAAACCAGTAAGGAAAACGAAGGCACCACTCAACCCGATCATTGCATCTCAGCCTTTTGAACTGGTGTCTTTAGATTTCCTTCATCTAGAGAAGAGTGTCGGAGGACAGGAGTACATACTGGTCATTGTAGATCACTATACTAGATTTGCACAGGCTTACGCAACCTCCAACAAGAGCGCGAAGACTGCAGCTGACAAGTTTTTCAATGACTTTGTACTACGGTTTGGCCTCCCCAAGCGAATACACCACGACCAAGGGAGGGAGTTTGAGAATAAGTTTTTCTCACAACTCTGTCGTCTGACTGGAATTTCAAGATCCCACACAACGCCGTACCATCCCGAGGGAAATGGGAAAGTAGAGAGGATGAACAGGACACTACTTGGAATGCTCCGCACACTACCAACCACAGAGAAGGCCAGGTGGAAAGAGCATCTCAACAAAGTGGTCCACGCGTACAACTGTACCCGGCACTCCTCCACAGGGTATTCCCCATTTTTCCTCCTGTATGGCAGAACGCCCCGTCTTCCAGTCGATTTGGCATTTGGTCTAAAAACTGCAGAGGACTCAGGCACCCCAAAGGACTATGACGGATATGTAGAGAAGTGGAAAGGTCAAATGGAGGAGGCATACAAAATGGCTTCCCAGCGAATGACAGCATCAGCCAGACACAATGAACAGCTCTATGACAAGAACATCTACAGTCCAATCCTCTCTCCAGGTGACAGAGTATTAGTCAAGAATTTGGCTCCTACAAGTGGTCCTGGAAAGCTCCGCGGATACTGGGAGGACACGGTGTACAGGGTTGTCGCTCAGAAGGAGGAAATGCCAGTATACGAGATTGCGCCAGAGAGTGGTAAAGGGCGAACTCGAGTCCTACACAGGAATCACCTTCTTCCTTGTGACTACCTTGAAAAAGAGTCACCAGTCATGCCGAAACACATACCCCAAAGACCTGAAACTCGTTCCTCAGCAAGCCGGCCTCCGAAGAGAAGACAGTCGCCAGAGTCACCACCTCCAGATGAGATCTCAGACTCAGACGACTCAGAATCAGGTTATTACCTGGAATACAGGCGGAGAGCTCAGAAACACGATCCAGATATGAACCAGGAGACACCCCACCAATCACTAGAAGTGACCGAGAGAAACCAGGTGAATGGTGACCAGATTGCTGAAAATGTTCTAGAACAAAGAGCTAATGAAGACCCAGTTGAGAGACCTCAGGACATTGAAGAGACCCACCAACCACCTGAAAGAGAAGAAACAAATGAAAGTCCAGCACCATCACAAACCCCACCACAGACCCAAGAGAGAAGGACGTCTAGCCGCACCAGGAGACCTCCAACCACTTTCACATATGACCAACTGGGACAGCCTTCGACTATTGGTCATATGAACACTATGTCTGGCCATAGACGAGATAATCTAGTCTACGGACCCCAGCTTACAACCTACAACCACCAACCCTTCCCCAACTTCTACAGTGACATGAACGCCAGCCAGCCTTTCATCCAACCCTCCATTCCTCCTCAATACCTCCTTCGTAACCAGTATTCTAACTTTAACCAACAACCTTTCCCCCTCTTTCCCCTTCCTGCCCAACTGCATCCTCCTATGGGAATGAGTTCCAGTGGGCCAAATAGTTCGTATCATCATCATCACCACTACCCTCCAGGCCAGATCCCGACATGATGCCCCCATGATGTCTGCTGCCCACGCGAGATGTCTGCAAGTCTGCACATCATCTGTTCATCGCACCAGGGCATTTCCAGAAATCTACTGTCAACCTGGGCTGAAGTGCAGCGAGCTACATCGAGATGGCAAACAAGATCCTCCACAACAAGTGAAAAGACAGTTTCAACAAGGATGAGTGAAACAATAATTACTAACTCACACTGACACTTACGATTCGCCTTAGACTTATAATCAGTGTTAAAGATGAAGAAAAGCAAAACAAATAGGAATAGATGTATAGAGAGATAGAAGCAAACCTATGCGCAGGGTTTGAAGAGAGATAATGGTTCAGGAAGGTGAAGCTAATCTCTAGGTGAGAAAAGCAGTCTAAGGTGACATACTGGAAATTATATTCCATTGTTAGTTCCTGAACCCCTATTTGTTTAGAGTGTTTTTGTTGAGAGAATGCCACTGACGGCATATTATGTATCATTTGTAATCGATTAATCTGAGAAAGATTGGAAGACCGCGTTATACAACAGGATATGTGCACACCCTGTTAAGGTCGTAACAGTCCCAGGAATGGGATTAATGCAGAGAGCGTGGAGGACGGATCCTCAACATTATATGATTATGACAATGATATATTTCTATAGAAACACTCGTAAAAGGATATGTTCCTTAAAAGTGACTGATGTTATTGTTTGTAAAAGGGAGTTGAAGTGTTTAAAATTTACACAGTTTTATATAAGTGGTATATCTATACCAAATATGTTTTAATGTCGTGGAAGACATTATTTTTAGGAGGGGAGAGATGTAGAACCCACAGGAAAATATGCCCCCCCCCCATTTTTTTGTTATATAAGCTATGTCCTATGTGAAACATATAATCCCTCTGTGAGAGATCTTCTCTCACCCCTACACCAGAGTGGAAGAGTCGAGAACAAAGGAGAGGGTAGCATGTGGCCAAAACAGCATCAGCTAACCCATCACTTTTTGATTGCTGCTTGTGCCCATACAACCCACTAAGACGTGTCTCCTCCCTTCTTCTTTTGTCAAGGTAAGAAACTTCTTGATACACCATATTCAGTTATATTTCTACTTGTATGTATGATATGCTGTATATAGTCAACGGTGAAAGATGTGAGTTATAAGTGTGATTGTGTCAATTTGTAATAATGAATTACAGCTTGAATGACAGGCGATATAAACAAGTTAGAGAATTTATGTTAGAGAGATTTTGGGTGTGTTAATACATGGTAACTTGTTCTGAGTATGTCTCTGCTCATTTCATCCATCCTTATTATAAATGATTCCTAGAGTGTTAAATGAGGGAAAGATATCAAACAAGGTATAACAAAAAAGGAAGATTTGTTGGTATCAAGATTTGTAGAAGAATACACATGAATATGTTATGTGCATTCTAATGATATGTTTCATACCATTTTGCCTATATATTTATATGTTCTGTACATAACCATGTATATAAATATTCATCTATGTTCCTGTTAGTTTGGAGATCAATATGTAGTTACTAGAATTTAGTACAGCCATAGAGTTAACAGGTGTTGGGAATAGCTATAAGACAGCAATGTGAACATGCTTGGTGTATATTGTGAGAACAGGCCAGGGGAGTTATATAGCAAAGGAAGTGGAAACAAAAGCCTGATTCAGATTAATCTGTTTGCCTCCTCCCCCTGCACCACCTTCCATTCACTACCCAGTAGATGAGAACAAAGCCAGCAAAGTGTGTGTGTGCAACAGGGTAGAGTGAGGGCAGAAATTAGTACCTTAATACCCCTACCCCTTGCATTCAGCATCTTTGGTCTGTGTAAACACATTTGCTAAGACAAAACAAAGGTAGCAGCATGCTCCTTACAGAGGAGGCACACTTAATGTAAGGTGTGAATTAGATGTTCTCTATAGTTGATGCTGTCCAGCTAGAATAAAGGGATAAGCTGGGGCTGATAGAAACTCTGGCAGAGCTTGTCCCCAGCCAAGAGCTAGTCTCACAAACTAGACCCATCAAGATTGTTCAGTAATATGATATATTATTCGTATGTTGTAGTTGTTTTAAACATATTTATTTGAATGCATGATTTAAAAGAAGGAGCATTCTTTGTTTAGTTTAAGTAGAATGAATGTATGTCTGTATATATAGTGTATTAAAGGTTTTATAAATGAGAGTAGACAAGTTTATGGACACAGGGTCTGAAACATACACTATTCAGTACTATACCAAGGAATGAGGTAAACCTGCTGGTACAAGTTTACAAACAAATTCTTTGTCTTTGAACTTGCTGCAGTAGATTGCAGTTTTCCTTGCTCAGTTTCTCACTTGTGTGGTTCCTCATTTTTAAAGGAAACTGCACATTCCTTGTAAAGCATTAAATGAAATCAGATTAAGTATAGCTATTTTGATATCTCATGTCCAGTGCCTTACATGAATATGATGCGAAAGAAGGTATAATATCATTTCCATTTCCATTTTATTTTCTGTCCATTTACAATTTATACCATTCTACTCACAGAACAGAGTACTAGAAGATGTGTTGGGTGAAGTTATTGTTGGTATGATTGTTTAGTAGCATTTTAGTAGCATTGCACATTATTGACTAGATTAGTAGATTTATTAACAGAATATGATAACCTTTTAATAGTTGTTGTTTGACAAATCATGGTGAACATTTGTTGTTTCATAGTTATAGTGTTGATTAACTCCTTTTGGTTGTTATTAAGTTATGATGAGTTAGAGTAATATCGGAGCTGTTTAATGCATAAGTTGCAACATCATAACTAGGTTGTATATATGTTATACTAGATAAGTATCGGTAATGACAGGTTAAAGGATTATTGCATGGATATGTTTTTACATTCATTTGGATTAGAACAGATCAAAGTGTCATTGCAAAAGGACAGTAATGTTAATTCATTTTATTAATTAGTTAGTTATCAGTTATGTTAAGTATGTGTGTTTTGATTGATTAGTTTTATTATAGAAGACCACACATACACAGGGTATATATAACAGTGAAAATGAATAATTATTATAAAAGTTGGTATCATGTTAAATTGTTACTACGAGCTGATGCTCGATCCATGTGATAACTATAACAGTGTGTGAGAAAGAGTTATCAAATGGATAACAGTGAATGATTATGAATAAATGATCACTTTTTGATTGCTGCTTGTGCCCATACAACCCACTAAGACGTGTCTCCTCCCTTCTTCTTTTGTCAAGTTTGATTGAGTATCACAGCCCACCCGGCCGCCCCTCGGCGCGGGTGCTACATATATATATATATATATATATACAGTTGAACCTCTCGTATCCGGACAAGTCGGGACCGGGGCTCATCCGGATAAGGGATTTGGCCGGATACGGGAGACTCAATGCTTTATACATGTACATATACATACACATGTACTGATGTAGCCCATTGTAGTACCACATGTAGTAATGTGTATACTGCAACCTTTTCATTGTTACACTCAGTAACAGACCCCAAAATAGAGACTGTGTATGTTAATGTTGGAAGTAATATGTAATTCATGTGTGTTTGTGTACGAGTTCTCAAGAAGTTGGGAATCCCCCTTTCCTCCCGTAATTATTTTAAAAAAAAATCACGGCGAGATTGCGTCAGTATAATAGAGAGATCCGGATAAAGGGAGGCCGGATAAGAGAGGTTCAACTGTATATATATATATATATATATACAGTAAACCTCGCATGAGTCAAAGCTCTCGGGACTGACAAAAATGCGTCGACTTAAATGAACTTCGACTCTCGCGAGAGTCGATTTTTTTTTCGACTCACAGTTATGTACGTGTACAAGTATTATAGTACATATGCATGCATGTGTGCGTGCGTGTGTGTGTTTGCATTCAAATTTGTCTGTTCTTGAAAATAATGTTCTTATTTTGTTCCAAATTGAACATGGAATTTGTATCAATACTAGTAGTTAAACGTAGTTCTGAGAATGTCTGCGCTAATGTGGCAATGTGCATGTGCTATGTCTATGGTGCAGCATAGGTAGCCATCTCTGTCAACCTACCCTGAGACAAACACTCTCCCAGGCCCATCCCACCTCCATGATATTGAACAAAACTATACAGCCAGCCGGGCACGCACAAACAAGCTCCGCCCACTTGGCCTGTCACTACAATATTAAAGCAGCGATTGGTTGACCAAGGAGTTCTGGCTTGACATGGATAAAGTATGGATGTGCTGTGTGTATGGATAAAGTATGGATCGATGTGCTGTGTGTATACAATTGTACATGTATACATGTGTATGTATTCGACATGCGTGCGGAGCGGTACGGTGAGTGTGCATGCTTACCTGCAGCAGGTCAGGGACGGGGTTCTGCGACATGCCGATTTTTTTTTTCTCCTCTAAATGTAATGAGAATGCCAGAAAAATCTTCTTCGGCTCAAGTGATGTAAACAACGTGTATTTTGTACAAAAGGGACTGGATGTTTTACTTCGACACAGCCGAAATTCGACTCTCGTACTTCGGCTTATCCAAATATTCATTAGAGAAAATACATAGGGAAAAATCGGGACTTTTTATTTTGCTTCGAGTTAAGTGATTTTCGACTCACTCGACATCGACGTATCCGAGGTTTACTGTATGTATACATGTATATTCCAACTTACCTTAGCAGCCACCTGCCATATCCAGCCATTATGAAACAATTCTTCCCCCAAGAAGCCATGTGAAAACCCTGTCTATAGCAGTCATCTGTCTATAGTGGCCACTTTTTCATCTCCTTCGGGTAGCCACGAAAGACAGGTCTGACTGTTGTAATAATTATTCAGGTACTCGTAAAATTCAACATGCACACAAACATTTCTCATTTGACAGTACTAACATATCAATTCAAGGTATGCACAAAAAAAGTTGTAGAAAAACAATTGTAGTGTCAACAACAACAACAACAATCACAACCACAGCCACCATGGCAACAACAGCAGGAACAACAACAACAACAACAACAACAACAACAACAATGGCAAAATGGTGGACATTGCTGAGAGAGAGTTCCAGCTGTTTAGTTAGTCCATTCTGTGCCAGAGACTGAGAACAGTGTGTACAAAGCTATGTGGTTTTTCTGTGCCATTTGGTACTCACAGCATTGTTTACCATTTGCAGATGAAACAAAAACCAAGCATTAGTGCTTTAAAATAGGGCGGTGAGTTGGCTCAGTTGGTAGCGTGTCTGCCTCACGATCACGCGGCCCGGGTTCGAACCCGAGTCTGGACTGAGCAATGTTGTGTGTAAGCATACCGTCCCCTCTAACAAGAGGCAAAACACTTTGTCCCTCGGATAGGACATAAAATGGAGGTCTCATGTATGAGAGAGTCACAACTCATGCACGTAAAAGATCCCGCTTCATTCATTCATCGCAAAGAGCAGGGTGTTTAACCCGGTGAAGTGGTCCCACCTCACATCCAACTGGACCCCATGGAAGACCAGCTTAACGTAGCTGAATATGGGCTATCCAGCCATCTTCTTAGATGGAAATGAACAAACAAACAAGTTCTAAAATGTGAGTTAGGGATAGAAACAACCACTGTAAAAAACTGAATCTGTATAATTGATGTTAAGTATTGTTAAATACACAAAATGTGAACAGTAGTTACAATAAGAATGCTTCCATATCAAATCATCTACAGTTACGGTTTATTTAGAAAAATATCTCCTTATATTTTAGGCTTTATTGCGAATATTTTACATGGTAGGATTTTTTGTGATACAACAGACCTACACATATGCATCAAACGTGATATCTTGAACGTTTTTTAAATCACTGCTCCCAACGGTAGACTGGACCTTTAAGAGTTGTTTCCTCATTTGTCTCCCTGTACAGTACGACGAGGTAGCGGACAAGGATGACCTGATGGGAGTTGAGGACACAGCCAAGAGGGATATCCTTTTCCTACTTCCTTTGTTTGCGTGACCCTTGACCTTGATACTGGCCCAGACCATCGTCTGCTCAGCTCCGTTTCCTGTTTTGTCCACCTTCTGACGAATCATCCATCATTGTGGTCATTGGGCCAAAGCAGTCTTCTTGAAAAAAAAAAATTACAACCCAATGAGCAAGTCAATTCTTAAATTGAAAATGAAAGATGAAATTAAAGCTACAGGTCAGTCAAAACTGAGCAAAATTCTGTTGTGAGTGATAAGAAAGTTGTCACATGTTGGCATATCATCACATACTCGAGGAAGACACCTTATTTAGGTCATGTGACTGTGATGTCATAGCTGCTGGTAAAGAACTCCCCATTTGTTTTGCATGCAAAATATTCACTTCTTTAACCCTTCCCTACTCCTATCCCCCCCAAAAAAAAAAAACTCTATTTGATTGCACAGGAAATACATGGAGCACTCTCTCTGTATCGAAACTACCACAGTTTTGTAGATTTTTTCAGCAATTATGTTAGGAAAAGAAATATCAAGTTATATGCTATGAAAATGTGTATATTCTATTGTGAATTAACAATGTTGTGGTCATGATACATGTAAGAAGGGAAAAATTAGCTGCGATTACTGCATATATGTTGTACGCTCTGCCTGTGCCTACTGCTTAATTTGTACAACCCCACTTGACCTTTCAGTATTGCATTGTGCGTGGGTATGTGAGTTCACCTCATTCATTTGCACATAGCGTGTGGCCAGCATATGGACCCAACTACTAGCAACGATATGTTTACATTTATATGTGATAGGGGGAATTGGCCCTTGCAGTTGAGGAGTGTGACTGTATGTTTCTCATTTTTATGCCTCTGCCACGAAGTGGTGCCAGAGGCATTATGTTTTCGGGTTGTCCGTCTGTCCGTCCGTCCATAATCAATTTTTGTGGACAGCATAACTAAAAAACGGTTTGAGGTATCCTAATGAAACTTGGCATGTGTATGTATGAGTGGGCAAAGTTGTGCCTATCAACTTTTGGGTGCACATGCTCAAGGTCAAAGGTCAAAAGGTCAAGGTAAAAAATGTTGAAAAATCTCACTATTTCCCCCATATTTATGCAATGCCTATTTTCTTGAAACTTAGTGTATACATGAACTACCAAGTGAAGATTTACCAGAGAGAGTTTTGGATCATGAGGTCAAAGGTCAAGTGAAAATGTTAAATTTCACTTTTTTATCCACATCTCACAAATATTTCAAGGTATCTTCATGGAACTTAGTACATATGCATTTACTAACTGGCAGTGATCGTCTAGAAAATGCATGCATTATGGCAGAGGCATACCAGTTGCCATAGTGACATTTCTAGTTAAAGTATTCAATTATTGTACTTAGGGGTCTTTGCAGGAATATATGTTTATCACAGCGTGAAGTGTGGTTTCCTGCCAATTCAGATGAATCCCACGTGTTTGATGCAAGACAGCGGAATGCGAGACTCTGATAGGTATGGTGTGTGTTTTGTTTCATTAGTTGGATGCTTTGCTGTAATAATTTTATATTCTTGGAGGCGAGTTAGTCTCTCTTGATTTCCTTGACCCAATAAGCCCGTGAACGACTCTTCTCCTCCAAGCCGTCCCTCAAGAACCGCTCCACTGTCTTCACCATCGGTAACCGTGGCAACATCTTGACCTCGGGGCTAGAGGCCCCGATCATCCTCCCCCATGCCGCCCAGAAGGATGACACAAAGGTCAGAGCTTGTCCTGAGTGCTGGACTTACCCAACAGAGTGTCCATTTTCATATGTAAATCAGTAGTTGCAATTAGATTTATGGAATTCAGGAGGAAATGTATATCGATGTTGCTATTACTGATATCATTCACGCAGGTGCTTGCATTTGCAGTTTGTGTTTCTGCTTTAAGGCCGAGTCTGTTTTGTTTTGTTGTAAGTTGTTGTTGTTTCAGTTTATTGTGGGCTGGGGGGATGGGGGGGGGGGGGTGGGACTTGCACTGGGAACTGTTATGTAGACAGCAGGAACAGATTTTTGGAGTTATTAACATCATGCCAATTGAGTTCACTTTTATGTCATGCTTCTATATGATTGTTCTTCCAGTTTGACATTGTGTGTATGCTCAGTTATGTATTTATAATGTGCTTTTCGTGTTCTTGACATTTAAGCACCGTCATTTACATATAATGTAGAAATCCGACAATGAATTTCCTGTAATTTCTTTTTATTGGACGATTAAAATTGAATTGAATTGAATTGAATTGAATTGAATTGAATTAGAATTTTTATGGAATATAATGAATGATGTAGGTGATCCAGAACTTAATATTTTTAGTTGTAGATACTCTCTACTGCCATGCTGTCTAATATTACTATTCCGCAAAGACATGTGAAAGTTGTGAAAGGGGAAACATTTTCTTGTCTCATATCAGATTTTTTTAAAAATGAAACTTCGACCATTCTGTTCCTCTGGTTTTCTTCTACATGATATTGAGCCTAGTGTTTAATTCTCCTTTAACGTCCCTGTATCTTTCTCTCTGTGATAAATCCATTCCAGCATACTTTTGAGAGTCTGTTTCGGAGCCAGCACTACGCTCTGCTCGACAATTGTTGCCGCGAGTACCTCTTCATCTGCGACTTCTTCATGGTTAGCGGGAGCAGTGCCCAGGACCTCTTTACCGCCATCATGGGCAAGACACTGTCCATGTTTCTGGTATACATTTTCCCCTCACATTGCCCTCTACTGGCCGTTTTTGCATATTCTCTTTTAATCATTTTTTATTGGTTGGCTGGCTTCGATTGTATTTTATCATATCATATCATTCTGTTATTAAATTATGTAGACTTGCTGACTCTTTCTTTTTAATAGGAATTTTCATTTTTTTTTTCATCTCATACAGAAACTTTATTCAACCTTCAGAAGTATCTTTAAAGATAAACAAAATGAAGTATTTATAATTTCTTAGGAGAGCCTATTCAAGAAGCAAAATTTTTTTTATGCCCTATAGGCCTGTCCATCACAAAGATCAAACATTTTGCTCAAATCGTGGAACTCTGAGCAAACAAGTCTACAAGGATTAAAGATAAGTTGCATTGAGATGCAATATTCTTCAGACTGAAACAGTGCTGATTTACACTCTTCACTAGTCCTCTTTATTGTCTTTAAAGGGACATTCCAGACGATTTTCATAATTTCACATCATGTAGTACATAAATCGACAACTCAATGTATAGATTTGTGGAATTTATTGTGGTTCTTGAGCAGAGAAACAATAGTTTGAAAAACCTTAAACAAATTACACTGAACAAGGATGATGACATAGGAGGTTCACATATTTCAGAAATGTAGCAGTGTAATTCCATTACAATACCGCTTCCTTGCGAGTTCACCTGTGTATAATCTATGCACGCCTTTTTCTTTTGTTCTGCTTCCTTGAGCCCCAACTCATGCATTCTTATGGTGACTCTGCCATGTCATCATCCTTGTTCATTGCAATTTGTTCTAAATTTTGAAAATATTCTTATTCTTCATCCCAATTATCACAAATTCTGAAACTCTGTAAAAAGTTTTACTAATCTATAGTTGTTCAAATGTAAAAATCTGAAAATCATCCGGAGGTCTCCTTTAATATCATTGTTATTATCTCTGTTAGTACCTGTCATGTTGGTTTGTGATTAGGGTAATTATTGCTTGTCAGTCTCAAAATACGAGCGTAATTACATGTAGGTCGACAAAGGAATCAGAGTTTAGAGGCAGGTTCTCCAAATGCTTGCAACTTGGTTGTGTCAGTTGTGCCAAATTGTCACATTGGTTCCAAGTTTTTGTACAAAATACCCTGGAAATCAAATTTGTGTACAGCTAGGATACACCAAAAAACAGCCATAATTCACCCGTGATAGCCTTTGATATACAAATTTCAATAAATGAGATCATATCTCTTTAACAAATTTGCACTTGTGTTCTGCACATTAAAATTGTGCTCCGTAAGCGCCACTACTGTTATGCGCGCATTCTAGCTTTAAGCGTACGTTTTTATGAATAATATCGAGATTCCATATTGATCGGTTAGCATGGTATCGGTCGAAATATATGCACGCATTGCATATAACAATCATTCAAGACGTATTTGGAAAAAATATTGATAGCGTGATCGTTGATAGAAAAAATTGGGTGATTGACTGGTGTATTTCAAGTTGTTTTTGTTTTTGTACATTGCATATTCTTTAAAGTTTACATTTAGTCCCACAAAGATAAAAATTGGAATGACAAAAAGGCATCATTATCTTGCAGAGGGCATGTCTCAAGTATATTCTACAAATATAGCAGTCATAATACTCAGGATGTTGGTGCAATTAAACATTTGTGATAAACAGAAGATTTCAGTCCAGCGTATGCAAGCAGCTGAGGAATGCCTGCAGCCTCTATGTTCGTCCTTAGCCTTCCTTCTCTTCTCAGCAAAGCTAGCAAGTTCCTGTTTTTCAGTTGAGGTATATAATTCTCAGAAGTTAAAAGTTGCATATCCTGGTGAAATCAGTTTTTTGTGTGTGTTTTTTTTCTCTCTCTGAATGTGATGTCCCTGATATGAGGAAACAGAAAGCATGGATGTGGTTTTATCTTTCATATTTTTTTTTTCTCTCTCTTCCTGTTTGTCTTTTTCTTTTTTGTATGTCTGTCTGTCTGTAGAAACACATGGATACGTACACCAATGAGTGCTATGACTCCATCGCCGTCTTCTTGTGTATCCACATCATACAGCGCTATAGGGTTCTCATGCACAAACGATCCGTACCAGCGCTGGACAAGTAAGCTCATGATTTGGTTTATGTAAAGCTCACTGTTTGACCATGTTTCCTTCGTGAAAAATCTGAGTTAAGTAGTCTTACATGCTACAAGATTTTCTCTGATATTATGCAAGAATTAAAGGGGATTCCATCCTGATATCATGTTGCTTTGTATGAAAACAGAAAAATCAGAGAAGTGGATCAGTGAAAATTTTAGGAAAAAAATCAGACACACAAAAAGTTATAAACTGATGAAATATAGAGAGTAAGACAAATTGGCAACTCCGTGTGATGTGGATGTTGAGTAGCTCTCCATTCTGTTTGTACACAAAGTTTCACTAATTTTTTTTTTTCATATATTTTGGCACAGACAGAACTTATTCGCTGAGGAGCATATGCAAAAAAAAAAAGAAAAAAAAAGAAGAAAACCCTGTATAACTCTTATTTTATGCTAAGAACAGATTTGGGACTTTATGTGTACAAACAGAATGGAGAGCTGCTCAACGTCTACGTCACATAAAGTTGCCAATTTGTCATGCTCTCTAAACTTTAAAAGTGCATACCTTTTTTCGTGTGTGTTTGTGTGTCTGTCTTTATTCCCCAAAGTTTCATTGATCTAATTTTCTGATTTTTCTGTTTTCACACAAAGCAACACAATATCAAGATGAAGTTCCTCTTTAAACTATGAAAAATTTTGAGTTGAAGGTCAATGCTAAACACTTCAAAGAATTGAAAGTATGTGAGTGACCGGATTTACCATGCTCAAAAGTTTTCATCTCAGATGTGTGGAAATCTTCATGCATTTTGCACGGCCTGAAACTAGAGCAAAAATAAAAATGCATTCAATATATTTGCTTGTAATGTGTTATCTCTTTGATTCTGCAGAATTGAAAACAGGCAAAATTTGTTTTAGCCAACTGAGTGCAAAAAATTACTCACTCAAAAATTTCATTTCCAGTTTTACAGTATACAGTAGTTTTAGAATAGACCTGTTACTATATGACTTGTTAGCATGGTATTTCTTCAAAGATCTCTTGCTAGTACCATCGTAATCAGCAAAAGTTTGTGTGCTGGAATATACCCTATAGTGCTTTTTTTTTAATAATTAATTTCATATCTTTGAACATCATAATGCAGCTCAGTCAGCAGTGTTCAACAAGTTCTGAAATCGAGTCACCACATTTTCAAACTGTGCCTTTTAGATGCTTGGCTTAGTCCCATATTCATAGAAAGCATGTAATTGGCCACAGCTCCTATACTTAGCCTCACCCTGTTATGGATATTCTAACTTCCTCACAAGATTATCTTTGTACTCGGTATTGTCACTTGATGAGAGTGTTCAAAATTTGAAAATCGACTTGATTTTGCTGGTGAGGGCTTGAATGGTATTTCCTGGCTTTTGTTCTAATCTCTCTGATTGTCAGCAACAAGGAACCTCTCAGTAACCTTCTGACTTTCGGCATGTAGGTGTCAATGTTTGAAACTGTTAAGACTATAAATGATTGTTGGAACACATTTACATGAGAAGTCATCATTCCAATCTTCTTCTCCCTCCTCCTCCCCTTCTCTCTCCTCCTCCTCCCCTTCTCCCTCCTCCTCCCCTTCTTCCTCCTCTTACACTTCTTCTCCTCCTCCTCCTCTTCTTCCTCCTCCTCCTCCTCTTCTTCCTCCTCCTCCTCCTCTTCCTTCCCCCTCCAGGTACTGGGAGACATTACTTGAGATGCTGTGGCCCAGGTTCAAGATCATCCTGGAGCTCAACATCCAGAGCATCCACGAGACTGACCCCCAGAAGCTAGGCTCCATCGATGTCAGGCCCCACTACGTAAGGCCCCTCCCCCACTGTGTCTTTTCACTTTCAGTTCAGTTCATTAAGTTAACCATTCAATTAAAAAAAAATAACTGATACAAATTGTATATGATATCAACAAAGCAGAAGCATTTCAAGTACTGTATATGCCATATATTTAGGGAGTCTAATTTTTCACGAATTAGAACTTCCTGATGATTCTGCAAATGGTTAGATTTGCAATCATGGATAAAATCTTCACAAATAAACTCATTAAACAAGTTGCATTGTATAATGGGGGTTACATTGCTACTTTTCTGAAGCATATGAGCCTCCTATGTCACCATCCTTGTGTGCAGTACTGAACAGAGAAATCTATACTTGCATGTCACATTCATATCGTGATCAAAGTCAATATTTTTGTGTGTCTTTAAATTCACAAATAGCACCTAACTTGCGAAATTCACAAAAAAGCAAACCTCACAATTGGCGTGTACAGTAATATAAGAAATACAGTATGGATAAGTACAGTTTGACAAAGAGCTAAGAACAGAGTTATCAAGTAATGTTGTTAAAGGGAAGACAAGGTAGCCCTATCTAGGACTAACCCCTGAGAGAAAAAGGGAAACAGAATGTCCACAATATACTGTGATACATCATAGAGATGTAGGAAAAATAACTGGCACATATCAATGCATGCACATGTTCACAAATGCAAACAAACACAAGGTCATTGCACACAAACAAACACAGCCACAAACAGTACACAAGCACATGCACAAACAAGAACACATACACAAGCACAAACACCAACACCAACACTGGACATGACACATACTTCCATAGTCATCTTATCAAGCGAGACTCTCTCTTACCTTTCCCTTTGAGAAGATATCACTTATAATGTTATTTTGGGGGAACTTTCTTCTTTAAAACTGTCAAACGAGACAAAACAAATATTTCAACAAAATTATATTACCAAGTGATCATTTACTAAATTGTAAATTTTTCCTGTACAGTGATAGATTAAAATATTATAGGCAGAACTGTTGAACCCTATCAATAGATGTTATTTCCGCTCAACAAATTATGACATCATGCTAACATAACTGATGAGTGAGCAAGGTAGCAAAATATGTGACATTCATATTATCTTTAATGCTAGCATGTAACAAAAATTGTGAACTATTCATACAAAATACAACACAGTAAGCAAAATAATTAGACTTGGTTTCAATCTACTTTAGTGTCTCATTTGAGTGGTGATGTTTTCATGTCATAAGTGATACTTTGTGTCGTGTTGACATAGATGTATATCTGTATTTTTTTCTTTGCATGTTTGATATGTTAATATTTTCTCATTCTGTCACCATTATTGCATGTAGATTACCCGTCGTTACGCAGAGTACTCTGGCGCCCTCGTGAACCTGAACGAGACGTTTCCAGACGAGAAGGTGAACCGGCTCCTGCTGCGGCTCCAGGCGGAGGTGGAAAACTTCATCCTGAGGATGGCGGCCGAGTTCCCTTCTCGCAAGGAGCAGCTCATCTTCCTCATCAACAACTACGACATGATGCTCAACGTCATCACGGTGAGTCTTCCTCTCCCTGCTCGTGGTTTCTGATCGATCGGTCTTTTTCTCTTGCTCAGTGAAGACTGCATCTTCCAGCCGGGTCCTGGCAGCAGGAGTGAGGTTTCGGAGGGCAGGTCAACCTGCTCGCCAGGCAATGGACGGTGCAGTGTTCTATGAGGTGGTCGGCCGCCTGTACCTCACCACAGTTGCATCTGTCGGCGTCTGAGAGATTCCACAGGTGCCAGCAGGCGCGAAAGTGCCCCCCCCCCCCCCCCCCCCCATTGCAGAAGTGGCTCAGACGGCACCATTCCTTGCGAGAAAGGTGGCACCCAGGGGGTGGGATCTTATGAATAGTGCAGTGATCTATGTGGTGGTTGCTGTCTACACCTCACCACAGTCACATCTGTCTGTGTCTGAGAGATTCTACAGGTACCAGCATCCTCAAAAGTGCCCCTCTTCCCACCCACATGCGGAGTTGGTTCAGGCGGCACTATTCTTTGCGAGGAAGGTCACAGCTGGGGGAGGGGATGGGGGGGTGGAATGTTTGTTTTTGGCAGCATATTGGCGAGTCTGCCTGCAGGCTGTTGTTTCTTCCACTTGGTTTCAGAGCCAGGCCTTTGTGCAGAGATTCCCAGGGCTTGGGCAGACACAATGAAGGGTTTCCTGCCCTGAACGTGCTGCCTAGGGAGGGTGACATGGACCTTGGTGTGGAGGGGAGGGTACTCCTCCATGGCAGCTGTAAGAACTGCTTGTCATGTGGCAGTGTTTCTTCTGAGTTGGTGGGGTGGGATGCCTGCTAGCACAGGGAGGTGGTAAGTAGGAGTAGGTTTCAGGCAGCCTGCAAGAGTGTGTAGAGGAGACGTTAGATGGGTGTCTATACTCTTTGTATGGTAGCTGTGAGTGTGGGGGATTCTTTGGATGAAGAGGTCAGCTGAAATCATCATTAGCATCATTAATGTTAAATCAGACATTTTAGATTTCACATGCTCTGAAATTATTTGATAGTGTTATAGTAATTGAATACTCTTGATTCTTGTTCCATTGGCTTCCTTTTCTTTCTGCCACAACTTTGGAAATGTAAGGTAGCTGACGTATTTTCGTGTCTCATTGTATGATGTTTTGCCTGAGAGAAACTATTTACATTAAAAGTTAATTCTTTTTCTGATTTGGTCCCATTTACTCTCAGGAGTGCACCTCGGAAGATTCCCGTGAGGCAGACAGCTTCCGGCAGCTCCTGGAGGCACGGACTGGGGAGTTCATCGAGGAGGTGCTGGCCCCTCACTTTGGGGGCATGATGTCCTTTGTGAAGGATGCTGAAAACCGCATTGAGCGGGGCCAGGCCGACCTGCTCAAGAACCAAGAACGTAAGGAGTAGAAGTCTATTAACTCGTTGAAGACTAGTCCCAAGTATACTCCAGTGGGTGTCTATGGGAAATGCATATCATAGCAAAATTAACTTGTCCTCAACAGGTTAAAGGGTCAAAAAAATTTTTGGTCAAATTCCCATTTTTTACCTTGAGTGATGTGCTTGTCCTATCCTGTCCTGTGATTTTGTTACTTGTAAACTTTTTAACCTGCTTGTCAGTTCAGGCTGCTGTTACAATTTGGTCAAATTTGAATTCCTGTACTCCCTTTGAAGTATACTGTAATTATATATGATTATATTCAAATGTGTCTATTGATTTATTGATTTATTTAGTTTCTAGATTTATTTATTTTTCTATCTATCTATCTATCTATCTATCTATCTATCTATCTATCTATCTGTCTATTCACTCTTATTTATGTCTATTTTTTTTTCTTTTTTCCCACTTCCTTATACACACCTACATATTTACATCTACAATCATACATTCAACTCTATATGGTCAAAGCATGTTCTCCATTCCAAACCAATAGATTTAGCACATTCCAGTTTCATATTTATGTAAACAGTATACTTTTGGTGTTAACCTATTGCCGTAAAAGTGGATTGTTTGTGTGAGTATAACTTTTGCGCTTGGCCGTGTATAATGAATTTTACTTGTTTTTAGTACTGTGTAGTCAAAACATTTGATTAGATAGCCTTACATAGCACAAGCAGAAATATATGTGTGCTTTAATTCTCGTGATAATTTCTGGGCATGTGAAAGTTTCCACACCTCAAAAATGTCCTACTTTTACAATGGATCAATTTTACATCTAAATTTCTCCCCCCTTTCACTGGTGCCAGGTCATGTGGAGCAGCTGGTTCGTGGGTTCTCGTCGGGCTGGAAGCAAGCCATTGAGCTCATCAACCAGGAGATCATGAGGTCCTTCACCAACTTCAAGAACGGCACCAGCATTCTGCAGGTGAGAGTGATGGCCGAGGGTGCTTTTTACCACCTGCCACTCAAAGAACATGTGCATTGTTTGTTGCAGTTGTTGTTGTTGTTGCCTTTTTGGTGTCGTTACTGTTGGTGTCGGTGTACATGTAGGTAGTGGATGTTGATGTTGATGGTTGCTTTTTGTTTTGGTCGGTATTGATAAGTGCTTGTTGATGTTGATGATGGTTGCTTTTTGATGGTGGTGATGGTGGGTGCTTGTTGGTATTGTAGATGTTGTTTACTTTTTGTTGATGGTATTGATGGGTGTTTGTTGGAGTTGTTGCTGGTTGCTTTTTGTTGTTGGTGTTGAGGGTTGTTTGTGTTGTTGATGGTTGCTTTTTGTTGTTGGCATTGATAGATACTTTTTTGTGTTGTTGATGGTTGCGGCTTGTTGGTGGTAGTAGTGTTTTTGGTTGATGGTGATGATTTCTTTTTTGTTGGTTGTTTATGACAGTAATGATAGCTATTGTTTGTGGGTGATGAAGTTGACATTGTTGATGGTTGGTTGTTGCTGATGGTTGTGCCACAATGACTGCTGCAGCTGCTTCACTTCATGGCTCAAATACAAGACATTCTATCCTTTCATTTAGTCTATTGCACCTGGTTGGCCACAAAGTGAGGCATGTGGGATATCTTATCTGATGCTTTCAGATGTAGAACAATTCCAGAATACAGATTTTTGTTTTCTCTTGGATGCAAAGATGTGATTTTCTGACCCAGAGCTATGTTGAAATTGAGCATTTTATCTCTCAGCAAAGCATATTTTAACTTGTGATGTAAGTTGAATTTATTTTCTGTTTTGGTAACACAACCTCAGGGATAATGTTCAATCAATATTTCAAGCGGAATGTATGTGGTAGGGTTGCTTGGAAAAAGTTGCAGATATCCTTAAATATTCATGCCAAAATCATACTAAGAGATTAAGCTTGCATGAGTGATGGAATACAAAGGGGAAAAAAATGAAGGTAAAGTTTTTTGGATGATGAAGTTTCCAGAGAGGCAAGATTACTTTAACTGTTCTTATTAAGAAAAGTTCACGTGTATCTCCTCTTTGCAAGGCCTGTGTACATGATTTTTTTTTTTTTTTTAAATGACTATTCTTGACAGGTTGCTACTTTGAAGGAACTAGCTTGCCCCCTATTTGAACTAAGTAGCATGTTTTTGTTTTGTCTTGTCTCGTCTCATGTCTTCTAGGGAGCCCTGACGCAACTCATCCAGTACTATCACCGCTTCCAGAAGGTCTTATCCCAGAATCCGCTGAAGGGCATGGCAGTGCGAGGGGAGCTCATCAACATCCATCACCTCATGGTGGAGGTCAAGAAACACAAGCCTGCCTTTTGAGCATTTTCCACAGCAATGGACGTTTACATCAAAAGGACAGTCTCTTGACAATTCACATTGAAAAAAAAAAAAGTGTACAGGCATATTAACCCGTTAAGGATGAGTCCCAAGTATACTCGGGCACGTGTCTATGAGTAATGCGTGTTGTAGCACAATCAAACCATCCTCAATGGGTTAAAGGGTTCCATGACATTTGCTCCTGCGACAATTGCCCCCATAACCTTACAAACCAAATCCTCACATCAAACTAAACCTAAAACCCTATGGATCACAACCGTAAGCCTAACTCTAAGTCCTTGGAGTAATACGACCAGGGCAGTTGTCGCAGGAGTGAAAGTCGTGTCACCATATTAAAGATCTGGTAGCGTGGGGATTCATGGATGGTCTGATTCATTCACTGTTCGTCCAGGTACATTTGAAAACCATGAATAGTACTGGTCAGTGAATGTGTGCATCAAAGCATACCCTCATCGGTAACAGTCGACTCCAGTCCAGATTCCGCGGCTGTGTGTGTGCTTACACAAAGATCATTGATAAAGCTGTACACAATTTGTTACAGGGATTCTCGAATAGATCTGAGTCAGGCCACCAGCCTTGCCACTCCATGGTATCCCTATGCTACCTGGGCCCTGTTTCATAGAGCTGTTCGTAAAGTTACGAACGACTTACGAGCAACTGGTGATCAGTTCTTGTGCTGAATTATGAAAATTCTGATCAGTGTAGCACATCGGAACTGATCACCAGTCGCTCGTAGGTCGTTCGTAACTTTACGAACAGCTTTATGAAACGGCCCCCTGGGCCCCGTTGCAAGAAAGTTGCAATCAATTGCAAATAATTGCTAATTTTCAAACAACCATTCTGATTGGCTCAGGGTCTGCCCTATTAAGAAGACATGCATGCAACAATGATTTTGATTGGCCAGTGACAATCAGTTGCAAGTTGCGTTTAAACGCAAAGTTTCTAGCAACGGGGCCCTGGTCTGTAAATGTTTCTCTGCCATTCTTTGTTGTGCGCTCGTTTAGCTTTGACACGGGTACCTTTTAGAGTGTTTACATCTCAGCTGACACTGCCCTCCCCATGTTTTGATGCACTGTCGTTGATTCCTTCTCTTATCTTTTTCCCTCTCTGTCGCCAGAGTCCATATTCTACGTGTATAAGTCAAGAAAACGACTTTGTTTTTAGTCTTTTGCACCCAGATGTGAGCACACATGTAATTACAATCTTGTGGCTTCGATACGTAGGACTCGAAAGTGCTATCGATATGAGATGGCAAGAATAAGTTGAGCTTTTCCTCCTTTATACAAGCAAGCATGACCAAAGCTTGGCTACTTCTGAAAGTGTAAGTGGTTTAGGTACTCTAAAATAGTCACATGTTTATGAAATCATCTTTGCTTATCTTTTTTGTTGTTGTCGGTATTCAGTTAGAGCATTGCTATATTCATATTATGTACGTGCGATATAAGCTGTGCAGCTACTTTGTGTAATTGGTCATATCCCTACCCCATGAATATTCATGAGAATGCAGTCCTAGTAGACAGTGCTCCAGAATTGATATGCATAGCTACAGAGTTTAAGAGTAGCCCTTCTCAAATATCTAGCTGCACAGCAGAGACCATACTGTGATGAGTATAGTTATATTTATCATGACGAAACTAATTATGAAGTTTAATTCTATGGAGGCTTGTGTTCCAAGTTTTAAGTATCATCAGAAAGTTAGAATATCACTTCAGTCAAGTCACATTTGATCTCACATGCCAGCCTTTTCTTGTTGCTACATAATATTTAGCTTCTTTCCGCAAGAAGGCCTGTCATCTTTTATACAGCAAGGCAGATGCTACCTTCTTGTAGGGATTATTCATTAGCTATTTTTGAACAAGCCAAGTTATTTATTCTGCACCACACTGACTTTTGTTAGTAAGTGCTAATTTGTGAAACCAACAAAATATGCTGAGATTATCAAGAAATATACACTTGCAATCATTTACTTTTTCAGAAAGACTAACCAACATAGCAAAATGCCAGATATTTTAATATCATAATGCTTTTCGTGCTGTTCATCTTTTGTAACTTGAAAGATTACTAAGGATAGAATGTCTGTGAGAAGAAAGCACAATGACGTTTTATTATGGCATAGTAAAATGATGCTGCTAGCCTTGCAGGTCTTAACCCTATTCTAACTGGGGGGGGGGGGGGGGTCAAATTGACCCCCCCCTCGACATTTCGCGCCACGATTCCGCAACGCGCAAAGATTTTGCCGCGGCGTTTTGTGACTTTTTTCATTGAAGTCTCCCGCATATTTTGAGACCAAATTTGCGACGTCCGGGTACACCGTTCTGAAGTTACGCAATGTTTTGCATATGCATGTCAACCCAAAAACAGCTCAAATTCATGATTTTGTGTGCAAATCCAATGCAAATTGTGTTTTTTTGTTTAATTGATATGAATTGGATTATTTCAACTTTTAACCATTGAAATTAATCAATTCTAATGTAGATCAGCTTGGAAAAGTGCCTGCAACAAATTTTGGCAAAAAAACAATAGAAAACAAAAGGTCGAAAAAACAATAAAATACATAAGAAATAAACAAAACAATACAAAACAAAAGAAACTGACTTTGATTGCGCTATTTTTTTATAAGAAAATTGTTCGATATGTCTTGAGGAACTCTGACACAAAAATTTAGCAATCCTTCAATCTTTTTAATGGAGTTATAGGTGAAAATATGATTTCATGCGTTAATTTGCATAATTAATTTATTAAAAAATATAAAATCAAATTTTTTCTATTGTATGACCATATAATCTTGTAGTTGACATCTGGCTCTATGTACAGGCAAAATTTTGCGGCGATCGCGCGATCGGCGGCCGAGATCTGAAGGGGGGGTCAAATTGACCCCCCCCCCCCCCCCCCAGTAAAAACTTGGTCTCAAATAGCCCAGTTAGAATAGGGTTAAATGTGGAGTGTAACAACCATCACATTGTCTCCAAAGGTGCATTTCCTCCAAAAATTATGCCTGTGATGATGTGTTACATCTCACTCAAGCATTACTATAGTATAAATGCAAGCTGTGAAAATAGTGATCTTTAAAAAAAAAAAAAAATGAAATAAAAAATCCATGCCCACAGAATTATCACAGCATTAGGTGACTTCTGTGTTGTGTTATGAAGTATTTATTTCCACAAACTGAGGTTAGTATCAAAAGCAAGGGAGTTATTTAGGGAACAACAAGTTCTGGGGATATCTTAAAGGTAGCCAAACCGTGTTAACCCTGATTGACAGCACTGCAGTAAATCATTCGCTCATATGTTTGGCGTATCAATGGCGTATTTTCAAGTATACATTTTAATACCTTCCGCTGCAATCCTCTGCAATGTACAGATGGTATATGCTAATTATAACACAGATTTATTTTGGTTGTATTTGGGATTTAGACTGGTTCCAAAATGCAGATATCTTCTTTGGGCACCAGAACGTGAGGGATCGAATGCAAGTTGTGAGCGACACTCGCTTTTGATTGCAAGTTGCATTTAATTCACAGAGTCAAGTTTCCTGCTGGGGCCCTGATTTGAAGTATTGTAAAATGAGGAATGTTCGCATGCATTTTAATTTCATGAATTTCGCGAGAACCAAGATTCGCAAAATTAAAATGCACGCAAAGGCTCTTGTCTACACTATATGCACTGAATGCCAGAGGCTATACGCGAAAATTTCATTCCGTGAAAAAGGCCGTCAGCTCCAATTCGTGAAAATTTCATTCCGCTAAAATACATGTATCATGTTTTACAGTATATGCTGTGTATGTCTTAGTCCATGTATTAGAGATTGTCTGAGGGGTAAAGTCTTTGTAAAGAGGACATTCTGAATTCTAAGTTGTGTCTATTGTATATGGAATATGGATGATCCATTTCTGTTGTGTAAATATTGATAAGAGTTTATCAATGTACTACCACTTATTGATGTGTTACATAAAGTCTGGATATAAAATGTGAGCGAGTGATGTGTGATTCTTAACATTTCCTTGATCCAGTGCACCAATTTTGAATTGAATTGAATTGAATTCAATTCAATTCAGTTGTAATTGAAATAAAGTCTGGATATGAAAGGTGAGCAAGTGATGTGTGATTCTTTAGCATTTCCTTGATTCAGTACAACAATTTTGAATTGAATTGAATTGAATTCAATTCAATTCAATTGAAATTGAAATAAAGTCTGGATATCATTTCCTTGATCCAGGGCACCAATTTTCAGATCTCATGAAAGGTTTCTGAATGTCTTTCTGCAAATGAGATATCTGTTATGGTGACTTCTTGCATTTATACCTACTGTACACTTACTGGTACGATTGCACATAATTTGTAAGTGATAGACTACACATGTGAAGTCAAATCCATTTCAGCAGAATGTCGGGCCACAATGTATGCTTGCACGTCGCATTCATGTCAGGATCAGAGTTAATATTTTTGCATATTGTTAAATTTGCGAATGATGTTAAATTTGCGAATAGTACCCGACTTGGGAAATCTGCAAAATTAAAAGCCACTCAAAGTATATTGCGTATACTGTGGATTGAATTGTTTGAATTCATTAAACCTGCACGGAATCACAAGGAAATAAAGATTTGCCAATTTGAGGGAGCAATAGATATCACAAAAATGCATTGTCAGTTTGAGAGTTAGTTACAAATTTTAGGATTTAGAGACTTTTGAGTATTCTGCAACCATAACAAACAAGTATGATATGTTATGATACAAATAATACACCGATGTACGTGAGTGCATTAGTGGAGGTGCTGCACAGTCGAGGGCATTTACAATGAATAATGTAACATGCACAAGGCATGGCCGAGTACATGTTGCACTAGAGTGAGCTGCATCTCCACTTACCCTACAAACATAAACCTGTACATTATTGTCTCCGCCGAACGAGTTCGAGCAGGGGACTATGAAACGGGCTCCGTACGTGTGTGTGTCTGTGTGTCCGTCCGTCTGTCTGTCCGTCCGTCCGTCTGTCCGTCTGTGCGTCCGTGTGTGATCAAAATGTTCAATTTGCTACTTCTCTGTCATTTATGAGCCAATTTTGATTCTGTTTGCTTTATATGATAGCACTACATGGGAGCTTTGAAACTTCTACACAGAATTT
The DNA here is from genome assembly GCA_033980235.1 of Diadema setosum. Taxonomy (NCBI): domain Eukaryota; kingdom Metazoa; phylum Echinodermata; class Echinoidea; order Diadematoida; family Diadematidae; genus Diadema; species Diadema setosum. The sequence goes on along the minus strand of CM067069.1, from coordinate 14,198,453 downwards.
CAGTTGTGACCTTTGACCTTGACCTTTGACCTATATTGTACATTTTGCTTCAAAATGCTACTCCTTCGCCATTTTTAACCCGATTTTGATTCAGTTTGCTTTATGTGATGGCACTAGGTGAGGGCTTCGAAACTTGTACACAGAATTTTGACCTTTGACTTCTTTGACCTTTGACCTTGATTTTTGACCTATATTGTACATTTTGCTACAAAATGCTACTCCTTCGCCATTTCGAACCCGATTTCAATTCCGTTTGCTTTAAGTGATGGCACTAGGTGAGGGCTTCAAAACTTCTACACAGAATTTTGACCTTTGACTTCTTTGACCTTTGACCTTGATTTTTGACCTATATTGTACATTTTGCTACAAAATGCTACTCCTTCGCCATTTCGAACCCGATTTCAATTCCGTTTGCTTTAAGTGATGGCACTAGGTGAGGGCTTCAAAACTTCTACACAGAATTTTGACCTTTGACTTCTTTGACCTCTGACCTTGATTTTTGACCTGTATTGTACATTTTGCTACCAAATGCTACTCCTTCGCCATTTCTAACCCAATTTCGATTCCGTTTGCTTTATGTGATGGCACTAGGTGAGGGCTTCAAAACTTCTACACAGAATTTTGACCTTTGACTTCTTTGACCTTGATTTTTTTACCTATATTGTACATTGGCTACAAAATGCTACTCCTTTGCCATTTCTAACCCGATTTCGATTCCGCTTGCTTTATGTGATGGCACTAGGTGAGGGCTTCAAAACTTCTACACAGAATTTTGACCTTTGACTACTTTGACCTTTGACCTTGATCTTTTTACCTATATTGTACATTTTGCTACTAAATGCTACTTCTGGCGGGGACATATATTACGCACCGCGTAATTTCTACTTTTCCTTGTTTTTTGGTTTATAAAATGGTTCTCTTAACTATTTTAAATTTACCTTTATGGGTAAATATCAGTCAGCTATGTGGAGGTCTTGCTCTAAAAGCCAAGATATGTTAGAAGAAATGTTCCAAACACACTGAAAATGAAATTACAACTTTTTTTACAGGAAATAGGTGATTGAGTAAATGCATGTAACTGATTGAGTGTGCACTGCTAGAGTATGCAGTTGTTACTTCGGTGAGCGTGATTATGGCAAGCCTTAGTCACATGAGTGTTTGAGCAATTTCTGAGCAATCATTAGTACTAGTAACTAGCATCAGTCATTAGCAAAAAACTTGGGCCCGCTGGGCATGGTTAGCAAAGATGGAAGACTGATCACTCTTAGCCAACCATATGATAAGGATCCATATCGCCATTTTATAACAATAAATGGCTCAAAATGGAAGAAATCTCTTTTGTTAAATTCTATCAATGACTGTGAAAAAAAAAACCCACACAAACACACACACATACAATGTATATATATAAATATATATATATATATATATATATATATATATATATATATATATATATATATACGTATATATACATTGTATTTGAAAACATTATGGAGACACAAATGGTCTCCCTAATGAAGGAAGTAACTATGAGCATACTATGTCTCCCTGAAGCTGGATCCATGGTTTGAAAAAAAAAATTGCAAAAAAAACAAACAACAAAAACACAAAAACAAAAACAAAACCCCCAAAACCCCCACAAACATATATATATATATATATATATATATATATATATATATATATATATATATATATATATATATATATATATATATAAATATATATATACAAAGTGTACATGTATATTACATAGCTGTACATATTCATATTGATATAGATATATAGGTACCATATATATGAAAACAGCTCCAAACCACAAAAATGTGTTTTCTAGGAGCCAATGGTTTCATTAAGCTCATCACTTTTCCTACTCCAACTTGCAAATGTACATGTACCACTCGTATTCGTTCGTTCTGTATCTTTTGCGTGCGTAAAGAAGAGCATGACATTTTCAAACACTGAACATCTGCAACCAATGAAGACAAAATTTATCAACCGGTGTTATTCGATGTCGTAGGGGGCACCTTAAATTGCAATAGGCATTTTTATTCACATAATCATTTCAATGATGTTATTTACATTATCACACATCCCGCTGTACAAGTTGATAATACATGCAGATATTTACATCTTGTTTTTCCAGAGTCACTTACATACGGTGTACATGTACAGGCTAATTTACACATTTGATAGACTCTTTTCATCTTCCGTTTTTCCCATTCAGTATGAACAGTGTACAATGCTTGTATAAACGCCCAGGGTACATACCCACAGTGATATATAAACTTTACACAATACGCAAAAGCATGAGCTAACGATGGTGACACATTTCTGCACAGTCAAAATATTTTTTCCCTCGCATTTTTCCTGCCTCATTTCGATAAGAAAATAACACAAACAAAAACATCAGTATGCTATCTCGGGGAAAGTAAATACAAGTATATTGCAGTTTCTTTCGCTACCTTCAAAATTTGTGTGTTCGATCTGAATGAATTATGGCGATGTTTTGCACAAGCACAAGTGTATTCGTTATTTCAGTCCTGAGACATACAAATATACAGCAATGGAATTATGGGTTTTGATAATTATCTAGCATGCATTACAAGGCTGATTAACATACTGTAAATATAAGATCCCAGACAAAAGATATACTGGCAATTACTTCTTCCTTACCCCACTTGGCAAAGTATAATATGTATGTGTTATACCGAACAGGACATTTGGCATGAATAATGCTTACAACATTTTGGATTTCAAACTGGGAATGACTATTCCATTAAACATCCATACATGCCACATACAGTATACATCTTTGCATTACAGAATACAAGCCTGTTTAATCATAAAATTAAAAAAAAAAATACATTTGTACTTGTGAGACAATTATGGAGGCTATGAGCTTAATGTCATGATGGATATTGCCCCATATTGTACATATCTGTACTACACAGCTATAAAGACAATAATATCTTATTTACAAAAGTACACTGTCATTATTTGCGAGATTATCTTCAGATCTATGACTGGATTTTCTTCCTTTTTTATTTTTTGTTTTATTTTACAAGTTCCAGCTGCCCATGTGGTTACCACCTATAACTATTTGTGTATATATACATTAATAGATATGAGCCACCATGCATAAACAATTGCAATCATACAAGGAATTAGTATCAGCTCCCGAGGCTAAGCATTTGTTTAAACGTATGATAAACTATACTCATTTCATAATAAGAGACTAACAAACTCTCCATGCAAGAGCAATATATCCCTCTACACTAACTTGCAACAATTAACAATGGACATTGCTCTTCAGTTACCTGAAAGAAAAAAAGACAAAAGCCTACCCTTCACCTTAATTTCTGCCACAGTACATCAGTGATTGTGTGAAATGTCGTTGCTGCAGTGAATAATAGTAAAGTGTCTGTAACATTTAGGGATGCAATCTTCTTTTTTTTTTCTCTCCAATTTTTATTATAATCATTGCAACGTAGTTGCTGGCTGGGTGCGCTTAAATCCCTATCAGTTGCAACTCTCGCATCACTGACTAGACTAATACAATAAATGATGGGAGCGTATCCTGGTTTATATAATTATATAAGATGGCTCCACTGCAACACTTGGAGCACAGCTACTCTGGTATACATTTGATGTGTGGTGTCCTCTGGGGTTCATGTTCCTAGGCTACTACATAAAGACGGATGCAGTAAAAATATCTTCAGTTGGGAATGATTCAACACACCCACTCTATGACCACTGCTTCCAACCTTTAAGAGAAATCACAGAAGTCACTGTCATTTTTGCTGTACCAAGTAAATAGAAGTCTAGACTTTCACGAGTGTGCAACATGGATGAAGTACCAGGTAAATGCTGTACAAAATCTTGTCATCTACACGTACCTTACGCTGAACTTGCAGAAAAACTGAGACTTCATAGCTCCCCAACACTCGTTTTCTGTGGCCAATTGATGGATCATAATTTTTTGTCCCTCCGAAAATGTGTATTTTTTATTGAATTTGGGGTTAATATATGAAATACAATCTTGCATCTCTATGACACGACTTTCCATCCCCCCCCCCCGGACCTGAATGTGTGTTAGCAAATTCGATGATGTGGCTGTGATAAAGTGCAACTTCCGAATGGAGTACGGTATCTGGGGGACTTGAAAAGCGCACCATACACTAATGGTCATCAAATTGGCAGCACTGTCAGCTGCTTGCTTAAGGAGTTTTGGGATGCCATCTCCTGCGGCATCTCTGCTAGCACTTCACTGTGCTGGCTGTTCGAATGAATGTCACGAGGAGACGAAATGAGCGACGAGAGGTCGGCACTAAAAAAATAGCAGTCTTTGTTTCACTGTAAAAAAAGATCAAGTATTTCAAAAATATCATCACGACAATCACGCCATTCCATCGGAACCAAACGCATCGACAAAAACTTGTTATTGCAGATAGTAGCAAAATATTCCCGTCACAGCTCAAATTCACGTAGAGTAAATCAAGTTCAAAATAAACCTTTCCCCTCCTCCTGAACGAGCATAGGCACTTCCCTTTGGCCAAAATGGAAGAATTTCTTGCATCAAATAAACAAACAGAATCACACCAGACAACATTTATGCCTTATATCAAGTCGTGTAGAAAGCTGCATCCATATCTCCATGACATTTTACCCCTATGGTGAAATTCACTGCTACTGGACTTGGGTTAAAAATGACTGCAATGTCCTCTTGTTTCTTTTTCTCTTTAGTCAAATGGCATTTTTGCTGACCTAATCTTGTATAAAAATCATGTATTTTGCTCAGCAAAATGTTAAAATAGAAATATACACAGACATTTACTTCAGAAGTTGCACATTTTTAAAACTGTGAACACAGACGTCAACTACAGCTAAATGTTTTGTACTAATCTCAAGAGACATTCATTATACTGTTGTATCACAGTTTCTTGCATAAGATAGGCGAGACGATTCTGATTACACACACAAAAAAAGACTGCTTAATAAAGTTCAGTCACGTAATCATCTTAATCTTATTTATGTTATTCACACACGATGCTGCATATACATGTGTTTGGGCACAGACTGCTTGTGACTTGGTTTGCTATCGCATGTTAGATAGGCATCGGTGACAATTCATCATGTGTCTCTCAAATTGTACGAACACTTGCATCACTGAATGTTAGCAAGCAAGAATAAACAGTGCACAGTGTCTGAAACCTACAAGAAGCATCACATCGGTTAAATTGAGAATCTTTCTACAAACATACTAAATCTTCACCAGCAATCATTGATTCCTGAAACAAAGCAGGATAAAAGGAACCTTTGAGCAAACATGGAGTGAGAGAATAACTCAATACGTTGTGGAATTCATACACATCTTGTAACCCTAAAATCAAATAAATCAGAGCTGATTATATCTAGATGCAAACAGGCAACAGCCACATATTTCTCATCTAAAAAGAAGAAGAAGAAGAAAAAAAAAGAATACTTAATATATGTTAAACTACAAAATATTCTCCTAACTCTCCCTCACAAGTACAAGGTGCCTCCATTTTCTGGCAAGAGCATATTAGAGGGCGATTTTGCACAGGCAGCAATCCTACTGTGTGTTCATTACTGTTTCAAACACGTGGGGAAATAGAATGAGAAAAAAAAAACAACAACAAAGTGAAGATCATTGCAGTTACGTGGACACCTGTTTTGCTGATGGCTCTTTTTTTTTTTTCTTCTTTTTTTTTTTTGCACTTCCATTGTTGTACACACACAATACAGCAGTGCACCCATTCAGACCATGATTTTTCAGCACGTTAATATTCATGCAGAAGCTTTTAGGTTATAGGAATTGCACTTGGTTATCATGCTCATTTATGCCGCTTGATTCAGACAATCACACCTTAATGTGCAGCACCATGTATTTCACACCCATGACATTGCGTACTGCCATTGGCAGAATGAACATGCCAATCTCTACTTTTGCACATTACTCAGAGGCCTGCTTCCCTACACAGATCAAATTCCACATTACTGGTGACAGAGTCATTTTGTAAGGACCAACAGTCTCTGTGGCTTCACTCTAGCAGCAAGATGTAACACTAACTTTCAGATACTGTGGCTGTAGAAGCGGCCAATGGCACCACACCCAACCATTGTTTTTATCAATTACAGCATACCCCAATCACCTTATTGAAAAAACCATTATTCCTTTTCCCAAAACTTTCTTCCCATCCATAACTAAACAGACATCTTTTCAGCATTTAGCCTTCCTTCTTCAATGTCAAAACTACTCAAGGCTGTGGAGAAGATCACAGAGCCTACTAAAGCCTTCTCATTGGCAAAGACTGCACACTGCAAGAGACCAACCCCAACCGACTCAATGAGCAGAAGTTTTATCTCAGACAAGATCTTACTGTCAACAAGTTCACTTCAGCTCGTCGCTATTGCCTGGTGCGTCGAGCACTGGAGATGTGATCCTGCAAAATGATGATTTTTCTGGAGTACTCATAAAATGAGGAAAGCCTTGTGTCACTGGCTTGGGCAGAAGCAAGACCTCACAAGCAACCAGATAATAGGATATTCATCCCCTTTGTGGGGTGCAAACACTGGGAGTTAGAGAATACAAGGTGTTCAGAGATGCTCAGAACTCCACGTCATGGTGTCTGAACTGGTCCCCCTGGAGATCACTGCTCCTGGCTTTTCGCTTGTCTTCTATTTGATGCAGCACCATTGCCGTGTCCACAAGCAGGGACTCAAAGAGGGCATCAGCCAATTGCATTTTGACAGACAACTCATCCTCATCATAGTCGATCCACTCAGGTTCTTCTGCCTTGAGTTCATCAATCAAGATCTCATCAACATGGTCTTTCTTTTTGCTGAGTTTGCTACCTGACAGGGCAGTCTCCTGTCTAGGCTTAGAGACGAGTCCTGTGAGAGACAGAACTCTGTCGCCAACTGCCGTGGTCATCTCCGTTTCGTTGCGGGGTGGCTGCTGGAAGAAAAAACGGCGGGGTTTGCGCTTGGGTTTCATCCACGGGGGCTGGACGGTTGGTTCCTGCTCTTGGCAGATGGCTCGATAGACCTCACCAGACAGAGTGAACATGAGATGCTTGTACGCCCTGCGGCTCGTGCTTTCAATGTCAGTACCTTTGGTTTCTGAGCCCAGGATCTCCTCTGTTGGTGCCAGGCTGGCGCCAGGTTCTTCGGCGAGCACCCGTTCATGGAAGACTTTGACAGATTTACAAGCAATGTCTTTCACGTCTCTCACATTGTGAGGCACTGCATAGAATGGTTCCTCAACTATTTTCTTCAAGTCGAGCTTGGCATTTCTCTTGGCAGCTACCTTTGCTTCCTGTGCAGCTATTGCTGCTGCGCTCTCCTGCTTCTCATCCACGGACATTCGCTTTGGCACTTTAATGATGCTCTGGCTTTTTGGCATCGATCCAAACTCGTCATCGAACCATTCCTGGTCACCAAAGAGGTCGGCTTCTAGGAGGTCTTTATCCAAGGCCTGGAGCTGTTCCAATTTTTCATTGAGCGCCTCTGGACTGACACTTCCCGATTCACCAAAGACAGGTGATCCTGGCCTTGCTACAGGGATGGTGTCATTTCCCAGGCTTGATTCTACACGCACCCTGTTGATGAAGATGTCATCGTCAAGTGGTGCAATGTTCTCAATTCGCCTCTCTGGACTCTTGTCAGGAGTGTAAGGAGTCTCTGCTCTAATTTCAGGGGATATAACCTCTTCTGGTGATCTACTCTCTGGTAATTTTGACCTGCTCTTCTGCTCCACTTGTTTCAGAGTTTGATTGGCTAGTTTGATCTTTTCATTTCTCTCTCTCCTAAGTCTGAGCAAATCGCTGATGGCCTCGTTCATGAGTGACTTTGCGATGGAGTCTGCTTTTTCATTTGCAGTCTGTTTCTCTGAGACTTCCACCACAGACTTCTCAACAGGCACTTCTGCATGCTCGCTGTCGCTTCGAGGGGATTCAGCAGACACCAGCATACTGAAGAGGCTTTCCTTGGACTGGGACTTCTGCCTCTCTGCCTCCTGCTCGTCTGACTGCTGCTGTTCAGCCACATCCAGCATGGCATCAAAGGTGTCCCTAACCACAACCTCAACCAGGTGGTCGGTGATGGAATCCACCAACTTGGTCTCAGCCTCCTCTCGCCCCACCTCCTGATCCTCATGGGGCAGCTCTTCAATGTCGTCCGGACCTCCCCGAGGGGTGTCAAGGGCTGAACCGATCTTGAGGTGCTCGTCGTGAGAAAAGGATTCCACAGCTTCTGCAGCATTGCTGATCAATTTCTCCAGCGCATCATCATCAATGCTTCCGACTGATGTATTGTCATCTGTCGCTTCCTCAAGATTGTCCTCGGACCTGAGGGACACCAGTAGGGACAATGATGGCTCACTCTCCTTGTCTTCATCCTTGCCAAGTTCCTCAGCTTTCTCTTCCAGGGCAATGCCTGTGCCGACACCTCCACTCTTGATGGGATCACTCTCGGAGACAGTTTTGACAGATGACTGGCTCGGAATGTCTTCTTCGATGAGCTCTGATGCCTCCTCTTCATCATCAGAAACTGGGATCACCTCCGCCAGTTTGAAGTCTTTGGGCAGAGGCGCCACCCTGTCCACCGGGGCAAAGATACCGTAGTTGGGCTGGCAGATGAAGTAGGACACACCCTCTATGGATCCATCATTCCTTCCTACAGCATCTCTCAGCTCAACACCTGCCCACATCCCCGAGGCAAACTCTGTGGGACCCTTGAAACGAAGTGTTCCTGGCTGCTTCCCACCAATGAGTATGTCATCTCCAAGGTGAATGTGTGGCAGAACCTCCTGGAAATTGAAGAAGGAGCGAAAGAAAAAACAGAAAAGGGAATGAGTCTAGATATGTCTTGAGCTAGGTGCACACTCCATCAATTGACACTATTCCCCCCCCCCCCCAACCGCTTCTAACTATGCCTGGACGTAATTAGAGGTAACTTATTTCACATGAAGCTTGATCACACCAGCTGAGTGGTGAAATGTGAAGGGGATTCTGTGCTCTTTCTAAGCATGGTAACAAACTCTGTGATACACACAGAAGAGGGATACCAATCAACATAATATATTACATTTTGACAAAATGTAAAACCCTTTTCATGCTTTAAATTAGGAAGCCAGTCATGTCTCACATATACAACTTGGAAACATTTAAAAGTGAGGTAATTTGCTACCACATTACAGCAAGAAAAGTTAGTATGTACAATTGCATTATCAAACACATCTTTATCTGATAAGAAAAGGCATTTTCAATTCAATTTCCATTCTACATTGTGAAATTTTTTCACTTCTGTGACTCAATTCTGTCACACTTGCCAAAAAACACAAATGCTGTGATGTGGTATAATAGTGAATCACAACTTTAAAGATTTCACATGAAATTTGTACTAAAAATTAATGAGAAAATATGAAAGAAACCTATTCTTCCATTTCAGAGGCTTGGGAATAAGTGAGCTCAAACAAAACATTTCAAGCTACAAAGAAGTGGAAAGGGAAATCCAGCACAAATCACAGCAAAGCATAATGCTGACTTGAACATCTGAAATGATGTGATGATGTAGGTTATCATAAAAATACAAACTTACTGTGGGTGTTGGTTCTGGAACATCAGTGGTTAATACATCCATGGGTTCATCAACGGCCGGAAGGATGTCAAAAGTTGCATCTTTGACGTCATCCTCATCTTCTTGTCTCTTTGGGATTATGGTGGCTTCAGGATGATCTTCCTCCTCAGCAGGCTGCTCTGAGGTGTCCAGAGTCCTCGGTTTGTCTTTCAGGTCGAACACCAACTGTCCTGAGTGTGCACTGTGGCTGCTCTGCGCAATGGACACCTCACTCAAATGCTCACTTATGTCCTCCTCTGTGTCTGATCTCGACTCTCGATCCTTGGACCCCGAGAGGAAGGAGTCACTGTAGCTGGCATCAGACCTTGCACTCTGTGATCGCGGAGATGGATGGGATGATGACTGCGAATAGACGGAGCTGGTAGCAGATTTGGCACTCCTCAGAGATGCATCTTCCGGCGTCTGACTCACTGGTGCCTTGGCAGTTGGCGATGAAGGTGCTACTTGGGGACTCTTTGGCAAGCTTGGTGACTCCGCAAGATGGTCCCTCATGGCCTCCTCGCGATCTGACTTTGGAGATGTTGGAAGAATCATAGGCATCTTCGCTGACTCCTCTAAGGATTCTTGAGTCCTTGCGCTAGCCGCAGAGATGACCTCTTCTGGAACTGAAGAGGAGATTGAAATGTCCCTATCAAAGGTGTCATCGTCCCCAGTGTCTGGTGCCGGGGTGTGTTTCTCTGAGAGTGCTGGACTGGAGCTCAGAGCCACTTGGCTGATATTTGCTGGACCAGTCTCCTCTGCTTCCTTTCCATCTCCTGACAGTCTCCCATCAGGTATCGGACTGACACTCACATCGAACGCATCTTTGGCCCCTGGTTTTTCCTCCTCATCTTCTTCCTCCTTCGGCTCTTCCCTTTGCAGCCTCTCCTTGATCTTTCGGTGGTCCTCAGAGTCAAACTTTTCAGAGTCATGCACACTCTCCCGGTCAGAAAAGTCACTCCTGATGCTGATGTCTTCCCCGATGCTACTGCTAGCCGAGATGCTGCGATCCCTGGAAATACTGTGAGGAGACTTTGGGCTCAGTGCACCTGAAGAAAGGGTGACAGCAAAAAAAGGAGATGTTACTCAGTTACCAATGAATCATACTTATGATGACCCCTTTATTGGTACTAATCAGGAATGTAATGAATTGGACACTTTCATATGAAAGTACAGCACAGCACTGTTAAAGTTCAATCAGTTTTAAACCTCCCATCAAATGGTCACTCACAAGATACAACACAGTGACCACTTTCAGTAAGGCTATACCATTTGAGTAAGGTTTATAACTACAGCACAGTCTTTACAGTACCTTGTATTCTAAATTAGAATGTTTGTTGTTGATGTAGGAGAGTTCACCACAAATGGCATCTTGCAACATCAAATATCTTTAAAAACTTCAAGTATCGGCGTGTCAGTCTCACAAAAGCAGATTTCTTTAATCTTATATGTGCACTTTGAAAACACTAAATAATACATACTAGTATCAAATATACACAAAAAGCGCCCTACTTGATTGGAGAATTATTCTCACCTTCATAATGCTGGGTGCTGGGAGAGGAGGTGTTTGAGATGTCCTTGCTTCCCGGAAGATTGGCTGGTCTCTCCTCGCCAACACCTCCCTCGAGACTAGAGCGGCTGGATCGGCCACTCTCTGACCCGCTGAGACCCCTGACCGATGCCACGCTCCTGCCCTCGGAGTGGCCATCTTGGCTGCTGTCGGAGGCTGTCCTCTGCCGCAGCGCTCTCGCATGGCGAAGGGAGTCTGTGCCTGCCTTTGGCTGTTTGATCTGGGGTTTGGCGGTCGGTGTCGGTAGAAGCGAACCCTGTAGTTTCTGCTTCCTGGATTCTTGATCCAGCTCTGATTTGGTCTTCTCAATAAAGACGTCGTAAGTCTGTGGACATACAACCACATATAAAAAACCATGTAATCATATTACGTTGAAGGCTAATCATTATTTAAGCGCAGTGATACATGTTCACTCATTGTAAGAATGCGCTATATAAATACCCATATTGTATCAGTATTTACAAACATACATACACAAATCAAACATCTGGAAGAAAAAAAAGAAGAAAGAAATCAAGTGGACAGTAACGCTGATTCCAATATGAATGTGACATGCACACATTCATTTCTCTGTTCACTGCTGTACTCCATGATAGTGAATTTAACTATTCACAAAAAAATTAGGCTCGCTAAATATATACCATATACAGTAATTCATAAATTTATTAACAATGAATCACTATAGTTTGTGCCAGCTAGGGTGAAAGAGATAAGGGCCCTGTTTTATGAAGAGTTATAACTGATTATATAGTTGTTTTCTATTGTAAGTCTATGGTAGCCTGTGTGGTATGGGAATTTATAATCGATTGTTTGGAAATTTACAATTAATTTATATCTTTTGATAAAAGGGCCACAGGTTTATCATGTTATTGGCACGCACGTTTTATCCTATGTAATGAACAATATGCTGACAATACACAAAAAGAAGAAGGTGCAGTATGATGAATGACACACTCCAAATACATGCATGCAAGGGTTGGTTGGCTCACCTCAAGTTGCTTCTTGAGGCTGGCCTCCTGGGCCTTCAGCTTCTCACGGTTGAGTCTCTTCTGCTGCTTCCTGAGCCGATCAGCTTCCATCTTACGCTTCTTCAGTGCATCCTTGAGTGCCCTCACACGTCCCTCAATGTCGCTCTGGTCAGAGGCAGTTTCTGAGGAGCAGAGGATCACAGAAATATGGCAGTCATTGAGACAATGTCATTTTGACCAACCTTAATAATGCATTAGCCAAATGATTTAACCCTATTCTAACTGGGCTCTTTGAGACAAAGTTTTTACTGAGGGGGGGGGTCAATTTGACCCCCCCTTCAGATCTCGGCCGCCGATCGCCGCAAAATTTTGCCTGAAGATAGAGCTGGATGTCAACTACAAGATTACATGGTCATACAATAGAAAAATATTGCCTTTCTATTTTTAATAAATTGATTATGCAAATTTGTGCATGAAATCATATTTTCATCTATAACTCCATTAAAAAGACTGGAGGATTGCTAAATCTTTATGTCAGAATTCCTCAAGACACATCAAACAATTTTCGTGTAAAAAAAAATAGCACAATCGAAATCAATTTCTTTTGTTTTCTATTGTTTTTTTGCCAAAATTTGTTGCAGGCACTTTTTCAGGCTTATCTACACTAGAATTGATTAAAGGGATAGTACAGTATTGGTGGAGATGGAAATTGGGCTTTTACATTTTTGCGAGATACCAAGAAAACACTTATGATATAGTACAGAGCATACCATTTTAAGAGGAATTCAAAGTTTATTTGACGAAAATCAGGTTTGGAATGACTAAAACATCCAAAAACAAAGTAAAACAAAGCGATCTTAATAAAGTGTGGGTCCCACACTTTATCAGAATTGCTCTTATTCGGATATCTCAGCCATTTCAAAACCAATTTTCATCAAATAAACGTTGAATTCCTAATAGAATACATGCTCTTTCATATTTCACAAGAGGTTTCTCATTATCTCACCAAAAAGTGTTAGAAACCTGAAATTAGGTCTCAACCAAAACTATACGATCCCTTTCATTTTAATGGTTAAAAGTTGAAATAATCAAATTTTTATCAGTTTAACCAAAAAACACAATTTGCATTGGATTTGCACACGATATCATGAATTTGAGCTGTTTTTTGGTTGACATGCATATGCAAAACATTACATAACTTCAAAACGGTGCACCCGGACGTCACAATTTGGTCTCAAAATATGTGGGAGACTTCAATGAAAAAAGTCATGAAACGACGCGGCAAAATCTTTGCGCGTTGCGAAATCGTGGTGCGAAACGTCCCCCCCCCCCCCCCCCCCCCCCCCCCCCCCCCAGTTAGAATAGGGTTAAGACTGGACTTACTCTTTCCCAGACACTTCCCTCTTATACTTTTCATCAAACTGATTCAGGGAGTGATGACTCCTTCTACCATTCAGCAATCTATTGCAAGTGTGTCATTCTATTTAAGCACGGTTTATAGGTCAAATAATATAGTAACATGTATACATGCTGCTGAGAAACGTAATTGATATGTATCAAATGTACTCAATTTCTGGTTTAATAGAAACTGCATAACAAGCTGCTGACTACAGTTTCTGCAATGACAAAACTGACTGAGGGAAATGACAGCAGACAATAAAAACATTCTGACTCTAGCAGGTGGGGACTGACGCCGGTAGCAACAAAACTGGGACCTTACCTGACATAGTCTGTGAGAATGACTTCTCAGACTCTGAGCCACTGTCAGAGGGATGCCTGCTCCGCTGGGCCGGGTTGAATGGACTCTTCCTGGATGGAATGCTGCCACTGCTGCCCAGTGACTTTGGAGTGGACGAGCTGAGGGCTGCAGCCGGAAGGGGCGGGGACGACGACAGCACCTTTGCGCCCCTCAGCGAGGACTCCGCCTTGGACGGGGTGAGGGTGTGGTCTGCCGACTCGAAGGAGTCGCTGCCATAGTCCTGCAAGGCGGAGGCTTCCTTGATGGTGTCGTCGCTGGACAGGTCTCCCCCTTGGTGAGGACTCTCAGTGGCACTGAGGGTTGGAACAGCACAAGAGAGTGAAGTGGCATGGATTTTGGTGTGGTTACACTATCCTTGAGAACCAGTGTCTGGTATCAAGAGCACGCAGCATTCTGAATTTTTCCCGATGAGTATGTTGCAGTAACTGGTTTCTAAATTCCGTGGCTTGCAATCAAAATCGGTGTAGCTATGTTGTGTTAGACTGCGCAGCTGGTGTGGCTGTGCTAGTATGTGTAATTATGAGTGATTGGCATGTGTTTTGAGGCAATGTGGGGTAGGCAGTACTTTGCTACTTATATGCATTATGAGCTGCATTAATATCTTATCCACAGGAAATGCTCCTCGGTCAGGTTTTATCTGAATGTAAGCAAAGTGGTCAGCAGTCAAGGCTGACTGGAATCCGTCACACCTTGCAAACGTTGGACGCTTTGCATGGAAACTATGGTATTAGAGAATTATTTCATCCAGCATGTACATAATTCCGAGTTCACTCTTCTTTGCTGTTGACTTTCTAGACCCTCCACTATTCATTGATCTGTGTCCTGAACGATTAACAAGAAACAACATTTCACACACATACAAAAAAAAGTTGGAAGGGGGATAGTCACTTTACGTGTTTGTATTTATTGTGCCTTAATATCCGCAAAATTTCCTGCACAGAAAATGTACCCAATAGACAAAGAAACTGCTCATGAAATTCCAAACAAGAATGCAACAAGTTGATGGGAAGGTGAGAGAAGTAGAACAAATGAGAAAAAGTGTGGTTTTCGGGGTCATCGGATTACAAAGCAAGATCATATTAGAAGGGAATTTCCTTGCAAATGGGGGTATTCAGTCATACGTTCTAATACTGCTAGGGTGGTAATGCTTACTCGTTTCTCTAAAAGACATGTAAAAACAAGAGTGTTGCTTCTCACTTATCTCTAAAAAATACGTAACATTCAAGATGTTTCCATGCATAACACAAGCACAGTATTCTAAATAGGGCACCACTGTCATAAGATGAAAGCAGTCAATTTGAGGGGCCAACTCACCTCTTGCTGGACTGCGGTTTCTCCGCCGAGATGTCCTCGTTGATGCTGCTGTTGGGCAAGTCTTCTGCGATGGAGGCGTCACTGTTGCTTGCCACCTTCCTCTCGGACGAGGCAGACTTGGGGGCGCTCCTGTGGGACTCGGATTTGGACTTGGGGAGGGACACTTCCGACTTGACGGTGCTCTTGAAGGAGTCGGACTTGTAGGAGAAATCTTCTGAGATGTCGTCATCACTCTGAGGGGTGAAGAATTATGGGGTGATAATTAATGAAAAAATTCTCTACAGTTTTGGCTAGACTTCTTATAGATGCAAGTGGAGTTGGTAAATGATATCAAAATTTACTGATGATATCTTTTATCTTTTAGTTTTGAGAACAGGAGGTTCCTCCCCCCCCCCCCCCCCACACACACACACACAGCATTAAGCAAGCATCTTAAGCTTCCACAGCAACATTAAAATTGCTGTTTGGTGTGAAAGCTCAGTGAAGCATTAAAAACATTCTTCAGCCAACTTTGCCTGTCAGAACAAAAACATAAGGGTCCCTTGAACAGGACATGAAATGGAGGTTCCCTGTGTGAGAGTCACAACCCCCGCTTGTAAAAGATCCTGCTTCATTCATTCATTGCAAAGAGCAGGGTACATAACTCGGTGAAGTAGTCTGCCCCAAACACAATATACAAGTGGACCCCATGGAAGACCAGCTAGAGCAGCTGAGTATGGGCTATCCAGCCAACTTGTTAAGATGGAAAATGAAAACGAGCAAACGACTACAAATGCGCTCCTGACATTGGGGTCCTACCTTAGCATCTCTGCGTGTTGGCAATGATGAGAAGGCGGACGAGTAGCTGTCTCCATCTCTGACATTAGTCTCCGGCTTGGCCCTCTCCTTGCTGTGTCTGTCGGCCAGCTTGCTCTTACGCTGCTTGGTAGCATCCCACAGGTGGAGGACCTCGTGCTCCATGCTGGCCACGTGCTTCTCTTCCTCATCCAGCCGCTGTTTCCATGCCAACAGCTCCTCGGCATTCTTTCTGCGCTTCTTCAGTTTCATCTCACGCTTCATGAGCAGTCTGTTTTGAAAGAACAGAGGAAAAACACATCTGAATATGACTGACATTGCTAATATTACTATTATTATGAGCATTATGAGATATCTATTATGAAGAAAAATGTATCACCCATATAATCAATCATGCATCACAAATTAACACAGAGTGCTTCATACCAAAGTCAACTTCTCACAGCACAGTGAAACAAAGTGAAAGACACAGTATGCTGTTACTTCAGATAAATTCAGCATTGAACATATATATCCATGGTGAATGATAATTGTCACATGTTAATGTTCAGGTATAAACACTTCAGAACTCAAATACTATAATGAAACTGTACTAAACATTCTATGTACAGAATTTCACAGTGTCATTTAATACATATAGTAGAGGTAGTCATAGCTGAAAATACTCAAGGCAAAGTTGTTTGAAGGACACACTGTAAATAAACTACAAATGTACAACAGGGAACATTTCACTGACCTTCCCTAAAATAACAATGGCAAAATTCATCTCTTCTGAAATCTTAAGATATTGGCAAAGACAAGAGTTATATTGATGCACTCCAGGTATTTGTTTGTTTGTGTGTTTGTTTTCATGTTTGTTTTGTTTTATACTGGCTGGGTGCAAAGAGATGCAATCAAACACAGAATGACCACTCACTTCATGCTGAGAGGTTGCTGCAACATCTTCAGCTTCTGCATGACTTTCGCCTGCTTCTCCACAGCAGCTTGCTCTGGAGGAGAAGCCTTCTGGGGACCCACGGGAGGCGAGCCGCTGGGCAGGAGGGACGACTGGTCCGCGTTGGAGTCGGACAAGCCCAGCATCCCTCCCCCGTCCACCGACTCATCCTCGCTGCTGGCCTGAATGGAGGAGGCGTTGGGCGTGGCCGGCGGTAGGTCCTTCAGCTGGTCCTTGTAGCGGGTGGCGGCCTTGCGTATCCTCATGATCTCCTGCTGCTGGTACAGGAGCCGCTGTCTCTCAATGCTCGACTGCTTCTGGACAGTCAGCAGCCGCCTGATCTCCGTCTTCAGGACAGACCACAAAATAGAACAAGATCACTCCCTGTGTATAATAATTACCAAGACTTTTCTCGTGTGGCTTGTGTCAACAAAACTTATAATGTGAAGGTCAACATCACAGAAATTTTAAAAGAAATTGTTTTAATATGCATTCCAAAAAAAAATCACACAAAAAAAACACAACAAAAACACTATCATTTGGCATTGTGGTGACAACATGCAAGCAAATAAAAAAAGAATTTATGATAGTACCTGCTCTGCCTGTAGCTTAGCCAGCAGGACCTTCTGTCTTTTCCTGAGGCTGGCCACACCCTCCTGGTCATCCTTCTCCTTGTGTCTTTTCTTCTGGTGCTCCAGCCACTCAAGCTCTGCATTGGTCTTATCCACCAACACCTACAGGCAAATCAGAAACATCAACTTGTGAGATCTCTACAGACAGGAAAAAGAGAGTGACTTATTCTATAAGAATAATGTGCTCTATCCTGGAGCTGATGGTGTCTACCTGTTAAGCCAGAAAATATCATGGGTAGAGAAATGATATTCAGACTCACCTTTTCTCTCAGCCTAAGCAGAGTGACCTGTTGCTGCGACCTCGCCTCCTCTTCTTTCAGCTGCTTCTGGATCACCTCGATGGCTGTCACGCTGAATGAAACCTCCTTCTCCGTTTGGACTGAATCGGTGGACTCGTTGACGTCTCTTGCGGCCCCAGCATCCCTGACTGCGAAGCGCCTTGGAGTGCTCCTCGCATCTTTCTTGGCTTCCGTCTTGGGGGGCGATGGAGAAATGACACTGGGGATTGATGCCTCAGAACCCGATTCATCAAAACTGCCTGAATACTGGTCCAGATTTGATTTGGTTTCGTTGACCTCATCAGGGATGCTACTCTTTGAGGCCGAACTTGCTCCCCGTGCATCTGACTCGGTTCGGACTGAGGAGCTGGCACTCCCCCGACTGATGTCCTCGTCTGCAGCGAGATCGCTGGCAGTCGCGATGGAGTCACTCTGGTTCTGCCTCCCAGACTCGTCATCCAGCTCGAAGGGAACGCTGCTCACAGTCTTCACACTCTTGTTGGAAGCATCGGAGTGCTTGGAATAGGAACTGTCACTGGCCGTGGGTATTCTCTGGGAGGAGATGGTGTCGGCCGCTGATTGGGACGCAGAGGGCGGTGTACGAGATGAAGCCGAGGCCGTGTTGGTGAAATCCTCAGTGTAGCTGGCAGAAGGAGTCCTGGATTCCATGCTCCTGCTTGGTGTTGCTGAGCTCACTCTGGAGTCACCTGTAGCTATACTTCTGCATGATGGAAAGAATCAATGGATTCATTGAGATACTAATATAACACCACCTATCCTATCAACGGGCCCACGTGAAGCCCTACAACAAATGTCACAAACTTAAAGTGATAGAAAAAGAGGCAGATGCGTGGAAGTAAATTTGTTTACTTAGTCAAGGACATCATAGACACTCCTGTGAGTCTGTCTGTATCATTACCATTCTAGACCAGCAACACACTTCTCACGGAAAATATAATTTATGGTATATACGTGTATATCACATGGTAGCCAGATAATTAAGCTATGTTGCATGCAATAAGTCTTTACAACACAACATTCACAATTGGGAACACATCCACAACTTGTCCTCTTCTAAACATTGGGGCCCATACATGAAATGCATCCAGAGCATTCAACAGTACTACAAAAATTCCAATACATTCAGAGTAAGACACAAATAAGCCTAAAATGATTGACTACAAAAATAGGAGTAGATTTATCAACATCCTTCTGAAGACAAAGTACTAGTAAGAACTTGAAGTGTTTTAACACATAAATGTGACTACAAGAGGAAGGAAACTTTGAAGTTTGTGTTCTCTTAGTGCTGTGAACTTTGACATAGGTGACACAGTGACAATGTGTGACAGGCTCATGGTCTTGGGCCTACCTTGTGACAGGAGGTGGTGGATGCAGTGAGGCCTGCATCTCCTTCAGTAGGTCCCTCTGGTGGAGTCGCTGCTGCTCCAGAGCGGCACCCACAGCCGCTGAAGCTGCTGCCTTGGCGGTGTCTGCAGCCACTTGGCCTACGTCAACTTGGGGTGGGGGAGGGGCACTCACCGAGACCTTATGTGCCTGTGTGTGAGACAAAAAAGAAAAAAGTCTCATCTCTTGATCTGGCATGCAGTAGACTGTGTATAAGTTATTACTCCACATGGGTAAAGCGATGGCAGAGGAAAAATATATGCAGCAAAATGGACAGATGTGAGAGTTAATAGGACAGCATGTAGATAGCCTCATATTGATGCTGCTCATGAGACTCACCTCAGCAAGTTGCTTCGCTGCTTCTGCAGTCACTCTGGCTGCGTCTGCCTGGGTCTGCAAGAGCTTCTGGGCCGAGTCCCTCGTCTCAGCTGCCGCATCCCTCTTGGCCTGGACCAGGACCTGCTCGGCCTCCAGGGCCGTGACAGCCGCCCGCTCACGGACCTCCTCAAGCTGCCGGTTGGCCGCCTCCACCTCCTGCCTGGCCTTCAGGGACAGCAGCTGCAGCTCCTTCTCGTGGTCTCGCTGCCGTGCCTGCAGGATCTTGGCCAGCGAGGAGCTCTCCTGCTGGGCCAGGGCCACAGCCCGGGAGCGCTCCACCTCAGACAGCTGCCGCACGGACTCCTCTAGGGTCTCCAGGAGGTTCAGTTCGGCAGCCATCTTCAGCTGAAGGGCGCTGGGAGAGAAGAACTTGGGACCAGGTTGAGACATGACCGACGACAGAATAGACGACTGCAGGAGAGAGACAAAAAAGGCAAAGTCATGAAGATCACTTATCTGCTACAAGCACGTTTATACTGGTTATGTCACACCAGGAGTACACTAGAATCATTTACTTACTACATGAGTCTGAGTCTCCTTTGCAACAAACTACAGTTACAAATATTCAAATATTCAAACTAACGACTAAAATTATCATCTTTGTGGTGGCAGATCTTGAACATACTGATGTTACCGATGCTACAGACACATACTATCTTGTAAAACTCCTAAAAATGAACTCCACTTGAATTCACTGTCTACTCAAATATGTCAAATGACAGAAAGGGTGAGGGGTAATTTATCACAAAAATGCAGGACATAATATTCTGTCAACTATTCTTGTCACAGGTGTTCATACTTTGTGTTGACACACACGCACACACACACACAAACATACAAATGCATTAATCATGGCATTCCTGTAAAAGCTGATACACTTTTACTCACAGTACTGCTGTTCTGATCTGCTGCCCGAGACCGTGCTGAGAGCTCACTTCCAGGATGGCTGATGGGCTTGAAGTGGTTCAGCACTTCCCTGGTGACTGGGGACTTGGCGCTCCTACCCACCGGTGGGGACAGACCGAGGCTGGGGTGGGGTGATGTGGGCGACTCGGAAGGAGTTTTGGTGAGCGGCGACCTGTTCCCTGGTGCTGCATCGCTCTTGGTGCCTTCACCATGAACTGACTCAGAATTTGAAGATGTTGATTTCTGCAGGGAGAATCAGATAAATTTACTTGAACAAATTTCCACAATGTACCTGTGATCAGCAAAATGAGCATTGTTATGGCAAAGACAGACTTAAATCACTCTATGGAGATATGCAGGCTTCTTAGAGACCCTAAGACTTTCAAACAGTGACTGAACACAGCCCTGTTGCATAAAAAAGATGTTCTGACATATGCGAGAATCTAAACGTAATGATAAAAGATAACCACATTTCTACTAGTCCTTGCAGTGCTTCTGAATACTGCAGAAACTCCCTTCAAGTGGGGAAGAGAATTCTATTCACCTTCAAGTCTTCGATGAGCGACCTGATCTCATCCACAGGAGACTTGTGGTGATCGCTGACGGGGGACCTGGCGTCACTGGGCGGCGAATGGCTCCCTCTGCTGCTGGACGAGCGGGACTTGATCGACGAGGGAGAGCTCCTGGAGCTGGGCGGAGTTTGTGTGCCGGCATCTCGCAGCGAGAGGGGCCGAGGGCTTGGGGTGCGGGATCTTTTCTTCTCAGACACACTCAGGCTGATGGGAATCATGGCAGAAAATTGCGAAGTTTAGTACTTAAAGCCTTCTTTCAATACTTGTTTTGTGTGTGTGTGTGTGTGTGTGTGTGTTAAAAAAATGGGTTAGTTCAGCCTTTGATGATGACATGAACAGTCTGTGATATCTATCTACATTAGCTGTGCAGCTGGTATGCCACGTCTAGAAAAGGTTAAAGGACAAGTTCACCTTCATATTTGAACGGTTTGCCCAATTTTCCTCAAACTCTCACTGATGTGTTCTGCTAATATTCCTGCATTCACTCAATCCACATGTCTATGAAGGTGGACTTGTCCTTTAAACACACAAGTTGTTTGTTGGCAGGATGAACCAATTTCAACATACTTGCTGATACATCATGTGGTTGAACTAGGTCATCTTTGAAAAAACTAACATGCAATGCATCACAAATGTTGATTGCACCGACAAGGGATATGTGAAAATGTGGATGCTGGATGTAACATTCTGATTGGTCTAAGGAAACAAACGACACTTAAAGGGGATGGCTAGTAACCGATCAATGGGAATCAGTGGGAATGCTGAGGGATGATTGTTCCAATCCTTGTGGGATTCATATAAGAGTACATTATGCTGTTGTGTGAAAATTATTTGCTTCAGAACAGTCTAATATTCAAGTAATGTGCAGATTAATGCCCCGTCACTGACCAGGCATGCTAACCTGGAAACATTAAACTGCACATTACTTGAATATGAGACCATTTTGAAGCAAATAATTTTCACACAACAATAGATATATAATGTACTCTTAAATGAATCCCACAAGGATTGGAACAATCATCCTCCAGCATTTCCACTGATTCCCACTGATCAGTTACTAGCCATCCCCTTTAAGACAATTTGGACCAAACATTTACACTTGTCTTAATATGCCAAGAACTCACATGAACTGAAAAAGGAAATAACACTTAAATGCACACACGCTGACAACATCCAGTGACCGACTTTACTTCAGAGGGAAAACTTGCTAACCTGTTCAAGGTATCGGATGGGGATGATGTTGAAGTCCCTGCTGAGGGGAATGACAGCGACCTGCCAGTTGGGGGCCTGCTTGCACTGTTTGTCTGTTCAATCAAACATAATATTTGATGTTAATGTCACATATATCTCGGTTCATTCAAACAAATGTGTGATACTGATGATGCACTATACATTACATGACATTCTGCATGGGGTAATCTCTCAAAAACAAAAACAAAAAAACAAAAAAAAAGTTCTTGCATACCTAGGATGGCATCATAAGTTTGATTTGTCAATAAAACTCTACCACACTACACATACAATATACAGTATATCAATGCATAGTTTACTCTACTTTGATAAAGCACATTTGACAAAGAAAAAATCCTTACATATCTTCTCATACCTAAAAATCTAATACTTATGAAAAAGAAAAAAAAAAATTGAAGTAAATCATAAAACTGTGAAAATTTCAATGCACTTGATTTGCCAAAATGTCTGATCAAGTGTGGCTGGGGCAGAGTAAAAAAAAAAAAAATCTGAAATCAGATTAAATTCTGAACTCTCGCATCCCTGATAAATGCAAAGGGATGCGTAGATGGACAATGTGACGGTCACTCACCTTGGAATGGCTGGCAGGGCTCGCCGTGCTGGCAATCTCTCGGATATTATCAGCTGATGCCGAGACTGGAATTGGACTTCTTGCTACTCGAATGTCTGTTGGTTTTTTATGACATGGAAAGAAAAATGGAAAACGGGACAGAGCATAATAAGAAATCTAGGGGCATTAGCTAATAAGGCATCTTACGTACTGTATGATATATCGTGGAAAGAAATTCACTGGAGGTGCCCTCAAGTTATAAGCATGTTAAAGGACAAAAGTTAATGGCAATACTTCTGTAGGATTAATATGATATGAGTCATATCACCTTGGAACACTCAAGATTTATGCATTGCTCTGGCAAAGTCATCATCTGTTCCGATATTGATTAAACTCCCTCTCATATAAATGCTTTATTTAATTTGAATTATAGATAAATAGCTTGATTGATGAACAACCAAAAATGTGGTGCCCATATCCCTACTAGTTGTAAACATTGTAAATAATGATGCTTTCATGTATTTAACCAGCAATAGACGGAGGGCAAAGGTCAAACAAACAGCAAGTGCAATATCTACACGACGGGCCAAAGCCCTAATACCACACCATCCATTAGGAAAGGAGGGGAAGGGGTACGGAAGGGGAGCAGGGGCAGGGGGCTATCTCACCTCTTTGGCCCTCTTGGTACCTCTTCATGTAAATGTCAATTACACTCAGGCCATCGTGATGGGGCTGGAATGAAGATTGATCCCGACCAAAGTTCAGGTTGGTTTGCTTGTTGTCGTGGGGATGGTGCAACTTCTTCTGTGCTCGAGTTGGCAAGCTTTTGAACTGCAGCATATTAATGAACAAAAGTGAAGAGAATTAAAAACTAAATAATGATATTTCATATCAAGTATTCCAAAGAGTGCATGTGTGTGTGTGTGTGTGTGGGGGGGGGGGGGGGGTTAGCATGAATCTACCAATACAGCATCCCTAATGGTACATTGCCATAAGCAAACACACATTCAAGTTTTTCTGCATGAAAGACATTTCTCTCTTGTGAAAAAAAAAAAAAAAAAAATCCTGCTCTTGATATTATGTCACTCTAACATGTTGTGTGTCAGAAGCTGTGTTTACTATCATGGGGAACTTGAATTGAAGTTTTCTTTGTCACTAAATCTTTGTCTTAACATATTCATACAAATTTTAGCAGTTGATATGATCCCAATTCAAATTCAGACCTGTTATGACTTATGTTATGATCCAAATTATAATAATGATATTTTCTTTATCTTTTCATCGAAACATGCCAGTACAATTTTGAACAATAACTCAGAATGAGATCATTTCAATCCATAAGCTTATCCCATGATTACTTATTTTAGGTCTTCCTTTAACTGGTAATGCATAGTGCGGTGCTACTGTCTGCGGAAGCAATGTGTGACACTGAGATCACTTGTAGTGTGTGATGAGTACTCATGTTATGATGCTGCTGCCATGCTGAGCTCATTGGTGAAACAAAATTTTCTTCCATAAAGCCCTAAAAATTACTGCCACCCATTTTTTGGTAACCCAGGGTACGGCACTTAAAAAAAAAATGGTTCAACAAAATGGCAGATTTCTATGCTATGATCCCAGAATGTGACAATCCCCAGTCACCTTTGTGAATTATGCATTAGTTTAGTCCATCTTGTCTACCTACTGTATTCAAAACAAGTTTTGACCCCACTTTGTGCAATCAAAGACACACACACACACACACACACACAAACAAAGTCATACAAGGCAAGTAGGCACACAGCGGAAACATACAATGTACCACAATGAGTATGCGATGACTGAATCATCTATTCAGAGCTAAGCATTTTGCCAGCTCCGTGAAAAAAAAAAAGGAAGGGGGGGAAAAAAAAGAGAGAGAAAAAAGAGAGAGGATTTGATGGCTCATGGCCAAGTTTGTGATGGCTGGAACAGCTGCAGCGGCAAATACATGTATGAATCACACATGGAGGGGATCTTTAGGCAATGGCATTAGTGGTTTTCCTCTTACACACACCCCCATGTACAGGCACCACACAGAGCGCTGAATGCAGTGAAGGAGATTCACTGTTACAACCCAATTCCAGTTTTATCTGAACACATTTAACCCTAACTAGGCCGGGGGGGCCTCCGAGGCCCCCCCCTCGACGTTCCGCGCGATGTATCGCTAACGTGAAAAGCTTTCGCCGCGACGTTTCATGACTTTTTTCTGTCGAGTCTCCCGCATCTTTTGACACCAAATTTGCGATGCCCCGGCGCGCGGTTCCGAAGTTTCGCATAAATATGTACATGCATGTCAGACCAAAAATTGCTCAAAAACGTGAATTTGTGTACAATTTCAATGGAAACTGTGCTTACAGTCAAATTTCATAAAAGCATGATTATTTTGGGGTTTTATTGATTAAAATCAATTAATAACATATTTTCTTGTTCTGAACAATGTCGCGGACAAGTTTCATCGAAAAAACAATGAAAAACATAAAGTCGAAAAAACAAAGAAATACATAAGAAATTAAAAAAACAATAAAATACTTCAGAAATTTTTTCGGATAGCTCAATTTTTTTCTTATATATTTGCTTAGGACACTAAACAGAATATTTACACAAAAAAATGTGCCCATTTCGAGCTTTATTTAGTGATTTATACCAAATTGTCCGATTTCATGCATCATTATGCATAAATTAGCATAATTTAGCATTAATGACAATTTTTTTAAAATCTAACTTCGTAGTACTTTAGATTACACCATAGGCAATGTGTGTGCCAATTTTCGTCGCGATCACGCGGTCGACGGCCGAGATCTGGAGGGGGCCTGGGAGGCCCCCCCCCCCCCCCCCCGGCTCTATGATCTACCTAAATAGCCCGGCCTAGTTAGGGTTAAAATCGTCGGGTGCCCGTGCATTGGCCGCTAACGCAATACAAATTGTATTGCGTTAGCGGCCAATGCACGGGCACCCGACGAAATATGCTTTGACACATGAATGTATTATCTACCAGCATAAAACTCTCATTATTCAACTTGTATGCACAGCCAGTCATGATATCAACAATAGCCAATTATTCATTGAGTTGGATTACATCCCTCTAAAAAGGACAATATAAAGTAAGCGTTCCCTCTTCACAAAAACAAAACAAAACAAAACAAAACCCAAAACATTAAGAATGTTGATGTCAACATAGAGAATATAGCTTGTACTCTCAAAAACTAATTCTTCTGTTGATATTGCTAAGTGACAACAACAAAATCTAGAAAAATATGACAATAAGCTTCAAATACACATAGCTCAAGACAGGCCAGGGTCAAGTTTTGACCTCACCCCTGGTGGACAAGGCTCTTACCTTGGGTGTATACTCTTGATCAACTTCCGCCTCGCTGGACTCGTCAGACAGTGGACCCTCGCTCAGAGATTCCCCATCTGACTGGAGGGCACGCTCCGGCATGGGATGGCCGCTTGGCACTGCTGGTTTCCCGACTGCCGACAGCCGAATCTGGGAACATTACACATAAAACATGCACATTATACGACGGTACAGCGGAACCTCGTTATAAGAACGTTGGATAAAACAAAAACCCTCTTATAACAGGGTGATTTTGAAAATTCCAACTCTTTATATTTTCCTGTTTTATGGTGAGAAACCTGATATAACAATGTAATAGACATGGTTGTTGGGTCCTTGTTAATGACCAGGTTCCCTTGTACAGGTCCTAGTACAGGTCACGGAGACCAAGAGACAGGATTGAATTCCACAGGAAAACCTGGTGTCACAAGGAGTATGTGCTCCTTCATAAACCATAATGGTCAAAATCTATCCTGAATAGTGCATGACTGACAACTCCTCTAGGGAGAGTTTTTTTTTCCTTTCCCCTCCCCTCCCGTCCCCCCTCTCCCATCCCCCCCCCCACCCCACCCCCAGTATGCCACAATCATTATCTACCTGTGGTACTTGAGCCTCGGTCTTCTGGCCTTTGATGCGCTGCTTGAGAGTAGTTCCCGAAGGCAGCTCCCAGTTGAGTCGCTGCCGGACCTGGTGACCGCGGAAGGCGGCCTGGATTGTGGTGGCCGCCTCTCCCTTGGTCTGGCCCTCCTCCGTTTGGCGGGCCTGTTGGGACAGGTTACTCACACCTGGGAAGCAGGAGGTCAGAGGTCAAATTTGTCACTCGTATACAGATGCTACATTTAGTAAATGCAAGATTTCACTTCTTCTATTTTGATCTATTTGTGTTTGTTTGTGATATGCAATCTAGTACTACAATCAACTCTCAGAGTTTGTAATGCTGTCAACGTTATAAATGATGTTATTGAAGAAAACTAAAAAAAAAACCACGAACAACATGATTCTATTTAGTTGTTCTTAAATCCTACTTCATCAAAATCAATGTCACAGAGCTGTGTTATGAAATCACAATACAGCTGTTGGTGATTCTAAATATTATGTGCATTTACACTCTTTACTGTAGATGAGATGCCTTTTTTCACATTTTTTATTTCTTTATTTTTTTGTCTTTAGAGAGTTTCTTTCTCAATACATACCAAGCACTTAAACAAGAAAAAATATCTTCCCCCATTCAGCAAATCTTCACACTCTTGCTACCATGGATTAACACTCACCTGGCAGTGACCCGACAAAGACATTGGGGTCCTTGCCACTCCCCGCAACCCTCTGGTGCTTGGTCAGCTTCGGAGACTCGTGCTCCCAGAGGGCGGGCTCCGGCACGCTGAACCTCACATGGGAACTGGGCCTGGTCACCTGGGAGGGAGCAGTGGTCGGGACCGGTCTGCCCAATCCCAAATAGGGATACGCCCATCTCTCGTTAGACGGTGATCTCAACGAAGCAACGCCTAAGGGACGGCATACAGATCACACACATGGAAGTGAGCATGGTGATGAATGAGAACAAGGGTCATGGGAATCTACATTGAAACGCTGCCTTTTACAAATCTGCCATGTTGACGCGTACAGGCATCAAATATTGTAGTTAACATGACGTCATGACTTCTTTGGTCAATATAACTACTCAGGAAATCAGAAAATTGAATAATTACTACACTCAAATGCTTGAAATCCAAGCAATTACATCACTGGAAATGGATGACATGATAACATTTAGCCAGTTTTGCCTTGATTAAAAAAAAAAAAAAAAAAAAAATGAATGACAAAATTCAATAAAATTCTAATAGTCAGTATATAATTCAGACTTCAATTATCTTAATGCCCCCCCACACACCATTATAAAAAAAAAAAAGAAGAAATGATGGGAGAAAAACAACATATTCTGACAGGGAAGCAAGGACATCTGATCACTTGCCAGCAGGCCAGGCCTTAACAAACAATCCATATTTCTGAGTAGCTGCCACACTTTTCTTGTCCTTACAGTCGATGTGCAATGCAAAGCTTTACTAGGCTGTAATCACGTACAGTCTCTGCTTCCTGGCAATGGAGGAGTGAAAGCTCAATGTGACTTGGCCACGTTCCAAAATCTCCATACTTTCAGCTAGCTAAACCACAGAGAATGCTAGCAGGAGAGCTCTGATGGACAGTTGTGTTGTGCAAAGGGAGTCTTGGACTGACCTGGACTGTGCTGGTTGCCTCCCAGGGCAGTAGCTGTCAAGTGGGAGAGATCCCCAGTCAGCTGCCGCACTTCGTTCTCCAGCCGCCCCTGCAGGGCTGCGGCCGAGGCCCGGATGGCTGCCACCCGCTCCGCCTTGCTGCGGGGTTTGCCGGGAGAGGTGACTGGTCGCGGCCGTGTTGCAGCTTTGGTGTGATGCAGGTTTTTGAGGAGGGAGAGAATGGTATTGTTGGAGTATGTTAGATATAAATCATGATGCAGACACGTTTTTGTAGCTACTGTGCAAAATAAATCTATACCTTTCTAACCTGTCCTACAATTGCAGCGAACAAGACTGACATCTCAGATGTCATTGGTATTGACATATCTTTATTCAATTTTACATAGCTCTCTTTTTGACAACTGCTAACGAAATGAATTGCTATGCCACAGAACACTGATAACATAGCCTGATAACACAACCTACAATCTACACATTACAGCAACATTAATGATTGATTTAAAGGCCTGTCATACCTCTACTGTTGTGTGTAAAAAACTTACTTGATGGTTGGCTTGCTTGGGCAGCACCATGGCTTGCAACTCCAGCAGCTACGTCGTTCTTGCTAGGTCTGCCCTCGTTGTCATCGAGTTGGTTTTTGATGACCATGGAGGCAGTGGGGGCATCCTCCTCACGGACAGGCTCAAGGACGATGTCCCTCCCCAGGCCGGCTCCCTCGCTGTGCTGGTGATGTGGATCATGGAAGACCGAGACCCCAGCGGCGGCAGGATTTGGGTCTTGAGGAGTGGATGCTGACACGTCAGTCTGGGGGCTGGAGCGGAGGGAGCTGTCGCTACTGGATGTGCTCCAGAAGGCACGGTTCTCCTTGTCCGATCCCGTCACATCAATCTACAGAGAATGAGATACCAGGTTCTTTAATGACATATTCTCACAGGAGAATGAAACACAGATAAATATTTGAGTCGAGGGAAGGGCAGCAAATTAGTAAATCGCATCAGCAAAGTTTGAGCAAAATCAGGCAATCCGGTTCCAAAGTTACAAGGTGCAGCCACGCTGGATGAGAACACCACAACACTCTATGATGTCATGTACGCAAAATGGCATAAAGAAAATATTATTAAACAAAAATCAATATATTTGCACTTTTCAAGCATAATGAAAGAGCAATGCCTGTACAGAAACTTTTAAAATTTGTAACTTTTTAATGTACTGTCAGATTTTCCTCCAACTTTGTGATGTGCTCTACTAATATTAATGAATTCACTCAATCCACATACGTTGTATACATCTGGGCTTCATTACCCTCTAATACATTTGTAGCGTCACTGAATTCTTACTTGGTGTAGCCTATTTAGATAACAGCGGATTGCTCTGACAGATACACAGCACTGGGTGATAGTTAACCTAATCAGCAAAGCATTAGTAATAGTCTTGGCTGATAATCCCATTAAACTGAAACACATCAACTGAGGATTTCTATTTATGCCGATGAATAATTTCAGACTTCGATATGTTTTCGATTTTTTTTTATTATTATTATTTTTTTAAACAATCATTTCTCCTTCCTTTTATTTCAATCATCCTAAATCGGCAACAAAACTCCACTCATCAATGTAAAAGACTATTTACCCTTCTGTTGTAATTTTCCTGGAAAGGATGCTGCCTGGACAGAGTTACTGGTCTGGCAAGACCCCCTTGAGACTCTTGCCCCGGTCCTTTGCTAAATGTCTCATCAAGAAATCGTCTTTCACCATCTCCAGCAGCAAGGCTGCCTCCTGCGATTACCTTTGTGGGTGGTTTTGCACTGTCCCGCTGCCTCTTGTACAAATCCTGCAATTGTTCTTTCCTTTTTTCTGCCTGCAAGGCCTTCTGTTTCTTATCCTCCTGAATTTTCTTTCTCCTGTCCATCCGTTGTCTGGCCATGTATTTTTGCACCTCCTCTACCTCGTAGTGACGTACTTTCCTGACAGGGGCTACCCTATGCTCATCTTCTCGTGCTTTTAATCTGGATGCTTTCTTCTTCTTAGACAACCGGGGGACATTGTTATTGTTCTTGCTAGATTTGGATTCTACAGGGACGGGGGAAGAGTCTCTATCCTCATCCGTAGGATCCAGATGCAAGTCATTCAGGATTCCTTGCGCTTCCTCTGGTAGCCGCCCAATGCTTGGTGGGTTACTGTTTGAATGAGGATTATCGGTCATGTCGTTGTCAGAGTCAATGGGGTGCTCTGATAACCTGTCAATCTCATCCCCAGTCTTGTTGCCGGCAGCATCAGAGGGAGCATTTGAGTCCTGCCCCCGATCTGATGTAGCATCAGCTGCGGATTGCTGCCTCGGTACCTTTGGCGGGGGTCCCAACACTTTTATGACTGTCCGCTGACCCTCTCTCCAAGCGCTCACACCAATGCCCCCTACAGGTTCTGGTCTCTTTGGCTTGGAAGTTGGAAGAGGAGCTTTATGGACCTTTCGGACAGGTTTGGGGTTACCTCTGCTGGTATTGGTCTTTGAGTTGACTCTATTGTCTTGGGCTAGCTTCTGCGATGGTTGCAGCGGTCTAGCAGTGTCTGTTCTTCTTTGACCTAAAGCAGGCGGATCTTCTCTGTGGTGAATGTTTTGCCTACTCGTTTTCCTTTTTATCTGGTCCTCAGTCACAATCCTGCCACCTGGCACAAGCTGAAAACGGGCTTCGGCCTGGCTGAACCCTTTGTATGCGGGAGCTGCTGGAGCCGAAGCAACTTTGCGAACAGGCACTTTGGGAGGTGCGACGAGACCCAACCGAACGTCAGCCTCGGCTTCTGAATTAAATCTCACGGGATCACTCTCCTGGTGCCGCTTCCGCTGGGTATCTGCGCTGGATTCCAGCAGCTGCGATGAAGCCATCCTCTGCTGTTCCACGCGTTTACGCAGACGGTCCATATGGACAAGATAAGACTGATCCTGAGGGGTCTGACTGCAGGACACAAGCCTTGACAACCATTTATTCTCTGAATTGTCTGCTGCGAGACTTGAAGCTGGCTCCTTCTGACTTAGTTTCAAAACGGTTTTATCACCGAAGAGTCGGTCATATGCAGGAATGTAGTCCTTGCTCACTCTCAGTCCCGGTTCCATCTCTACAGTGGATGACTGGCGAACGAGACTAGGAGTTGCTATGTCATTGAGGATTCTGATGTCTGTGCTGCTCCCGATTGAGAAATTTGCTGGGCCATTGCCAAGAATATCTCTGCTCGATGACTCTCCATGAGGCTCCCTGAAATCTGTCCTTGACAGCCCTCCATATGAATTCACCAACTTGCCGGCAGAGTCATCAGAACGAGGCGCACCATTCTGGAAGTTATCAGTTAGTTGAGAGCCATGCCTCTGAGACAGGATTGGACTCGGTGTAATATCTGAGGGAGCAGCTAGCTCTCTGGTCCTCACTTTGTCATCTATTAATGGCAAAGTAAAACAGAGGTCCCCGACAATTAAAAAGGAAACTATAAGGTGCACTATGAAGCATAAAATAAGCACTTCATAAATAATTTTTTTGTTTTGTTTTGTTTTGTTTTTTTTACTATAAATCACTCAAACAAAAAGACTTACAGTGATTGAACAAGCAATTATCTAATCATTCAAACACCAAACAGTATTTCCGGTGCATACATGATTGTTTTTGTTGTTGAATGAGAAAGCAAAACATAATCAGTTCAAAAGCTTACAGAGCTGTCATGGAGTGGGTAATTCACTTTAGCAGCCTCGTAAGGCACAGCTCTGTCATACATGTACACATCACCTGAGCTAGAAATGTGGAAAATGCACCAATATTCTATACACTTACCAGCAATTGTGACCCTCTTTCGTGTCCTTTCTGATTGATATCCTCTGCTTTTTGGATCAAACTGGAATCAAGAAACACACAAATGACAATTGACAACCCACTCAAGGGAAGGAGGTATGCATATTGTGCCAAATTTGCGACTGGTCTCAATTATACTTGGACCAGAGTCTAGGGTGGCATGTTCTAGACACAATCAACACAATCTTACATAGACAAGTCAGTGAGCACCACAAAAAAAATACCACTCTTCAAATAACCACAGCAAGCAAACACACAAAATAGAAGAGTGATATTCTGTATACAGCTATTACTATTATTATTTTTTATTTATTTATATATTTTTATGGGGGGAGGGGGGGGGGGGGGAAGACTAAATTGACCTTTGGGTTGCTGTTGTGGCTTGCTTGATTTTTAATTTGATTTTTGCCTCTCTTTTTTTTTTTTTTTGTAGGGAATGGGACTAGGAAGAAAATGGCAACATTCCTCTTGGTCATCGGTGTCACTCCTAACGCACTACACTTTAGACCCCGTTTACAGTGTGGGGCTGGGCCGAGCCCAGCCTCAATTGCGAGGCCGAGCCCCGCAATTTTGTCCGTTTACACTGCAGGGCTCGGCCCCACTTTTGATTCAAACCTTTCAATATTTTGTCGTAGTGGTGCTCTGCTTGTAAACAAACACAATTTGGTATTGTCTGGTTTTCAGACCCTTTGCCGACTGAATTCCACGGCGACTTTGTCGCCGTTCGGGCAAAGGCCTTTGGCGAAGGAAAAAATCCTATGCAGGACAAAACCACCTTAAACTATACTAGTTTTCGACGTTGAGGGGGTTAATATCCCGAATAGCGAAAGATACAGGCAGAGGGTTTGGAAGCCAGACTAAAATTGGCTGCACATTTGGCCCAGTTTGCATTTACACTGAGAAAAGGCCGGGTTCGGCTGCGGCTCGGCCACGGCCGAGACCACCTCCAGAGCGAGGCCAAAATGCGAGGCCAATTTTGGCCTTTTGCGCGTTTGGCCTTTTGCGTGTTTACACTGAAATGAATGTGGGCTCGGCCGTGGCTTGGCCTCGCACTGTAAACGGGGTCTGAGTTTAAGTAACAAAATACTACATAACAATTTTAATCACATTGCACAGCACCATATTTCATGATTAATCTGATAAAGCAATATTTGTCCAAAGGTTAAAAAAAAAAAAAAATTTGGCTTAATTGTTGCAGTCTTACTCATTCATGTTTAATTCTATTATTATTATTTCTTTTTTAGCAATATTTGTCCAAAGGTTAAAAAAAAATAATTTTGGCTTAACTGTTAGTCTTACTCATTCATTTCAATTCAATTATCATTATTTTTTAAAACAAAGTTTTTCAATTGTTTTAAGTTTGAATGCAGTGGACCACTTGTATAGAGCTGTTTTCATCACTGCCACCAATATGAAAGTAATAAACCATGAATAGATATGAAACTAGAAATAACGCTATGGCGACTGGTATGCGTCCGCCATAATGCATGATTCTCCTAACAGGTCTATAGTACATGTGGACAATGTGTGATTAGATTTTCACAAAATTGGCAAAATATGAAAAGGACACATTTGTCTCAAATGTGTTGAATGTTCACCTTCCTTGACCTAGGTTTAATTGGATGAATTTAGGACTTTTACTTGACTTTGACCCCTTCAAACAAAGTTTAAGCATTGAGTAACTTTCAAGGTACGGAGAAAAAGTGCAATTTCTGTGTTGAATAGTAAATTGTTACCATTTTCATCTGGCCTTTGACCCTTGATCTTTGACCCTAAACTTCATGCGAGAATCATTGTGGCAGAACATGCATAAATGTGTACTAAGTTTCAAGATAACTTGAGCCACTTCCGAGATATGGAGGAAGAAGTAAAGTTCAGTACTTTCACTTGATCTTTGACCTTTTGACCTTTGACCTTTTTGGCAAAAAAAAAAAAACAAAACAAAACAAAACAAAACACTTCCCAGAGAATCTCTATTGGGTTAAACATGCATACACCAAGTTTCAAAAGAAACTAGAAATATCGCTACGGCGACTGGTCGTAGTGACTGGTGTATGCCTCCGCCATAATGCATGGTTCTCCTAATAGGTCTATAGTACAATGTCTTGACAATGTGTGATGACAGTTTCATGACAGTTTCACACAAATGGCAAAATATTAAAATGAAAGGTTTGCCACAAATGTGCTGAATGTTCACTTTCTAGAACTAGGTTCAATTGGATGAATGATTAAAATGTCAGAGTGCAGGTATTTGGGGGAACTGATGATTTTTACTTGACTTTTGACCCTTTTATAAGTTTATGCATTGAGTAATTTTCAAGGTATTGAGAAAAAGTATAATTTCAGTATCAAATGGTAAAATAGTATTATCTAAACATGGCCTTTGACTTTTGACCTCACAGTTCCAAAGAGAATCACTGTTAGGTAGAACATGCATAAATATGTAAGTTTCATGATAATACCTTGAGTTACTTTTGAGATACGGAGGAAGAAGTGCAATTTAGCACTTTCACTTGACCTTTGACCTTTTGGCAAGAAACTTCCCACAGAATATATATTGGGTTATACATGCATACATCAAGTTTAAAAAAAAATCCTTCAGGCATTGAATAAATATAAGGAAAGTAGTGATATTTTGAGGAGTTGACCTTGACCTTTGATCCCTGACCTTTGACCCATGACCCCCAACTTCCCTAGATAATCACTGCCCATCGGTACGTGCATATATACTAAGTTCCATGAAGATACCTTGAACCATTTGCGAGATATGGAGAAAATCATGAAATTTCAACCTTTTTTTCACAAAATAACCTGTAACCTTTGACCTTTGACCCTGTGACCTTTGACATTTGACCCTGTGACCCTAAAATCCAATTAAAGTATTATCCCCCCAGGATATACCCTCATACCAGGTTTGATGCAAAACCACCTCACGGTTCTTGAGATATCAACAAAAACAAAACGGGACGGACGTACGGACGGACGTACTGACGGACGTACGGACGACCCGAAAACATAATGCCTCCGGCCACTTCGTTGGCGGAGGCATAAAAATCCTGCAGGCATTGCATAAATATGAGGGATATAAACTCCTCAAAATAAGTTCTGCAATCAAAGTTTGATATATCATATTTCTCTTATAACTGCATTATCTCCATTCAATATGACATCATAAGAAAGCCTGATTAATATATCTTAAAACTGACACTTCACTTGCTATGATTGGGTGTTCTTGGAATGTGCAAAACAGCCGAGTATTGGAACAGATCAAAAGTGAAAAGTCGCAACAATTCTGCTATTGATAATGTACAGTTTTGATGAAAAAAGGCCACTGCATAGCAATGCTGAAATGACAACACTTTCAAAAACTTCCATTTCCTAGACATTACAGTGTAGATGACTGTTTGGTTAACCTTTTTGTTTAACTTTAATCTGCAGATACTACTGAAGTTTTTAATTCATGGATGAAGCCTGGAATCTAATGATAATTTCACAATGCATTCTTTTCAAGCACATTCCTTCTCTGAAATGACAAAGCAAATGGGAATTATACTGTTTGACATAACACGTTTGCTCTATTTTGCAACATTTCACATTTGACCTTTCCTAATACTCAATCATACTGTACATTCTAGGAATACCCAATCATAGCAAGTGAGGTGTCATGTTAAAGATAATTAATCAGGCTTTCTTATGACGTCATATTTAATGAAGATAATGTGGGTATAAGAGAAATAAGATATATCAAACTTTGATTGCAGAACTTATTTTGAGGAGTTTAGTAAAATTTTGAAGTGTTACCCTTGACCTTTAACCCTGACCTTTGACCCCATGAACCAAAAATTCCCTAGATAATCACTGCAAGTCAGTACATGCATATATATTATGTTCCATGAAGATACCTTGAACCATTTCCAAGATATGGAGAAAATAGTGAAATTTTAACATTTTTACTTGACCTTTTGACCTTTGACCTCATGACCCCAAACTTTCACCAGAGAATCTTAATTGGGTAATATATGTATACACTAAGTTTCAAGAAAATATCTTCAGGCATTGCATAGATACGGGGGAAATAGTGAAATTTTGAGCATTTGACCTTGACCTTTGACCTTGAGCATGTGAACCCAAAAGTTGATAGGCACAACTTCACCCCCTAATACACATACATCCCCAGTTTCATGAGGATACCTCAAAAGGTTTTTTAGTTACGCTGTTCACAAATTTCATTATGGACGGACAGAAGGACGGACAACACGAAAACATGATGCCTCCGGCACCACTTCGTGGCGGAGGCATAAAAAAGATACCAACTGGACAGGCAAGCTGTATACCAAGCTAACAATCTCTACCTTTGCAGTAGCACTTGTCTTGATCTCCATGGACGGAACAGAGTCGACTGGTGCGCGGGCACCGACAGGATGCCTCTTTTCAAGGTGGCTTCCAGAGCTACGGTGATCCCTCAGATGGGGACCATTCTCAGACTGTTCGAGTCTGGCTTCAGCACGATATAACTATCGATTAAAAGAAAAAAACAAACAAATCACATAAGTACAGTAAGCCACCTTGCCATGATAAATATGTAAAAAGACAGAAACAAACACACAAAAGGAAAAAGTACAACCATCAAACACATTATACAGGTAACTGAAAGCAAATGAATACTGTACTTGATTTTCCAAGCATCATGAATTGTGATACACGCTGTTTTAACAAAGCAGACCAATTCCTGAAATGGACAATTATCTATCATCATAAGTTGTAGTCACTGTCTGGATATTGGAGACCTGAGAAAAATCACGGCAATTGTATAGGATGCATGACACTTTACATATTTAGAAATCCATAAATCCCAGTAAACGGAAGAACACTGCACAATGACTAATGTTTTACTTCTAAGCTATACTTGTACCATTATGTCAAGTTTGCTCTCCATGGGCTCTCAAATGAAATTCAACTTAAAAAGAAAAAAAAAAAATCTCTATTTGCTTTTTCTGGTTGACCGATGTCTTGGTTGGATGTGGATTTTCATGTCAGTATCGGGTGTGGGCTGGAGAACCATCCAGCACGCTTCCTCATCTATCTAAGTCTTCTTTTTTTTTCTTTCTTTTTTTTTCTCCAGAATAACCAGGTAATGCTGTAACCTACTGTATTTTGCCATTCGTAGAAATGCAAAGGAAGAAGTAATTAATATCACAACAATATTGGCAGGAACTATTATACTCACAGCCGTTTTTGCCTCTGTAATGTTGTCCCATGCTGACTCCAAGTCTGCAAAGCAAGATTTATCCCCCAACATCAGGTTATTGCTTGTTACAGCATACAAAAAACAACTATTGGGATATCTCTGAAGACACACTTTTCACACCTGGGTTGAAATATTTGCTAACTGTCCTTCCCTTCAATGAGTGCCCACTTTCGTGTATGTACAGTTGATACTGCAAAAACACTTTCAAACATATGGCTTGTTCAAACCACCTTCACTTTCAAAACGTGAAAAGTCCTCGGCCCATATATATGACAGTAGATGTTAATTAATTAACTTTCACTTTAGATGTAAATGGTACTACTGCTATAAAGA
This sequence comes from Diadema setosum, assembly GCA_033980235.1. Taxonomy (NCBI): domain Eukaryota; kingdom Metazoa; phylum Echinodermata; class Echinoidea; order Diadematoida; family Diadematidae; genus Diadema; species Diadema setosum. Next base: position 14,160,495 of record CM067069.1, on the reverse strand, counting down.
TGTTGCTTGGATTAGTTTTGCTTTGCTTTTTACTGTGTTGTTTTTATCTTGTTCTGGCACTGATTTACAGCCATAAAAACATTTCACTATCATAAGCTATAAGAAAACTTTGGAGGTTGAAATGAGCCCTGAATTTTAACATCAAATATCTGCAACAAGCAAGGGATTGCCAGTGTTTGTAGTTTTTAAAATCTTTTATTCATTTTTTTTTTGGGGGGGGTGCCATGCCACCACAGCTCTGAAAGGAGTAATCTGAAATTATTAGTTTGGATCTCACTCTTTCCTCTTAATGATGGTTTGGGTAGCTCCAGTCACATTCAGAAATATTACACACCTTATCATTAATTATGGTCATCTTCTAGTTAAAGCCGTTATTCACCACTTGCAGATGAAACAAAAACCCAGCTTTAAAGGGGAAGGCTAGTAACTGATCACTGGGAATCAGTGGAAATGCTGGGAGATGATTGTTCCAATCCTTATGGGATTCATTCAAGAGTTCATTGTATATCTATTGTTGTGTGAAAATGATTTGCTTCAGAATGGTCTCATATTCAAGTAATGTGCAGTTTAATGCTTCCAGGTTAGTGTCCCTGGTCAGTGACGGAGCATTAATCTGAACAATACTTGAATATGAGACCGTTCTGAAGCAAATAATTTTCACACAACAATAGATATGCAATGAACTCTTGAATGAATCCCAAAAGGATTGGAACAATCATCTCCCAGCATTTCCACTGATTCCCACTGATCAGTTACTAGCCTTCCCCTTTAATGCTCCAAAACAGTTCTAAAATGTAAGTTAGGGAAAACAACCAATGTCAAAATTTGAATCAGAATAATCAATGTTAAGTATTGTTAAATACACAAAATGTGAACAATAGTTATAATAAAAAAAATGTTTACAGATTAAACCGTCTCCAGTTATGGTTTATTGAGAAAAAAAGTGATAAGTCCGTATATATTCAAGGCTTTATTGCAAAATGTTTTAGATGGTAGGATGTTTTATGATACAACTGACCTACTGTACACATATGCATAAAATGTGATATCTTGACACTTTTTAAATCACTACTCCCAATGGTAAACAGTACCTTTAATGTATCATGACTGCATGAAGCGACATTATTTCAAGCTCCTATTACTTGAATTAGGAACTGCTAAAGACCCCAATGGTCCTTACTCTGTTTGCCACACAAGGACAAGTATACAGAGATGCCAAATTATTTAGCAGCAGAAAAAAGAAATGATGGTCACAGGGAGTCAACCAGTGAGAACATTTGTTGCTGAAGTATTAACACCATATATAAAATCTATGTGATATACATACACTGCGAAACGAGGAATGTTCGCATGCATTTTAATTTCATAAATTTTGCGAGAGCCGAGATTCGCGAAATCAAAATGCAAGTGAAAGTTTTTGTCTGCACTATACACATTGAATGTTAGAGGCAACTTTCATGCCACGAAAAAGGCTGTCGGCTCCAATTCGTGAAAAAATTGTTGTTTTACAGTAGTATTATGTTTGATGTGTGTAAGTGTATGCGACTGGATTTTTCTGTTTCTACAAATGCAATTTTTTGTGAACACTTGAAATGCTCTCGCATCTCTTTTCATGGACCTCTTACAGGCTTTCAAGTGTTTCAGCAAGGTCAACACTTGTCATTTAACGAATGCCTGTACTTGTAATCTACAGTTTGTTTGTTTTTGGTCATGATTGTTCTCTTCATAATTTTGATGGGTAGCAAAATAAACTGAACTGAACTGAACTCAAGAGTGGTGACTAGAGGTACTCTTACATTATCGTACACCGAAAGAAAGTAGTATGCAGTTCATTACTGGTACTTACTTGCAAATGGCTTCTCATCATTGAGTTGATATGGTTGTTTCTGTACAGGAGTTGGCTCTGTGACCCGTCTGGCTCTTACTGTTGTGCTGGCCATTATCAAGCACACATCTTCTGCTCATCTGTGCAAGTGTCTGTTGTGAAAGAGAATGCACATAGGTATGTTGCATGTTTGTTTGGGCCATGATTCAGTTTTAATACTTAAAAGTAACCAATAATACACTGTATACATATCCTACATATTGCACAAGTTACACAGCTTAAAACATCTTAAGGCTTGAAGATGTTGTTGTTGTTTATGAAGCATCTTTGACTGTGAGATCATGTTATTGCCAAATTTTTACCTCCACGAAATAATCCTTATTAATTTAACATCTCGTTCTTCAAAATAATCCCCTTAATCGAAAAAAAGCTACGACTATAATTTTTAAATCTTTTTAAGATAATAAAAATACCACTAACTTTTGAAATGAGTGATGTTCCTAGGTGTACTGAGTTTGTACTTAGCTCTCTTTTGTATCATCATGTAGGGTAGCCATTTTGTGTCCATTTTTATCGCGCGCCTTCGTATCTTGTTATCTACTATCTTTGCTACAGACTAGTCTAGTCCTGACTACATTTCTACAACTAATTTTAGAAGAGTACAATCGCAAGACAGGACAACATCAAGTTGAAAAGTTTATTGACGGATGATTTCTTCTTTTTCTTTTTTTTCTTCTTCAAATTCCAGGCACATTACTAATATTGCAATTTCTACAAACATGATGTGGAATGATAGAAATGGTCTAAAATAAGTTAAGAATTTTTATGAAAAATCTATTACACAAAAGTCATGATCTACAAAATGCAATAGGATGTGCAAATGTGTAGTTACTAAAAGGCCCCACAGCTCAGCTCAGAAACAATGAACAGTTCATTATACTCATGGCGCTTGTATGTAAAATCATTGATTTTTTTCCTTTTTTTTTAATGAGGCCAGTGGATTGATCTGATTAGTGATCTGTCTACCTTGCAAACTGATACTTACCAGGCAGACCTGGTAATTCAAACAATAAAAATGCTCAACTGTACTAACATTAATCAGCTCATCATTTGACATAGCATGGTCAATAGGTAAGATTAGTAAGAATAAAATAAAGCACGGTTAGGGAAAATTAAGTAAATATCAAAACTATTCAAATCATATCCAGCACACCAGATACCCCAGAGAAAAATTTACCCCAGTAAAATGAGAATCTACTGTCACATTCATGAACACCAATTTCTAGTAATTCAAACAATAAAAGTGCTCAACTATACTAACATTAATCAGCTCATCATTTGACATAGCATGGCCGATATGTAAGATTAATAAGAACAGATTAAAGCATGATTTGGAAAAAAAAAACAAAAACAAGTATCATATCATATCCAGCACACCAGATACCTCAGAGAAAAATTTACACTAGAATCTAGTGTCAAATTCATAAACACAAGTTTCTAGAAGCATAGCTAGGCTACAAAGTACAATGGGTTTGCTGCCTGAGTTGAGGGAAAAAAATAAAAAAGACAAGGAGAGAGAGAGAGAGAGAGAGAGAGAGAAAAGAAGAGGCTTGGCTTGAATTAGTCTAGTCTTGGACAAAAACAACAACAACAACAACAACAACAACAAAACCACACTGAACATCATACTCTGGTATGAGAACATCCAATGCACTCAACCAGTCCGAGCACTGGCTAGCAGCAGTGTCATAAAAAGTCCTGAACAACTGCAGAATACCCCACCATAATGTTGAGGGTGCGGGTGTGTGTGCTTGCTGGTCGCAGTCGCAGATACCTGGGCATACCATTAGAATTTTCTATCTCTGTCCACTATCCTGCCCTTGCTTGTTAACGTCTGGATGAGCACGTACCTGTCATTGACTTTGGGCCATGACAATGATAACGCGATATGTTCTGGTAGTGGTTAAATAAAAGTCAAGGCTAGGTAGGCTAGGTAGGCTGCACGTCTACTCCTTCGCAGATGTTGTTATTTTTCAGCGGTGGGTGTATGTTTCCTTCATGAATATCTTTATTAATCGTGGAAAAGTACATTATAAGGAATCCCCGTAATCTATGATAATCATTCAATAATCGGTATGCGTATTTTTTTTAATTAGTCAAAAACCCACCGAAATCCGTCCTTAAAATCAGGTCTGTAAGCGTCCATATTGCTTCCCTCCTCATCTTCTGCATGTTATTGAATGGCAATCACTCTCCTATACTACAACGTAGCTAGTTGGAGCGGAAGTGACGTCAAATCATGAGAGCAGCACGCGCGGAAATACATGTACGTAGAAGACGACAAGCTTTACATAACACACGAAATGCACGGGCGTACGTAAAATGCTACCACGGTACCTCGGGTTGAGCGTTCGTGGTAGTTCGTTGATTTTGTGAATCATCGCACAATCTACTCCGAAAAATTTAACAATAAGGTTTGGATACCAACAAAACACCAAATTCAACTCAACCATCAGCAAAATATGATATAGGTGGGTGGTATTACTGTTGAAATCAAACAAAATAAAAGACATTTTTTGTGGTTTTGCCGTCAAAAGCGACGGTCGTTTACAACGTTCAAACACTAGTATGGTAGCCCTACTACATATCGACCACCCTTTTTGAAACCGACCGCGTATACATTGCATTGGCGCACAGAGCGCTTAGTACGCACTTCACTGCGCGCAGAGCACATAAAAATGGATTGGCTTTGACCATTGATGAGGATGGTGTGGGAAAACGCGAAAATTCACTGTTCATTAATGGTTTTAATCAAGGACAAAATTTCGAATGAATATTTTCAACGAATCGTAATGTAATGTCTATGGAAGTTTCTAAAAGGCAGTGTATACAACCACACGCGTGTGTCCTTACCATCCAGCCACACGAGTGTGGTTGTAGCCATGGCCAGAGTCGCTGGATACAGCCACACTCGTGTGTAATGCACATGTAATACAGCTCTATGGGATACACACACGGTACGGAGAAGATGATCACCGTGCGTGCATGTCAAACACGTTAACGCCACACAATCATGATCACCTTGCTCACAAAGTGATGAAAGTAACCTCATTTTCATACCTTTTATTATTGTTATTTTACAAATAACTTTTTCGCTCCATTCTCATCGTGTTTGTTTGATATGGGTTTAGAATTAATAGCAAAGTTACAACTGCCGCTAAATTGGGGGACTTTGGATTGGCATCGCTAAACTGCTGGTGGTGTGCTAGCGATCGCTCAGGGCAGCTGCAGCCTAGCCGGCCAGCGCAGTTGTGCCGACCACCCGCCCCAGCAGGGACCCGGACCCGTGCGCCGGCTGCCTGCGTACGCTGGATCGTGGATGCGCGATTAGTACCCGAACGAAGGCGAAGTCTCAATAACGACACAATGTATTAAAATCAATTGTAACTTTAAATTCACCTCATCAAATCAAGAAAATGAGAATAAAGTTAAATATGAAAAAAGGTAAATTTGTCTAGATAGTGTGATAATATTATATTAAATGGGATTAATCTAGGAGGCAGGTTCATGTTCACCGCTTTGTGGTGGTGCATGATCGCGTGTTGATGTGGCCGGCCACAAACATTCCCGCTACGCAATAAAAAGCTTCTTCGTGTGTGTGAATGTACATTACACACGAGTGTGGCTGTATCCAGCAACCAGGGCCTGGCTACAACCACACTCGTGTGGCTGGATGGTAAAGACACACCCGTGTGGTTGTATACACTGCCTTTCTAAAAAGCTCTGTACAACACGGTGTTCAATACAACTCGGTTTGCGTGCATTGTCAATGCAAAAACAGCCGTCGATCTCAATAAGGAGCTTTACCGCGGGGAGCTGAAATGAGGCCATGCAAGTTCGACGGCGATATTTTTGCACTGAAACTTCGAATCAAAAAGGGAATAACAGCATTTGATAGTGCTGGATTTTCTCAATGGATCACGTAGGTCGTTTTTTATGTGAATTTCAGTGTTAAATATTCTTATCAAGCAAATAAACATTAGGCGGTCGATGAGTAATAGGTCCAACCATACATGTCAGACTGCTGTGCTTTGCACAGCAGTCTGGTCTGGCTATATAACGTTAAACCGGTGTATGCAGTGGAGCAATGACGACTGTTTATTGACTCGCCTTAGCATTCCGTGTGTAGGGCCTAGATCGTATTATTAAGAACTAGAATCTAGATCACTCTAAATTTAAAGTTATTGACACCTATTCCATGAAAATGCAAACAAATGTTTTACGCTTCTTTCTGTATGCAACTCAGTCTTATAGTTTACTGCGAAAAGTTCGAATAAATCGTATTGAATGACTCACTTCCGAGTCACGCACGCAGTTTGCAGTGAAGTTTATGCACTGAGCTGTGTGATCCCACTCCATAATGAGCCGTGTTGGTAACTGTACTGCGGCAGTCCAACCCACACAATTTCAAAACAACAAAGTTTCACAAGGCTATGTTATGAAAATACTTCCATATATACATACTGAAACACTCTACAGACATAATTTATACTATGCAGGTACAAAATATTACTCAATTTCTATGTTATTAGTGCAAAATGAAGGTTAACAAACGTAATTTCTAACGTTCATGAATACGTATTCAAACTATACGGAAACACTCACCCAATCGCCATTTTGATATTATCAGCTTTGAGATGCATTGTGGGATATATCCTTTGCGCTGACTCGCAAAACACGTTCGTAACGTGTATCGCCCAGTGGTAGGAGCTATAAAAACGTACAAACAGCGAAAAAAAGAGGAGGCGGAGCTGTCGCTGTCTGTGTGTTTGGGTCTCAGCGATGATATCATCTCCACCCAGGCGGGGAATTGCCCTTGGGTGACCCACAGAACTAGAGCCTACTTTCAGTATCGCGAAGATTGTGTACAGGTCCATTAATACTCGTATGACTGAGCTGTGACTGTGCTGTGTGATAGGGTGGCAGGGTACGGGTAAAGTATTTGTTTACCACACATACATTGTAAGTGAGATCTCTACCGTTCCCAGTAACGTTAGAACCGCGAGAGGGAAAGTTGGCATTTTTGAGAGGACACTACTGACACTGTTGCTCAAAAAGTAATGAATGAAGTGCTGCTGTCAAGCAGGAAAACGCGCATGTATGTGTAAACTTTTAATTTTTTATTAAACTTTACTAAATGGCTGGGCCGGGCTCGATATGGCTCATCCTTATCCTTGCCCTGCTGACCTTGGACCTTGTCCTTGGTGCTATTATAAATTTACAAAAACTAAACTTTTAAATTAAAGTATAGTTTAGGGCCTGATATAAACCCTAACTTCTATAAATTTAATTCTAATCTAACATTAAAGGGTGTGTACAGTTCTGTCTGGTCGAGGTGAGGATTTATCATTTAGCTTTAACGTTTTGCGAGATATTCAGAAACCGTTTTTATGGCCTAACTGGTTAAATTTATAGCTAGGGATGTCAAAGAGCATGCAATTCTTACGATGAAAATCGGTTTTGAAATGGCCAAGATATCCTAAAACAAGGTGAAACAAAGAGATCCTAATAAAAGGCGTGGCCTGTCGCCTTTTATTATTATCACTTTTTTGGGATATCTCGGTCATTTGAAAACCAATTTTCATCAAATAAACATTGAATCCTTCTTAAAATTACATGCTCTTTCATATTTCATAACAGGGTTCTCATTATCTCACTTAGGAATGTTCAAAACATGAATCCCCACCTCAACCAGTAATTTACTTTAGCCTTCCAGGCTCCATTGGCACGGATATTATCGTGATTTCTATAACGGTTATAGCTCAGTAACTACAGGCCTAACGTTACAGTAAAATTAATAGGCACCTAGACTATGTGAAATGATGTAAAATTTTGATAAGGATAAATAGGCCCTATAAAGATTAAATTAAAGGACAAGTTCACCTTCATTAACATAATGATTGAGAGAATGTAGCAATATTAGTAGAACACATCATTGAAAGTTTGAGGAAAATCGGACAATCCGTTCATGAAGTTATGAATTGTTGAAGTTTTTGTGCAGTCACCGGCCGCTGGATGAGAAGACTACTGCAGTGTATGATGTCACATGCGTACAACAATATAAGGAACATGTAGTCGTAAAGAGAATTTTACAAAATTTCATCTTGAAAAAAGTACACATTGCCTTGACTCATGACTGACATATGTTATGGGTACTAGTAATATTATTCCCATTGCCTTTAGAAAGAGGCAAGTCAAGTGCTCTTTTATTATGCGAAAAAAGGGAAATTATATTGAATTTTCTTTACATTTTCTTAATGCTGTTGTACTCATATGACATCACGAGCCTTAGTAGTCTCCTCATCCAGCGGTTCCAACACAACAATTTTAAAAATTCATAACTTTTGCATTGATTGTCCAATTTTCCTCAAACTTTCACTGATGTATTCGACTAATATTGCTGGATTCTCTCAATCCTTATGTTTATGAAGGTAAACTTGTCCTTTAAACTAGAAGAAAAATAGTAGAACAAACCTTACAGTTTACACAATTAATTTTCTTACTAGCCCAGTCCAGTAAAAAAAAACCTGCAATTACCTTAATTAATCATTAAATTAAGATTTGAGGGTCTGTGTGTAGTGTAGACACTAAATATGATAAATTTAAAGTAGATTTAAAACTAAAAAAAAAACACAAAATACGATGGATGGTATGGAATGTGATGGCTGTACTGTGTAAATACACCAACACTGCGCAGGTGGCACTCACTGCTACTAAGCGTAATAGGTCTAGGACGTAGGAGTAGGACCTGACAGACACTAGATTTCTGTTACCAGTGTCCCAGTGAGTGTTGTTACTACGGACCTACTACTAAATTGTACTATGAGTGAACAAGATAATTTATTGACAATATTTATCATCAATCTGAGGGTATTTTCTTATTTAAGGAACAAAAAGATGTTTGTCGATCTTCTTTTTGTATAAAAATCTTAATTAAATCTTTTGCTGCGTCATAATTTAAAGAAGTAAGCCCTAGATACAGGCCTACACTCTAGCTCTACAGCATTTTGATTTCCTCTAGCAGGTAGGGTTCGGTTTCTAAAGGGAAGTTGTGAAACTTCAAATTCAGCAAGACATTTTATAGTGGATTAATCTGCACATCAACACATTTTCATCAAATCAGAGTTGTTACCGGTATTATGTTACTGCCATTTATTCCACATTTAAAAGTAAATTGTGACTGCATGGTTCAATTTAGATGCTGCACATGGGAAAAAGCAACCACAGCCGAGAGCTTGATCGCCATACATAGTACAGTTACAGGGCACAGCGTCGCATATGCCGGGCAGAAGACATATTTGGGGATTGGCAGCAATGAATCAACAGAATACACCATGGAGGACTTTGCAGTTTAGGGGAGCATTCTACAGAGATCTTTGGAATGTATCTGGCAGAGGATGGCTGCAGGTCTCCATCTCAGGAACGATGGCACAAGCGATGAATGTGCGACACCTTTTCATCCTGCTCCTTCTCATGGGTGGCTTGCCGCTGCAGCCCCAGCAGGGCCGGTCCTCGGGTCAGGTCCTGGAAATGGTAGGCGTCACGGCGGCGGTGGCATGGACGTGGAATCCGTTCTGCCTCTGGGAATGCTGCGATGAGCCCTGGATCAACATCCACAACATTTCATCAGGTGAATTGATGCATATACATTTGTAAGAGTCACATGCAGCGCAGGGGAGCTTGATGAATATACAGACCCTTCTGCAGTGTGATGCTACACGCTAGTGCCACCTGGGATCTCTGCTATATTTACTCTCTGTTTCACTGATAATTGCAGTTTCTTCACCAAATTTACTTTTTATTGCAGCAATTCAAGGGGATAATGTGATAGTTTGGTTTGTCATAGCATGCATGGTGAATGGATAAGATTTTTTCAAAGTCAAGTAAGCCTTTAGTAACTTTTGTCACGAGAAAAAGTATGCAATTTGAATGCATTTTGAAAATGACTATAGATCAATTCCCACTGATCTGTCACCTTAACTGCATACTAAGCACTTTCAAACATGGTAGAAGTGCAAATAAAAGTAAAAACCCAGATATTGCATTTCAGGACAGCATTTCAAATATGTAATATCCTCATTTGAGAAGTTCTTGTTTAGTCAAGAGAGAACCGAAAGGGTGTTCACCATGTGGGCATTGACATTAGAACATCTTTCCATTTAATGACTGAGGACCGGCCGTCATTGTGGTACTTTCATTACTTCTCTTATGAAATGCATTTTATGTCTTTGAAGTGTTGCCTGTGAAGTGTCAATGTTTTAAAGAACCTTGAACAGGGGATATGATGGAAATGGAATGTGTAAAATTAAATTCCCACTGTTGTAGCATATGTATATGTGTGATTTTTTTCCATTTTGAATTATTTGCAGTATTATTTTAATCATTTTTGTTATTTTGATTATTGTTAGTAGTAGTAATACTTGTTTTTGTTGTAATACTGTTATTGTTGTAAAATTGTTGTTGTTATCATGATGACATATCTCGTTGTGTTTGTGATGTTCAGCTGTAATATTGAGTCCAATCTATTGGCCCAGGGCATAGTAGAGGCAGATTGTAAGAGTTTGTCCTACATGGTCAATATGCATTATGGCCTCAAGGGGTTAGAGCATTGTTATTGTTTTAATTATCATTATTATTATTATCATTCTTCTTATTATTGATATCATTATTATTATTATTATTATTATTATTATTATTATTATTATTATTATTATTATTATTATTGTTATTATTATTATCATCATCATCATCATCATCATTATTATTACTACTATTACTATTAGCATTATTATTATCATCACTATCACCATTATTAAGATCATCATCATTTATGTTATTATATCGGTTTTGGTCAGCCTAATTCTGTGCTAGACCCATGGAAAATGACATTTGAGTTGAGGAAGATGTCCTACCCACTTTCCTTTCAGGTCTCTTTGCACCCTCTGGCTTGGAGAACGCATTGAAAGAGAACCTATTCGGGCAGCACATAGTCCAGGAAACGGTCCTTGGGGCCCTCCATGGCCACCTGTCCAATCGAAACCCTCCCAAGCCACTGGTTCTGTCTTTCCATGGCCGCACTGGGACGGGCAAAAACTTTGTGAGCAGACTCATCGCGGAGAGCATCTACAAGAAAGGAATGCAGAGCAAATATGTGCATTTTAAGATTGCGGACAGGGATTATCGACATGCTGCTAAATTGGAGGAGTACAAGGTGGAGATTTCTTGTTATACTCTGTATCAGATTGACTTTAAGTTCTACTCCAAGTCATTTGGGTGCATTTTGTTTGCTTTTGTGTGCAATTTATGACAAAAGTTTACTTCACACTGCTACAGCACTTTTAACTTTCGAAGCCTACTATTTTCTGTGCACTCCCCATTATGGAAAGCAAGCACACTCAAAGTTTGTGAAACTACTGATAATCAGCTCTAGAAATGAATTGCATCAATCATCCCGAGATTTCGGGGGGGGGGGGGGGATATATACTAATTCCTGTGTGTCTTATCAGTAGTTTACCTGTCAGTAAACATCAAGTAACCAAGAGAGTATTGTGCCATCCTTGGGCACAGAACTTGTCAGTTCCAATTGACATTCATGGATGAATACTTGTAGTTACCCTCTATCACCATCTCATATTTCATATCAACCTGTTGAAGACTAGTCTTGAGTATACTTTGGTGTCTTTGGGAAATACTTGTTATAGCAAAAATCAGCCCATCCTCCACAGGTTAAGTAGCTTTTTTGTTACTGTAAGAGATTATGCCTGGCCCTTATTTTTTTCCCCAGAAACATTTGTCATCATTTCTTTATGTAGATGGCAAATATCACTTTGTATAAAATGACAGTAATCATTTCGTAGCAAAACTTATTCATAGTTTGCAAAGGTTGATGAGAATGTTCAGTGGACACACTTTTATTTCCTGTTAGTGCTAGTGGTGTTTCCTAGTTGCCTTGAGTCAAATTGACAACTTCAGGGGACAAATTTTTACTCAAATTTCATGTAATGATTATTGGTTGAGTTGTTTTCATTGCGACTGATTGACAAATTGCCCTTCAGCAGCTGTAAGTCGCTTGCAATGAAACAACTTGATGCAAGATTCAATAAAGGACAAGTTCACCTTCATATACTATGTGGATTGAGTGAAGGCAACAATATTAGTAGAACACAGAAGTGAAAGTTTGGGGAAAATCCAACAATCCGTTCAAAAGTTATGAATTTCTAAAATATGTGTACAATCACTACTGGAGGAGAAGACTACTACAGTGTATGATGTCACATGCGTACAACGATATAAGGAAAATAAAAAGAGAATTTCACAAAATTTGACTTTTTGTTTTAAGTACACATTTCTTTGACTTGTTACTATTAATGTTAGGGGTAATATTATTATTCCCCCTGACTTCTGAAAGAGCGAAGTTGAGTGTTCTTTTATCATGTGAGAAAAGTGAGAATATCTTGAATTTTCTTTATACTTCCTTTATATAGTTGTACTCATATGACATCACAAGCTATAGTAGTCTTCTCATCCAGCCATGACTGAGCAGAAACTTCAAAAATTCATCACTTTTGAACGGATTGTCCGATTTTCCTCAATCTCTCATTGATGTGTTCAACTAATATTGCTGCATCCACTCACGCCCACATGTCTATGAAGGTGAACTTGTCCTTTAATTTGAATAGATATGCAGTTACCTGTTGCTACAGGGTGTCAGAACCGTCACTGGCTATTGGGGGGAAAGCTTGGTAGTCCAACGGATATGATTCCTGTCTAGCGATCAGGAGGTCATGGGTTCAAATCCCACCCAATTATGTATGCCCATGATTTTCATCATGGCTACCGCTCAAACACTAAATAATCTGACTGTGTTTATTTATGCAGAATGAAGGGCAGTATGTCAATCAGTTGCAAATGTTCGTCTTCTCATCCCAAGTTCAAAATGCGCACCAATACATCTTTAGAGTATAGAAGATGATGCTTCAGAAGAAAACACTTCAGTGTTTACCTTGGATATGCCTGCCTACTCGTAGGCAAGATTTCACCCAAAGCACACTGTCTCTCCCTTTTAGACACCACATGCAATGACATAGACACAGACATCATTTTGATGCTGCTTTGTAAATATCTCCAAACTTTAACTGATGTCTTCTCCCCCCCCCCCCATGCCAATCAATCCATGTTTGTCTGCAGTGTGTAACTTTCTTTCCTTCATAGATAATGTATTGCACTTTTCTCTTTCCTTGTTTTTCTTTTAAGTTTTCTATCAAGAAATTCTTATTTATTGTATCGATGATAGGACTCTCTTCACAAGGAGGTGACTAAGAGTATCAAATCCTGTCCGAGACAGCTGTTCATATTTGATGAGGTCGAGAACATGCCCCCAGGATTGCTGGATGTTATACGACCTTTCCTGGAGTACGGTGCTCACAACCAGGGTGAACAATACAACAAGGCAATATACATATTTTTAAGGTAAGACTGATGCAGAAATTAAATTAATTTTTGTGGAATTTCCTTTATATTTTCTTTATATTGTGGTCCACTCATATGTCATAACCTCTAGTAGTCTCCTCATCCAGCGGTTCCAACACCAAAATTTTAAAAATTCATAACTTTTGCATCGATTGTCCGATTTTCCTCAGACTTTCACTGATGCGTTCTACTAATGTTGCTGCTTTCACTCAATCCACATTGCTCTTTGGGTTTGTGTTCCCTTTAAGATTTAGTGGTATACATATAGTGTAAATACCTTGTGTGTGTGTGTATGTGTGTTTTGCTGATTAGTACATTGTATTTATACATGCACAAAAAATAAAGCAAAAAGAAAAGTGGCATTTGGTTGTTGCTGCATTTGGGTAAGTACTGGTATTAAACTGATTTCGAATGCTCATTTATCATTTCCACACGCAGTGTTATCTCATTGGAATGGAATTGGAACGTGTCATGTGATATTCGTAAAAATATGTTAATGTTTATAGACGATAAACTGATATTCAAATACAGAATGCTGATTACCCTTTGTAGGGACTCAAGAGAGTCATTTATTAATGTCTGCACGATTCCCCAAAACAACAATAACAAAGAAAAAAAAACAAAACAAATAAACAAACACTAATAACTATATTTTGCCTAATTACTTTTTGAAGAATTTGGTGACAATTGCAATGGCAAGACCAGATATGCGCTCTCACCAAAGGGGTGTTTGCAGCATATGGTAAGCAGTCAGAAGATAAACCTTTAATCTTTCAACTTTGTACCAGCTGTAAAATGTCTCGCTCAAGGAAATAAGAAGTTTAAGGGTGTGGGTTCAAGCGCAAAAAAAAGAAAGAAAAAAGAATTGTGCCCGGTTTCCCTGTTTAACAGCCTACATGCTATGGAGGAATTGGTATCAAAGATGCCCACAAACCAAAATTTTGCTTCTCACCCACAGTAACACAGCATCAAGAGATATTTCCAATGTGGTATTGGAACACATGCAGGCTGGGAAGAAGAGAGAGGATATCACGCTGCAGCAGTTGGAAGGTATCATCGAAAGCAGCTCCTTCCAGTTAGCAGGTACATCATATACCCTTGTGTGTTTACTATGTTGTGCACTTTTTACCCGTGAAGTCCCAGGAACCAGTTTATCTGATGTGGTTTAGTCCATTATCTCTCTATAATAATTATTAACTCTTTATGTGCCACATTTGTTCACGCGACTCAGTTGATGGCGTGCCAAGTACGCATATTTCCTCAAATGCACAAACCCGCTCAAACCGATCAATAAATCACTATTAAAATATCGCAGTACAATGAAAGCGTTTCTCTTGATTTAATTTCTGTCACATGTAGCATTTTATGTGATGATTGACTATCAAGCGGTGTCCCTACTGGATTTGCAAGTAAATTCAAAGTTTCCGTCACTGTTTTGCGTGCAAAAGTCATGCCTCTACAATAATGTTACATTATTGCTACATAGCTGGACATCTGAAAGAAAAACAATCATAGATATGTCATATAATTTACATCAAAGCAAAGTTTGGCATTTGCTCTACAGCTTTATTCATCACATGTCCAGGGTAACAAAAACCTATAAGATTTATGTGAATCTGAAAAACAGAATGTGTTCTCAATGCATGCCTGCATTGCAATCACTGAATAATGTGGCACAAAGTGGGTTTACACCATGGCACATAAAGAGTTAATTCAATTCAATTTGTCATTGATCATTAATTCGTAAGGTTCATAAATTACAATAAAAATTCTGTACAGTACTCTACAGACATGAATTTAACCACTAGCAAAAATCGTTGAGAAGTTTTGATTTGCAAAAAAAGAAAGAAAAAAAATAGACTCGCTAAATATATGGCATATACAGTATTCATTTGATTAGTCTGATGACAGAATAGAATAGAGGCATCAAAATTACATCTAAGTTATGTGTTTGGATATTTTCTTATGCTTATTGCATGTTGTGAGTTTATAGACTTGCGAGTTTGTTACTACTTTTGACACATTCTACGTAAATGGGCATTACTACAGAGAATTTATTGCTCTAGAGAGGAAAAAAAAAAGAAAAAAAAATGTTTTTCTCAGCATCTTTCAAAAGTGTATTGAACCAAGTATGTTACGTTGAAAAGTGATCTTTGAAACATGCACAAAGATTAAACCCCTAGGAGATATTGACTAAGCATTGCCCCAGTGTGCCCAATGCCCCAGTCCCAATTTGCCAAAACCCATCTTGATGGACCAGAATGACTGAAAATATGATAGACATGATACATTGCTAATGTTTTATTTTCACATAATTATGTACTTTGAGTCTTCTCATACCCAACACCCTGCTCCGCACAATTTTTTTTTTTTTTTTTTTTTTTTTTTACGTCAGCTGCCAAGAGATACAATTCTGTTCACCTTTCTTCATTTCACTCTTTCTGAAAAATGAACAGGGAGTGGATTCGAGAAGGCGAGACTGATTGACAAGTATCTCATCAGCCACTTCATCCCCTTCCTTCCCCTGGAGGCAAGCCACGTCCGCCAGTGCATACAGACGGAGCTGAAGAAGGAGGGCTTTGTCCCCAAGATGGATGCAGAGATGATGATCGAGGAGGTCCTGCAGAAACTCCAGTTTTGGCCCAAGGATATGGAGATATTTGCCACCAAGGGATGCAAGAGCGTTGTCGAGAAACTGAACCTTTCCCTCTATCGCTTGCACACTAGGAAAAGGACGATACAAGCTAGTGCTCACTCCAAGGGAGATCTATGAACTCGTCAAGAGAGGTGCCATAAAGATTTGTAGAGTCTGGACAACATGTCTCTCTGTGAAATAATAGGTATCAAACTTTTCAATCAGTAATGCAGCATCTTGACACTTGGATGTACTCCGTTGATCTTTGTGTGGTGATAGAATACATCACCCCTTTATCGTTGGCCGATAGGTGGGAACACCAAACTTCTGAAAGACAGCTTACATGTGAAAAGTTTGAAAGACAGGTTTTTTGTGTTTTTTTTTTTTCTGTTTGTAGTCTTTTTGTTTGCTTGTTTGTTCATGTGTATATCTACTTCACTCAAATCTTACTCAAATGCCAGTCTGAAAAAAAGTCTGTGAGTATACTTCAGATATCGGAGACATCTGTGTTTAAACTCCAGGAAAGAACTAGTATGATAGTCTTTCACAGCAGTCCCATGCTGTTGTTGTTTTATTACATGAGATTAGTTACGGTGAAGTTTTTATAGGAAATACAACTTGACTGTAGAATCACTAAGTTGAATAGATTACACAGTGCCCGCTGCAATAAGGGATTAGAACCATCACTGTTTATCAGGTGGAAGCTTGATAGTCTAGTGGACACATTGCCTGTCTAACAATCAGAGGGTTGTTGGTTCAAATCCCAGGTGAGTATGTCTGCTCATGATATTATTTTATCATGGTTATTACTCAGACATTGAATAATTTATATTAACTTCAATCACTGACAGGCAATTTGTTGCAATTGGTTGAAGTCAAATTCAACTCGATGCAAGAATCATTCATTTGAATAAAGAGTGAGAATTGCATGTAGTGCACTACCTGGGTTACACAGATTTCTCATCATGCTCATAATGGTGATCAGCTGCAGTTATCGGCACTGTGAAAGAGAAAGAAGTGGTCAATATAGGTTGGAAGAAAATATCTTTCTAATAATGGAAGTAAGTTGGCCAAATCGTGGCTTTTGTCACCACTCACTCGCACGTACATCTCCACTTTGTGCAAAGTCTGTGGAGGTTGGAAGTTGTCATTGGCATTGACGAAATGAATGGTGATGAATGGAGTATGAAATGAGTAGTGACAGAATCCATAATAATGCCAGTAAGTTGTATTTCGTCCTCCTTTCCAACTGTCTCTTACATGTGATATCAGTGCTTTAAAAGTTTATGAGAATGAAAAAAACAATATGTGTGTGCAATAATCTTTAAGAGTGATTCATCTTCTGTTAAATTTCACTTACGGTATATGAAATGAAATGATACATAATTTGTGAGGGTTAAAAAGAAAAAAAGTGTAGAGATAGCATAGTATTGTGAGGAAGCTTGTACTTACATCTGTAGCCATTTGATCTTTCCATTTGCCAAGTAAAATGGCATAGAGTATAACGCTCAAGTTTTTGACTCTCGGGGCTCCTTGTTTCAAAATGCTATTAATAGTGTATGTAGAAACCGGTCACTGATAGTTAGTAGTGAAAGTGTTACAGGGGAATGATCCCCAAATATTTGTGTGGATTGTGTGAGTGCAGAAATATCAGTAAATCACATCAGTGAAGTTTGAGGAAAATTAGAAAATTGGTTAAAAAGTATGAATTTTTAAAATTTTGGTACAGCCATACATGCTGGATAAGGAGATGACAGCATCTTGTTATGTTCTAGTAGTACAACAGTCATGAAGAAAATATGAAGATAATTCGAGAGGCTTTAATAAAAGACCACTGGGCATGCTTCTTTTCAAAGACAATGGGAATGATATCGTCTGCTACATTATGTCAGTTGAAAGAATACATATTTTTTTTTGTAAAAAATAACATTTTGTGATTTTCTGTAAACTTCACTGATGTGTTCTACTACAATACTATCTACCGCATATATTTTGTGTGTCTAATTTTCACGAATCGGTACTTCTCGACAATTTTGCAAGTGATTAAATTCACAATCGTGGAGTACATTAATGAATGGATAAATGTCCGCATGCATGTCGCATTTAAAGTTAATATCTTTGCGTGTTAATAAATTTGCAAATAGCATCTGACTCGAGAAGTTTGTGAAAGTAAAACCCCTGTGAAATATATGGCATATACAGTAATGTTTCTGCTTTCGATCAACCTGCACATACATTTGGGGTTCATTCCCTGAGAAGCACATGGTTAATTAATGCACATGTGACTGTAAAGGCTATGTTGAAGTGCAGAACAGTTTTACAAACCTCTGGCTGAAGCCGCCATGCCATCATACAATGACCTCCAGCACCTCAAAGGGACGTTTGAATGCAGTCAGCCCCTTAAAACCCTTCAGCACCTACAAGTTTTTTGTTACAATGTCAAGCTCTAGTCGCCAAAGGAAGCAAGCAAATTATTTGAGATTGTATGGGTTTAGGCAAAATGTCTAACATGTATTAATAGAGATTAGCTTGTGGATTAAGATAATACAAGAATGAGATAAATCATACCAAAATGCATTTTCACACGTAACCCCCCCCCCCACACACACACAAATCAGAATGGCTGCAAGCATTTTACTGATTCTTAGCAGCTGTTGGTTGTATCCTCAGGTGCTAGAAGGTTCACTTCTCAACAAATTAACATTCCGTTCACCAGTATGTCATCTGTACACTTGATACCACATAATTGATGCAAAGTTAACTATGTAAAGATTTGAAGTCAAAAAGTGCTGCCTAAATAGGAATTTTCACATGCAGCCAGTGGCAGATTCAGAGGGGGTGCACCGGGCGCGCACCCCCTCTTTATTTGTTGTTCAAACAAAAGAAATAAAAAGAAAAAAACTGAAATGAAACTTGGAAGTAGCACCGGAAATAATGCTTGCCCCCCCCCCCCCCCCCCTTTACAGAATTCCTGGATCTGCCCCTGCATGCAGCATCACTATTTTGAGTGATATTGTGCTACATATTTGCATGTCTTTAATGCCCTTTTACCTATGGTGCTGAAGATATTATGTTTGAATTGTCTACCTCCTTAACAATCTAAAAATCATGTGAAGTCATTTCATCAAACTTGGTGAGGGCAAAATTCTCCACAGGACATTTTGTCAAGAGATTTTTCAAAGGATCTAGTGAAAATATGGAGACAAATTTGAGAGTTAATTCTTCAAGTTTACTGATTATGCAGGCCAAATTTGGGTTTATGTCACCACTCACTCGCACTTACATCTTCACTGTGTGCAAAGTCTATGGAGATGGGAAGTTGTCACAGGCAGTGACGAAATGAATGGCGATGAATTGCGTATGAAATGAGGGAGGTGACAGAAACCACGATAATGCTATTATGCAGTGGTTCTTTCTTTAAGAGTATATACTATACCTGTGTCAGTAAAGGGTGTGTACAGTTCTGGTTGAGGTGAGGATTTAGCTTTTAACGTTTTGCGAAATATTCACAAACCACTCTATGAGATGTCAAAGAGCATGCGGTTCTAAGGGGTATCAAAAGTTTATTCGATGAAAATCGGTTTTGAAATGGCTAAGATATCCAAAAACAAGGTGAAACAAAGAGATACTAATAAAGTTGGGGCATGTCGCCTTTTATTATTAGCACTTTTTTTGATATCTCAGCCATTTGAAAACCAATTTTCATCAAATAAACGTTGAATCCTTCTTAAAATTACATGCTCTTTCATATTACATAAGAGGCTTTTCATTATCTCACTTAGGAATGTTCAAAACATGAATCCCTACTTCAACCAGTACTGTACAGAAATTTCACAGCTCATGTTGGCTGTATATAGCATATGATTGAGGTCAGATCAGAGATCAAAGGTCAAGTATCCATTCTGATAGTTCACTGTTTATGCAATAACATGAAGTTGATGCCATTTCATACTACATGCATGGCCAGTGTGAATGGGTTTGATTTAATGACTAATGAGTGGGAAAGTCCTGCAGGAGATCAAGAGGATTAGAAGGTCAAAGTCAAACTCAAAGTCCATGATTCCTGCAAAAAGTATCCCAAGAGTAAAATTATGGGTGGATAACTGTAAATTATGGTTGTAAAGTCAGTATTTCAAACACCTTTAAGTGCTCTGCTAATGTACATATATAATTTAGTCAACATTCGGGTAAATAATATTCTTGCCTATATATATATATATACATACATACATACATATGTACATTATGTTTTGTTTTGTTTTGTTTGTTTGTTGTTGTTTTTTGGTTGCTTTTTTATGACATGTGCAGGCCAGGTATTACCAGAGTCAAAATCTTACCTCTGGTCTTGATGGCTGTGTGGTTATTGATAAGAATTGCAGCCTTAATTGTGATGTTGCAATGTTTATGCTGATGCAGGATTATGTAAATGTACATTAAATTGAAAACATTAAAAAGGCAAATAAAACTTATACTCTTAATTTTATTTATGTATCTTTCCATATGTAGTCTGTAACTTTTTGCGTCATCATTCATTATGATTCAAAATCAAATGCGAAGTTATGAAATGAGCACTTTTGAGTGGTTGCATATCAGAGTACAATCATAATTAGCTGTTTTTGGTTGAAATTGCAAGTCTTATTATTTCCTGAACATGTAGACTTGGAAATGGAAACAGAATATTGTGAGGGCAAGTTGAAGCACATGCACACACTAGGAGGTCACTTTTTTTTTTTGACAAAAACAGCACTCGCCAAAGATGACTTGTCAGTAATACAATTGTCTTTTTTTTTTAGTTTTAATGCAAATTTTTAGTCCAACTTTACATACACATGGAGAATGTAATACATGTATATAATATCTTTCTTTCATAGGTCATGAAGAAGAAAAAAAATGGCAATATATGTATATGTGTCTGTGTATATGTGTTGGTGTGTGTGTGTGTGTGTGTGTGTGTGTGTATGGGATACATGAGTAGCTAGGTGATCGTAATGAGCTTTTGTTGATTTGCATGGTAAAATTGATGTCCTTAATTCATTTTCCCCTTTTTTCTTGGCAGATATTCCAGGACTTAGTTCACAATATAACCTAGACAGAGGGAATGTTATTATCTTCTCTTTTTTTTGGGGGGGGGGGGGGCATATCTTTGCCATTCCATTTTTTTTTTTTTTTTTACATTGTGGTGAAAATTGTCTAGCAGCCCATTGTTATATTCTGCTTTTGGTTTGGTGAATAGATTGAAGACTTTCCTGGGGAAAGTCTACAAAAATAAGTGACTGATAATTATCAAATTTAGGGCACACATAATAATGTAGCTAAGATTGTTTCCTACAATCAGGTGGCTTGCTCACAACTTGATTGACATGGTGCCAGTTAATGCATGCCAAAAGACTAGTTTACTTTTATAACAAAAATGCTCCTCATCACAGCCAGAAACCTTGCCTAATGCTAATCCAGTCCGGCCCAATACATGCATCCCATTCCAAAATATGAACCAATATAGAGGTGTCTCCTTCCATTCCTTCCATGTTGGTTTGTATTTTGAAATGGCGGGCTACCAGGATGGGTACCCCTTGACGTTCTAAAAGAGGTTACAGGGCCGGCGGAGGGTTTTCAAAAGTGTGGGGGTCCACTTCCGGGTTTCATGAGCTAACAAGCAAAAAAAAGAAAAAAAAAAAAAAGGTCCTCAGCTCATCTCTGCCCTTCCATTTCTGGGGTTTTTCAGCTGACAAGGAAAAAAAAAAAAAAGGTCTTCAGTGGAGACATTTAGTGCCACTTACGTAATTCCGGGTTAAAAAAAAGTATGGGGGCCCAAAGTGATGACACCTTATGTATCCCTTTGTATGGTGCTCAAAAAGTGTGGGGGCCCGAGCCCCAACCGGGTTCCGCCGGCCATGGGTGAGACTGGACTAGCCCAATGCTTGCCCAACATAATAGCAACTACTATTATAACATTTTTGGAGTCCAAGTGTTGAGATTCAGAAGAGTATGTGTCGTTTGATGGAATAGCATTTTACTAAGTCCGTGGAGGAAAAATACTATTGTATAATATACATGTATATGTAAATTTGAATAGGGCCTCTATTAATGGAACAGCCTATGGGATGCTGATACTCTATGAGTAGGTCTAAAAGAAATATTCATCAACTTTAAACCCGGGTAAATTACCGCATATTGTGCTATCACAGCCATCATCGAGCAAGATCAGATGGCAGGGAATATCGTGGAGATGAATCTGTGACTTCAGAGCGCTGTAACTTACTGTGGCCATAATTCTATACCGGGAGGGGGAGGGGGAACAAAGAATAACAAAAACACCTTTTTTTCAGTGAGTTATACTCTGACCAGGTTCGTTGCTATGTCAGCGCATGAATTATCTTTTGTTCGGCATACTTGAAGTCCACCCTCAAAACCTCCCCCCTCCCCCTCCCCCCAAACCAGAAATTACCAGAAAAACAGTACCAAAACCGAATTCATGATGGGGTAGCAGACGACAACGGCTTTCGTAGCACACACACACACACACGTGGTTGCATCACACAACTACACAGGCGCTAGCTAGGCAGACGTCAGAAAAAGAAAAGACGTAGGCTTACACACAGAAACGTTATATGTAGATTGCACATTTACGTTTTTCGTGCGGTCAGCGACAAGAGCCATCAAAATGCTTAATTCTTGTTTTTACCAACGCATTTTCTCCTCAGCCAAAGTCAGAAACACCCTGAAATGCTGTAGCAGACTGTCTTCTTCAGTTGGTATGTATTTCATGTTGATTTATCCTAGTTACTAGGCGTAGGACAATTTCCTCCAGCACGCAAAAACAGGTCTACTTGTACCGAACACAGTCCCACTTGTTGAAAATCATGTTAGCCTATTCCATCTTTCTAGATAACGGAGTTTGTGAAACTGTTTCGACGTTCGACGTCCACAAAGTTGGATGATTCTCCTCATCCTTCTTCTCAAGAGACTCAGTCCGCAACTGTAAACCAACAATAACACAGTGAAATTATTTCAGATGTGCTCCAGAGGTGCGGCTACACTCAGTTTAGTGAACTACTAGCCCGACCAGACACTGTTACGCTATGCGAAAACAGCGTCTGACGAGCACGGCATGCAGCCTCGAAGTGAGGAACCTCAACACAGCTACAAAACTTAGGAACATGTATACTTTTCTCCTTTAAACAGAATACTTTACTCACGTTAAATGCATGTTTCTATTATAGAAGAATAGTTCGCCACACTGGGTCCATGGAGACCACTTGCGATAAGTCCGTGGAACAAATAAATGACACTTTCTGGCGCAATTCCTGACCGTCGGGCTTCGTCGTTGCAGAATTCAAAATGGCGCCTTGACTTATGCGCATGCGTGACCGGATGTGCTCCAGAGCGAGCGCGTGTGCGTTGAAAGTGTCGAACAAACCTTGGCGTCACGTCTGCTACACAATAACCGTGGTATGGAGCTCAATGTTACTCGCCCGACCAGACGCCAGCCGCCGCCAAGCCCAGTACAGTTTATAGCTGTATACTAGTAACCGTGCGTACGCTGCTTGAGTGTAGCAGCACGGTCGACAGCGCGACCTTTTGAAAGGGCATTCACATCACGTGACCACCCGATATCTAAACTTGGCCTGGCGTGAAAGATTGTGTACCGTGTGGACATGGTGGATATGATGATCAATTTCGGTAAGTTTCATTGCGTACATTTGAATACTAATATCATCAGATGTAGAGTAAATATTGAAGAGTATACTCGATGAGTTTGAGGTGACAAAAATGATCGTAAGTATCAAAAGTCAAAGATATCGTGATACGATTACGTCGCTCTCCTAGTGGTTGGTGGTCGTGCGAGTACAGCCCTGTCGCGACGTACCATGTACACAGCGACTGGGCTGTGTATAGTTAGTGAACTACCAACTACTGCCAGGCAACTGCAACTGCGTGCAAGCAAAAATGTGGAAATTTGCCAAAAATTGAAATAATTGTAAATGACACCCACATAAAATCATATTATAGAGCCTGATATATAGATTTAATGGTCAGATTTAAGTGATAAGTGATATGAATAAGAATTTCTAGTAAATTGAGAAAAATGTCCAGCTTGGCATTGGCAAGGCAAGGGCAATTGATTAAAAAAAAAAAAAAAAAAAAAAAAAAAAAAACACAAACTTGTTAGTCCTGAGAATTAAAATTAAAGTCAAAGAGATAATTTACAGTGAAAATTAACAACATTGTACTTGCATGATAAATTATCTCAACTCCTTACTACTTGACTAGTCTCTCTATATTCATCAATACTTTCATCATGTTCACCATACACTAACAGGTGAAACCTCTCTGACATGCCGGACTCACAACTGCAGCGAGTTGAGGGAGGCAAATAGTGGGGAGAAGGTCACTCTTTGTGGATGGCTTCAGCACCGCCGCTTTGATTTCATGTTTACTCTCAGGGATTCTTTCGGAGCCACTCAGATTATCATTCCAAAAGATGAGGTGAGATGTAAAATGTGATCTTTGTGATCCTGCGAGCTGCTCTTGCTCTCTGTTCGCTCATGTCCTTTTTTGTTTCTTTTTTTAACTGAGTGGAACTGCAATATACAACTACAGGGGCGGATCCAGCAATTCCATAAGTCAAGGGAGGGGGTGCCTTTACAAATTGAATTTTCTTTTTATTTATTTTGTTTAAACAATAAGTAAAGGGGGGCGGGGCGCCTGGTGCGTTCCCAGGCCCCTGGATCTGCCACTGCAACTACAAGCTAAGCTTCTTAGCAGCCCCCTCCATTTCTATTAACTAACAGCTTACTTAATTACCCATTATATACTGACCTGTATTACAACATTAATTAGTTCTATATGACTTTGTTTAAAGTTTGTTACCCTATTATGTAACAATTCACATGCTGATGACAATGTACATATTTGAAATACTTTGTACTTAGACAATTTAACTATATTGTGTTTGTAAATGGTAATGTTGTAAATTAAAAGTAGAGTAAATGAAATTATAAGATAAAATCAAATATATTTGTAAAACTTTTCAAGTTGTAATATTTGCTTTTATAACCACCCTTAAAAATGGAGGGGGGGGGGGACAACAATCTCAAGGGTGTTGAATGAACTCATTATGACTCTTTGTTAGGGAAAGTTCACTAAAAATAAGCTGTTACTCTCGGGTTTTTTTTAGTAGAATTCATGTGACATGTACAACAATGATAAAACAATAATAAAACAGTGTTCAACAATGATAAAACTCAATAATTCATTAATTTTTGTGTCTTGCTTATCAGCCAGGTACAAAGGAGCTTGTGGATGTGCTGACAGCAGTGCACCTGGAATCCGTGATTCAAGTGACCGGCCATGTTCAGTCCAGACCAGACAAACTCGAGAACAAGGTGCGAACATTGTGCGGTGATAATGTGGAATCAGATGCTTTGCCAATTTGAGGAGACTGGTTATTTTCTTTCATGTATGCAGTAAATGCTGAGGGTGTTTAACCCTTAATGTGCTTTGTTCCGTGACTGACTCAGGTGTCTGGAAACTGATTATAAGTGAACAGGGATTACCTAATCCCTTAATCCCTATTGTGCCTCAGTGGCCTTCCTTATGGACTGAGGCACATTGTTACCTATCTGAGTAGGCTTGCTTACTTTGCAACTAGGTCAAGTTTGCATGGATTACTGAATGCTGATGAACAAGCTTGGCAAACTAAGCTTAGTGCCTTGGCATGTACATAAAAGGTGAACAGAGATGCCAAGTTCAAAAAATTTTTATGAGTGAGATTTTCATGACTCGGCGTTTCGGCGCTCGCGCGCATGCGCGCGCGAATGAGGAGGGTGTCACCCCTCCCACGGTAGGGAGATTTTTTTTTAGTTATGAGCTCTTAATGATGCGATCTGGTGCATATACTTAAGTGACTATTTTTTACTAATTTTGAAAGACAAAAGGGAAATATACCTTCAATTGCAACTATCACTTGAATCCTTTGAGCTATACTCCTTATTTTTGGCACAAATTGCAGACTTCACCCGATGCGTGAGGAAAATGGGTGCCCTGCGTGAGATCGTGAGACAGGCCCTAAATGCTTGAGTCTCACGCAGAATGCGTGAGACTTGGTAGCTCTGGGTGAACAACATACATTGTGTGGTAATACCATGATGAATCTTTATGTGTTATTACACTCAGTTAAATCTTTGCTTGAGGAAAAAAAATTGACCTGTACACCCTGCTGAATTTCTGTGGTCAATTCCATAGAAGCACAAAATTGTGTTCCATCAGGTTTTCAGCCTCAATTCTGACTGCTCAGTATTTCAAACAAGAATTGTACAATCATACTGATGTTTATATGAGATCACCACCGACCATACTTTTATATTGCATTAGATTTGTTGTTCCCATGAAGCCATCTTTATCTAGTAATTGAATTGTGAGATATGTAGTACAGTACATGAAAACTATCAACTGCCTGACAGCATCCATCTTACAGAAAATATACCAGTAGTATTATGGCGATGTCTTGGTTCCAAGGAATTAATTTTATTAGGTGATACGCTATCAGCGTATCACCTATTGTGATTGTCAAAATCTCTCTTTATTTCTTTTTATTCTTCTTTCTTTCTGGACAATTTTGTGTCATCAATATCTCAAGAATGACATTACGGAATAACATGACATTTTCAGGGAACATGTCTCATGACAAAATCTAGCCACAATAAGGTTTTCATGACAGTAACATATCTATGACGTCATCTAGGCGCCATTTTGTGATTTTCGGACCATGTTACATGATCGATCATAACTTCATAACTAAAGGTCATTTCTGTATCATTTTCGGTGGACATTAAGTTCAGGTCACGCTCTATCTTACATTTTAATGCTAATTACCTAGGACATTATTACGCGCGCGTACGCGCGCGTCAAACTTTTAAAAGGCTCAAAACAACTTACCAATGGGAAATCTCGAAGTTTCAGACAATTTTAAGCGTTTCGCGCGTTCGCGTCCGTCCGCACATTTTCGCGCGTAGTGCGCGTAAGCAAAATGAAAATGCACATTTTTTGACAGATTTGGATTCCTGATACATTGCAACAATATCCTTTGATTTCCGATCAATTTTGACCTATAACAAAGGAATGCGTTGGCGTCAAAGTTGAAATTTCGTGTGCGCGTCTATGTGCAAATATAGCGAAAAACATGTCTTTGTTTATTTCGCCATAGCTCTTTAAAACGTCTGGTTACCCTATGTTTTTATTGCATATTACAAAAACATATGAATTGGAAATAACGTTTCAAGTATCAATATCTCCATGAATACATTATGACGTCATCATATCATCATCTGAAATCAAAAAAGTGGAATTAATTTTTTTAAGGTACTGTTTCTGACATTCATTTGCTCGTATCTCTGTTGTTTAAGCTCAATATTATCCCAAATTCAGATATGTTGTACTTTGAACATTTACCTTTCAAGTCCATGTCATAGTTTTGAAATTTGATGACGTCATCATGCTTTAAATTGTGTTTAAAGGTAAAGACGCAAAATCGGACAAGTTTACGTGTTATGTCTATGGGAGGTGATTTTTTTAGAAACCATGCATTGACTTGACAACGTTTAAGCACCTTTATCTCAGCTGATTTTGCTTCATTTCCTCTGAAACTTAAGTATGTTGTAGCTGTGACAATAAGCTGCAGTAATCATGCATTTTATTCTTTGAAATCTCCTCATGAGGTTGACAATTTTGCAATTTAAAACTGAAAATGAGAATGGAATGCGGACGAAATGATTCCTGATTCATCTTTCACGTAGATAAGTTTACGTTCCTCTAATTTTCTCGTCGAGACGTATGGCCGAGTGGTTAGAGGCGTCGTCTCAGAAACGTGAGGTTGCACACGTACGGGTTCGATCCTCACAAGAGCACGAAAGAAAATAATTATTATTTTTTTTTTTTCTTCAGTGGAGTACTACACCTTCGTCCATGTAGAAATCACATTTGCATGTAAACAGACCTATACGCACACACTCACACAGTATACCTTTGTTTTGCGTTGGAGACTGCATTACTTCGACTGCTGCAAAATTTTTTAGGCTGGCTTTTCAAAATGATCTTGTAACAAAATGAAATTTGTTCATATCAATTCAGTAACACAATGTAGTCGTGGTTACTTTGTGCTGATTTATACGTGTAACAAGCTATACATAGTAAAAAAAGGTATTTGAATTGTTCCTTTAAGTCAGTCTTCTGTATTGATGATTATTTGTCAATTAGTGGTTTTTGTGGAGTTTCAGATAGTGATAAAAAATATGGATGATAAGTGCAGCGATAATTCCTACAGTTAATTCAAAGTTGAGTTACAGAGGTTTGATACATACATTTAGCATAGTGTGTGTGTGTGTATACGTGTGTATACAGGTTGGCCATATGACACATTCTAGACAATTAATCTTAATTAGCAAACGTGATCAGCTATGGAACTGAATATAGTACTAATGTATGATGTTAACGATTCAAATTAAACTGTGACGAGTTTAAAGGGATAGCTTAACTGTGTGTAAAAATAAAGCAATTATAAGGAAATTTTAGGGGAATCTGTTAACCATGCCTATAATAATTTCATACAGGTACTTATAGCTGCCTCATGTACGTGTGAGCGATCGACATGTCAATAGCAAACTGACAACGTACGATGAATATGGTATACATTGAACAATTGTCTTTGAAGTCCATATCGATGTTTTCTAATTTGATGACGTCATCATGCTAGAAGTTGTGATTAATAAATGGCAAGATACCGAAATCAGCGAAGATTATACGTTATGTCTATGGGATGGGAGGGGATTTTTGTTTTTCAACCATGCATTGCCTCGATAACGCTCGAGCACCTTTACCTCACTTGATTTTGCATCATTTTCTCTGAAATTTAAGTATGTTGTAGCTGAGACAATAAGCTGCAGTAATCATACATTTTACTTCTTTTCAAATCTCATCAGGTTGACAATTTTGCGGCTTAAAACTGAAAATGAGAATGGAAGGTGGACGAAACGATTCCTGATTCATCTTTCACATAAAAGCTTACGTTCCTCATATTTTCTCGTCGAGACGTATGACTGAGAGGTTAAAGGCGACGTCTCAGAGACGTGAGGTTGCACACGTGCGGGTTCGAACCCCATAAGAGCACGAAACAAAATACTTAGCTATTTTACTTTTGTTTTCTCTTCAATGGTGTATTACACATTTCGTCCATGTAGAAATTACGTTCGGATATAAACGGACCTATACACACAAACACACACACACAATATCCCTCTGTTTTGTGTTGGAGACCACATTGCTTAGACTGCTGCAAATTTTTGCAGGCTCACTTTGTCAAACCGATCATAGTTTGTAATGACGACGACGGAGGTGTTGTACTTTGAACATTTGTCTTTCAAGTCCATATCATTGTTTTGTACTTTGATGACGTCATCACACTGAAAATCGTGATCAAAGGCAAGGTATCAAAACCAGCCGATTATAGATTTTATGTGTACGGGACGTATTTTTCCCAATTTGCCAGAAATGGCCTAGCGACATCAGTCGTTACAAGGCCGTATTTCCGTCTAGCAATGCAATACGTGTTCACGCGGCCACGTTTGTTGAGTGGGCATTGACTTTTCTCCTGTTATATCTATACATTTTTTTTCTTACCATTTCCGTGGATGTCCCGTGGCCGAGTGGTTATAGTCCAGTCAAAATATGAAATGACCCACAACTAATTGCAACAGAAACGATTCCACTTGCATTTGACCCGGAAGAGCTATTAAAATAACATATCAAAAGTTCCCTAATATTCGAGTGGTGGATCAGTGTCTAATTTGCATGAATTCAAAATGGCCGCCATACAACCTATTTATGCCTATATCTCGGGATATATCACCCACAGAAAGTAAATTCTGGTGTCTAAACCTATGTTTTTTAGGTCAAGGAATACAAATATGTTATCTTTATCAACTTTCAAGCATCCCTTTACATAGTTTTTGCATATATTTGCATATAATTACATACAAAATGGCCGCCATATTGCCTGTGCAAGCCCGTATCTTCGTATATCATTAATGTAGTATACACTCAGAATTAAGTCGCTATATATCTGGACATAAACCTGTAGACAATAGATTCTGGTGTCTAAACCTATGGTTTTTAGGTCAGGAAATACAATTATGATACAAGCAGTAACTTTCAAGCTTCCCTTTATACATTTTCTGCATATATTTGCATTTAATTAAATGCAAATTGGCCGCCATTATAACTCCACAGGCTATTATATCTCTATCTGTAAAAGGTACCCAGTGATGGTGTCTGTGGTCTTAATTTTACTGCTGAGAATCACTGATGTAGAATACGTTCCACTCAGGAATAATTACCTATATCTCACTAAAAATTTGCATAGCTATATTCAAGCATAAATCTATTCAATTTTTTATCGTGAATATAATTTCTGATATACGAATACGAGCTACAGAACGTTAATTGTACTGTAATTAATGCATCCAATATTTCAAGGGCAAAATTGTTAGAATTCCATTCACGATCTTAACGATTATCCTTACACCCAGTTTTATATTCTTACATTGATTAAAATATTGTACTACATTAAACTCACATTCCTTGAAATAAAGCCTCAGAACAGAAAACGACTGTAAGTAGCATCAAATAGAACATATCTTTATTTAACTATAATCTCAACGTAGCTTCCAAAGTGTGCTCAATAGGTACACAACAGTAAAGTCTCAAATTATGTAGTAGGAATCGTTAAAAAGATTTTTATGATTGCATGATATTTAATGTATTATATCGTGTAATTTTACCCTCATGTTTACTGCTGATACTTGTGTCTATGTTGCAATACTTTTTTTTTTTTAGGCCAAAGGGGGGGGGGGGGGGGGGAAGTCATCAAGATCATGATTATCCATATGCTACTCTACAAAAGTTTCATGAGTTTGGACATTTGTTTAGACGATATTCTTGTCATATTATCTCATATAGCTTTCAAAGTGTGCTTACGGTACACCAAAATCGGTCTTAAATCATTCAGCAGATTTTTTTCAAACATCTTTTTCCTTACCTGCGATGATTTGCAGCCATGTTTAGTCGATACTTGTGTCTTTTGTTGCAAAACTTTTGGCAAAGGCATGTTTATCAATGAGCAACATATGACCGTGATGATTTGTATGGAAGTGGATTTTGTCATATCTTTGCGTGGTTTCACCCAATGACTTACAGAAAAAAAGCCAGATACAAAAAAAAGAAAAAAAAAAGAAAAAGGAAATGCCTTAAAATTTCTATTCCTAGTACTCTGGATTCATCAGTCGATCAATACAAACAGCATCCTTCTCATTGGCTTCAAGCTCATAAAACGCTTATAAATTCTGATAAATGTTACTTTTACCATTTTTCGTGTTGTATCTGTTACATCAGGCTGTTAGCAAACTGGTAGTGTATAGTTGCAGGGCAAACAGATTTGACTGCACACAACCCGTATCAGTGGCAGATGCGGGCCATTATAGATCAGACACTTGTAATGTTGTATTTCTAAAATATCTG
The DNA here is from genome assembly GCA_033980235.1 of Diadema setosum. NCBI lineage: Eukaryota > Metazoa > Echinodermata > Echinoidea > Diadematoida > Diadematidae > Diadema > Diadema setosum. Next base: position 14,128,936 of record CM067069.1, on the reverse strand, counting down.
AGGAGTCAGATGATGCTGTTCTAATTGGTGACTAGGAATGAATAACATTCTTGAAAGACATCAACACAGTTTACAACAAATGTGAGACTTACCACTCTTCTTTTCGTCAGTATGAAATGTAGCCGGGATCCTGTTTGCTTTACATTAATCGACTGCAAATTCACACTATCCTAGTCCAGAGTTTGTGGTATAGAACACTTTGAGTGTAAGCGAGTTTTCATGTTTTATCATTGATCTATATTTTCAGAGATCACATTACATACCTTAAGTATCTGTATTATCGCAAGACAGAAAATGAAAATGATGTACTTGAAACGGAAGAAAGTTTTCTTGAAATCCAATGACTTTGTTTCATTAGATTTTAAATTCATCTTAGCCAAAGGTTCAAGACAGCAAAAAAGGTTCAAGCTAATATTGCAAATAGCCATCATTTATCTTCTGGCGTCCGTCGACAGTCATGCATGCATTTTCAAAAACCATTTTCAGATTCTCTTTTAAGACCCCATGTAATGACAGATCTTCAACAAACTAGGCAAGTAGCATCCCAAGGATGACAGACTATCAAGTTGTTCAAATAGACGCCATGTCCAAAAGGTCCCAGAACCCCCAAATTAAGGAATTTATCATAAAAAAAACCCTCAAACACACACACACACACACACACACACACACACACACAAGTAGAACCAGTTATAACAGAGCTAGGTAAAAAGTACAAAGATGAATATCTTGGAGACTGCAGAGTTTCGCAGTTTTATCTTCCTTCTTTTCAAAATTTTACATATATATATATATATATATATATATATATATATGGTACCAGTACAGAAAATATGACGAAGTAGGGTGGTAATGCATTTCAGTCCAGCAGTGCTAATTAGTCACACCAAATTTTCGACAAATACATTCGTCTTTCTTCAGAAATGCCATTGTCGACCTTCAGGAAGACAAATATATTCGTCGAAAATTTGGTCTGAATAACTAGCACTGTTGGACTGAAATGCATCACCAGTCTACTTCGTCATCATATATATATATATATATATATATATATATATATATATATATATATATATTATATATATATATATATATATATATATATATATATATATATATAATGGTATTATTATCCGCGTGTTGGAATAAGAGCATGAAGACGATGAAGACAAACAAGTTGACATAATGCATTAGAATCCAACTTCATTTATTTGCAAACCAAATTTTCGACCCTTGCACGGATGTTCCTCAGGGTAACAATTTTTACCCTGAGGAACATCCGTGCAAGGGTCGAAAATTTGGTTTACAAATAAATGAAGTTGGATTCTAATGCATTATGTCAACTTGTTTGTCTTCATCGTCTATATATATATATATATATATATATATATTTTTTTTTTTTTTTTTTTTAACGTGTGGGCACTAATGTCCCCATCTGTATCTAGAGTTGCTGCTTTTATAAAACCAGAAGAGCATCGAGTAAATGCATCAGTGAGTGTATTAGCATACTTTCAAGATTATTATGGCAGATGCAGGGGTGACCTCCTTGGGGCTAGTGCCAAATAGGTACCAATTTTCACTCTGTCATCTTTAAAAAAAAAAAAAAAAAAAAAAAAAAAACTGTTCAATTTGTTATCAAACTTGGCTGGTAGAATATTGGTATATAAAATGGGAACCATCCCCCGGCCACAGAATGCCCAAAGGCACCTCAAATCTGATCTAGGTGCGGCCACCTTTGGGCTGGGACCAAATTATTGGAGGCCACTTTTGATTTTTGAGCCTCCTTTTGAAAACAAATGGTCAAATTTACAACAAACTTAGTACTGTAAGTGCATTTATCGCTAGCGTCATGCATATATGGACATCATGCCTCCCTGGGCCCTGGAGGTCCCTAAAGGCTTCCAGATATGGCCCTACAGTTTCCCAACGTCTTCCAATTTCCTTTCTCCCAAGTAATAGTCTGTAAACATGCAAGGAAGGGGAACTTGAGATGCTTGGATGAGGGCTGGACCCCTGGGTCTTTTATTCAGAAAGTGAGTGAGTGACATGGTACCCTGATATGACAAGATCGTCATCTAATGTCCAAACTCATGAAACTTTTGTAGAGTAGCTTATGGATATAAGCTACTCTTAATTTGAATAGATTTATGTATGAATATACGCAAATTTTTAGTGAAATATAGGTAATTATTCCTGAGTGGAAGGTATTCTACATCAGTGATTCTCAGCAGTAAAATTAAGACCACAGACACCAACACTGGGTACCTTTTACAAATGGAGATATAAGCCTGTAGAGGCATTGTGGCAGCTTTTTTGCATTTAATTAAATGCAAATATATGCAGAAAATGTATAAAGGGAAGCTTGAAGTTACTGCTTATATGATACTTGTATTACTTGACATAAAAAACAAAGGTTTAGACACAAGAATCTATTTTCTGCGGGTTTAATGTCCAGATATATAGCGACTTATTCCTGAGTGTACTACATTACTAAGATACCTGCTTGTACAGGCAATATGGCGGCCATTTTGTATGTAATTATATGCAAATATATGCAAGTACTATATAAAGGGATGCTTGAAAGTTGATAAAGATAACGTATCTGTACTCCTTGACCTATAAAACATAGGTTTAGACACCGGAATTTACTTTCTGTGGGTTATATATCCCGAGATATAGGCATAAATAGGTTGTATGGCGGCCATTTTGAATTTATGCAAATTAGACACTGATCCACCACTCGAATTTTAGGGAACTTTTAATATGTTATTTTAATAGCTCTTCCGGGTCAAATGCAAGTGGAATCGTTTCTGTTGCAATTAGTTGTGGGTTAACCCTCTTTTTGTCGTATTTTGACTGGACTATTAGAGAAACGGTTTCGCATGCACGCTCAATATAACTTCAAGGTGCCTATATCACATTCTTTTCTTTGTCGATCACAGATGACCGACATCTGATGCCCCAAGCGTATCACCTAACTTGTCCTCAGTGTGACAAGTTTCATATCTCGTTAAATTTGTCCTCTGTGATTACTCCAGGATATGGCAACTGGTGATGTTGAGGTCGTGGCTGACTCAATTGAAATTCTGAACCCAAGTGTGGAGCAGCTTCCAATCCAGCTAAATGACTTCAAGAAGGTATCATAATATGTGATATTATATCACTGATATTTTCACTAACTGACAAATCTGTAATATGTCATTCAGTTATTACTATACCTAAGCAATTCCATCATCAATTGTATGTGTTTTATATTTCTGAAAGTGATAGACACTCACTGAGATGTTTCTGATATGTAGTGTGATTGTATGATTGTGATGACACAGTTTGCTTAGTCCATTAGCTGATACATGCACATATTGTAAGTGAGTGTTAAGTAGAAAATAGAAACATTAAAAAAAATTATATATGGTTAATTAAACTGACCATGATTCCAGTGGCTGAGTGGATAGTACCACAGTCTCTCATTCCTGAGGTTTCTGGTTCAAGTCCTCATGCAGCAGCAGTTGTGCCCCTAAGCAAGGCACTTTATCCTCACTGTGTAGTCCTTCCAAGGGGACTTAAAGTTGACACTCCTGAGGTTGCTTACTCAAAAGTATTTGATAGTCATTACATCAATCCATCTATTAATCAATCAATAAGTCAACTCAGCAGCTTTGTTGATGGCATTTGGTTTTGATATTTTTTGGAAATTCAGCATGTCATTATCTTGTATGCCAAGTTCATTGATAGTACTTCATTACAGCATAAGCATCAAATCATAACACACTATCATCATGGAGAGAGCTATTTTCTCACAAATGTACTTCTTTCTGTAGAATTAAAGACCATAAAGTAATATCACATTACTGCACAACATCATATTACTATCATACAAATACAGGGCACCTTATCAGTTGGGTTTTTTTTATCTCCCTGTATCAGCTTTTACCTTAAAAGTTTTAAATGGCACTAACTTTATAATTTGAATAATTCAAATACATTGATTAGAGACAGTAAGTTACAAAGTACAGTGTTTGAAGTAAAGTAACACCAAATACTGAAATCAGGAGGCTGGGAGGTTTAGAAATGTCACTAATTCCTCCCAATCTCTTCCATGTCCCTCAGATCTCAGAAGCAGTTCGCATGCAATTCCGTTACATTGACCTGAGGAGCAGGCGGATGCAGAGAAACCTTAGACTCAGGGCGGATGTTGTCATGAAGATGAGAGAGTTTCTGTGGAAACAGCACGGTGAGTGGCATCCCTGCATTTATTTTTTGCACTAATGAGTAGAATGCTGCAAAAATAGCTTAAGTGTTAGGGTAGCACATCTCACTAAATTGGTTTATGGAGTTGTTCATCAGAACAACTTGAACAATCTATGAACAATGCTTTTCCTTTATTCTCCTTTAGGATTTGTGGATGTTGAAACCCCAACTCTGTTCAGAAAGACGCCAGGGGGTGCGCAGGAGTTCCTTGTGCCCTGCAGGCAAGCTGGGAAATTCTACACACTGCCACAGAGTCCCCAGCAGGTTAGACTTATATGTGTATTTGTGCTGTAACTACTTGGCATCTTGATGATATATTTCTTGTGTATTACACAGCTTACCAAGACAATGAATTGAGTGTTGTAGACTGATGACTTATTGTCATGTTTCTTTGTTGTTTTTTGTAGTCTGCATGTGCAGGTTTTACAGAAGTGACCTATTAGTCACCGCAGGTGATAATCGAAAGTCGCATTATTGCGTGCTCATTCTTGAGATATTCACCACATTTGTCACATTACAAACTCTTACAATCTTTCCATTGCAGAGGATGAGTATCAGCATACTATTATGGATATTGAGGGAGAGTCATACAAGAATATAATAGACGATAAAAAGAAAGTGAAACAAATTCCATCACTGAGACATTTGAAAGTGTGTCATAGTGCTAGTTCTTAATATCTTTCATTCACCTTGCAACTGCTTTTTGTCTTTAATTTAGTTCAAACAACTGTTGATGGTTGGAGGTATTGATCGCTACTTTCAAATTGCTCGTTGCTATAGAGATGAGGGCAGCAGACCAGACAGACAGCCAGAGTTCACACAAGTAAGGGAGATGCAACATGTGATGTGCTTTTGAAAAAGATACTGTTCAATTTATTTTTATTTTTTCAAGTCAGGAGATATACTGTGTTAGTGTCTACTATGTGCAATCTATTATGAACAATGCTAAATCTGTGCATTTAAGTATACAGCCAGTTTGAATGTAGTAACAGTTGAATCAGGATGCGTGCTATTCTCTCTGCATTGTTCACTTTTGTTGATGAAAATTGTAAATACAGCATATTCATACTGATCGTAAGATCAATATGGTAAGATTACTTTTAATGGGATAGCAATGTGGATTAATGATCTTAATGTGCAGTTGAAGAGGCTTATGGTGTGTTCGTTTAACTGATATGTCATTCTTATGTTTCTTCCTCATATTTTTTTTTTCTACATGTCCATCCCTCTGTGTCTATGGTGTTTTGTGTGGTTTTTTTAAAAGGGGCATAGTCCAGGTAGTGTAGAGGGCGCTGTTGATGATACTGCCGATCACCGTTAGCATTGATACAAAGATTACCGAAGTTGAGCTGTCATCAAGAGTAAAGTGCGTAGGTGTTGCTAAGTAACGTTGCCTTCGTTGTCTTCTCTGCGCATCGCACAGTCTGTAGTAATGCCAGGGTGTGTGCATATGTGCTTGTTATTATGACATCACAAAAGAAGTTTGTTAAAGCTGTCATCCCCCTCAGCCGAATCATGAGCCGAACTGTGATCCGACCACTGACTACAATGCGTGGATCGGATTCGGGGAAGTGGGCCAAAGCGTAAGCGCTAAAGAGGAGTCGATAGCGTAGGTCTCTATAGGAAACTTGCTCCGTGTGCCCGCGTACGCATTTGACTAAAATACCGGGACCATGTACCTTTAATCTTTGATTGTAGCACACATTCCCTCTTTATCATGAGACAAGAACAATGCTTTAATGTGTATGTCTTATTTTTTCACATCATTTAATGTGCTGGTAGATAGTTCATACAAATTAATTATGCAAGTATTTCACCAGTAAAGCAAAGTAATCCTTATCTGCTGGCACTCATGCGTCAAATTCCGTCTCAACTTGTTCTCTGCTGCCCGACTCCAGGTGGATATAGAAATGTCCTTTGCCACCAAGGAGGGTATCTACAAACTCATTGAGGATTTGATTCTGTATTCCTGGCCAGAAGACATGCCCACCCCAGTTGCACCATTCCCCAGGATGACTTACCAAGAGGCCATGGACCAGGTAAGTGTTCTTACTCGGCAGACTTAAACTACTATGAAAGATTTGGATTGCAAATATTCATGCACAGTGATCGTTTTCAGTACTGTGCTGTAAATCTAAGCTTTGCTGAATTTTTGCAAAGCATATTTGTAAACTTGAAGGATATCTCTTGTATTGCGTAGTCATGTTAAATGTATTAAAGGTGTGTATTCCTGTCTTGATTTTAAAAAAAAAAATGGAGAAAAGTACCGTCATGTCCTCTGAATTTGTGTACTGACTGGCCCTTAACAAAGAGTCTGTTGTGACTGTGACAAGGCTAAGCATGATATCATCTCTTCAGCTTATATGATTTCTTCCTATTATGTTAGACATTGATAGTACAGTTGAACCTCTCGTATCCGGACAAGTCGGGACCGGGGCTCATCCGGATAAGGGATTTGGCCGGATACGGGAGACTCAATGCTTTATACATGTATATACCATATACCGTATAATAGAGCTCTATGGTACATACACATACACATGTACTGATGTAGCCCATTGTAGTACCACATGTAGTAATGTGTATACTGCGACCTTTTCATTGTTACACTCAGTAACAGACCCCAAAATAGAGGTTCGTGTTTGCAAGCGGAAATCATTTTCTTTTATAAATTCTTGGGATGATTTACCTAAATAATTATTAAGAAATGTATCAAGTATATGTAATTCACGTGTGTTTCCTCCCGTAATTATCAAAAAAAAGATAAAAAAATCACGGCGAGATTGCGTCCGGATAATAGAGAGATCCGGATAAAGGGAGGCCGGATAATAGAGGTTCAACTGTATTTTAAAGGATTTCAGAGGCACCTGTAAATAAAATGCTGTGAAGAATAGAGTCCAGATGCAAGAACAGAAATTGACTTTCAGAAGAGGATCTTTAGCAGTGGTAATTCAGTGTTGAATGATAGATGACAGCCAGCTGAAAAAAAAAAGAAAGATCCCACCTCAGCATCAAGTATTCTGAAAATTGCTGATCTAGCATTGAGCACCGAGAAAATTTCCCCATCAGGTCAGAAGTTTAGTTTCTTTCTTCCAAGTTCTCACTGAGACTAACTGAAGAGAAAATCTCTATAACGTTTTGTGTATGTTAACCCGTTGAGGACAAGTCCCGAGTATATTTGGGTAGGGGTCTATGGGAAATATGTGTTGTAGTAAAATCAGTCCGTCCTCAACGGGTTAATATGGCCATAATTTGAATTCAAATGAGATTGTAAAGAAAGAGTGTGATATTTTTCCCTACTCTTTCCAGTATGGCGTGGACAAACCAGACACGAGGTTTGATATGAAGGTATGTGTCTTTGAGTGTTTTTGTTGTAGTTCAAATGTAGATCTTTGTAGATGAGATTCCAAAGCCATCGTGTCTATTTTGACCCTTTTGTGTACTTTGAGTGCCGATTGGCACAGAAAAGCCCATAGTGCTGTACATGCTGTCCAAGTCCCTGGCACATAAAGGGTTAAGACAGATGACATATTGACAAGTTTTACTGCATTGAATCACAGCATCAAATGTGGCTGTTGTATTAAGGAAAGGCTAATTAATAGACGTCAGACGTTTTAATGTATTATCTGTGCAAAAGTCAAAGGGATAGCATGAAACATTAAATACATGACATGCAGGCTCATGTTGCTTAGGTAATCAAGAAATGCGATGAATATGTGGGATGATTGCCACAGTTTTATGCCAAAGAGCAGCACTGAATTAACATTGCATGTGACATGGGGCCGAATGCATAAACGCTAGCAATTGCTTGTGCTAGCCTTTTACTCGAATCCGTATGCATAAAAACAAGCAATTGCTTGCGAGCAGAAGCTTTTGCTAGCAAGCACAAGCAATCGCTTGCTGCTCGCAAGCAATTGCTTAGAGACCAAGCATTTGCTTAAAAACGTATGCATAAAACATACCTTTTGCTAGTTCTTGCTAGCAATTGCTTACGATTTTCCAAGCTCTGTAAAATGAGCTTGAGCTTTTGCTTAACCGGAACATACCCTTTTAAGTATCCTTTTCATATTTATGAAAGAAAGACCACACTTGTGAAGGAGTGGTATAAATCTACAAGAAATTACTCATAAGTAGGGTAAGAAACCTTTTCATTTCAACAACAGGAATTTCCAGTGGTTAGCAAGCAAAATGTGATGAAAAACAGGTAGGATGTCTGACTTCGGTGGAGAGCAAGGAGACCTCTCTTCGCGTGCGATCTGGCAGATCCGGGCTACTGTAAGCTGCAGTGATGGGAATCAGCCAGTAATACGTGTGTGTGTATAGATGTGTGTGTATGTGTCTGTGTGTGCATTTCATAGCTCTTCTGCTATGTCAGGAAAGTTTCCACACAGACATGCCCTTTCAAATACATGCTGCCACACTCGCCTTTGTTCTTGTGTTCGCACAGGCGTGACGTCCCTTTTGTTGAAAACGCAAGCAATTGCTTGTGCGGGACAAGCAAAAGGTATTAGCATAAGAAAAAGGTTATGCATATGGATTTAAGCAATTGCTTGAGCTAGACCTTTTGCTAGACGAGCTTGTGCTTTTACTTGAAGCAATTGCTTACAAGCAATTGCTTGTTTTATGCATTCGGCCCATGATCTCTGATAATGATTTAGAGAGAACAAACATACAGAAAAATTGAATATATAAAAATGAAGATTCTTTGTATCCATATTTTGTTGAAAGAGCAGAGTTATTTAAATAGAGCATGCTGTCTAGAAAAATAATGACATGTGCACAAAGCTTGATAACAGATCTGTATCTTTGTGAGAGCTGATATAGATGGAAAGCAGTATTGTGAAAAGCCTTTTTTGTTCGTGCTTGTGTGTCATTTTTAAGATCCAAGATGTAACAGAGATACTCTCTGGATGTGGTGCTGCCATGTTCAATTCCACCTCACCATCATTTGCCGTCAAAGTCATTCACTGTCAAGGAGCCTCGGTAAGATAAGGGGATTGTGTAATGTCACTTCACATTTATTTCATATCAAATCCAAGCAGTAAAACAATACAACCAAAATATATTATCGGCTGAGAACCTGGAGGGCTTTATCACGATTTTGGAGGTTATTGAGTTATTGTAATCATGTTGTAATGTTTGATCTACTTGAGTTTTGGTGTCACTTTAAGATTATTTTCATTTTCGGCACAATGTTAAAACTTTTTTTTTTTTAAATTCATGTTCCATATTCCACATTTCATATAAGTTTTATATTCCATTTGATTTTGAAAAAGAAATGTTTTTCAACACAATGGTCAGTTTCAAACAAAATTGCACAAATGTATAAGGACGTATAATTGAAGCGTAATATGAGGAACCCACTAAAAAGTAAAGCTTGTAGGATGTAGAAACTTAAGACCACAATGGCACTTTCGATACGGAGACAAAAACAAAACAAAAGAAAAGTCTATTTCTGTTTGTAATTTGCACCAACAATACAAAAAAATAATGACAAACTCCTCTTTTTTTAAAACTTGGCAATACCATTATTCTCATCATAAATATAGATAGTAGATGGGAGAAGGTATACTGATGTCTTTGCATGAAATTTAAGTATGATGTGGTAGCTTTAAGATTGATATAAAACAAGTTTGTTTCATCTCCCATTTGTCATGTACAGTAACTATGTATAGTACCTAAAGCCCCTAAACACATTAGCATTGATACTGAATGGCAATTCTGCATATAGTGACAAAGCATTTATAATATGACTTGGCAAAAAAAAAAAAACACAGAAAAAAGAAATAACAAGTCATTTGTGCTACCGCTGTAAACCCTTTACCCATTGGCCACATATTCCACATCATATTCCACTTTGCTGTGATAGGCTCATCTAACGAGGAAAAGTGTGGACCAGCTGGAGTCAGAAGGGGCGAAGAAAGCGATGCAGTGTGGGAGTGAGAATGGTGGTGTTTCAGTAGTAAGATTAGGGGCAACCCCAGCCACTTGGAAGTCACCAATCGCCAAGTACATAGGTGATGACATCAAGGAACAGCTGGTCAGGAGGCTAGGAGCCGAGAGTGGTGACCTTCTATTTATATCTGCCGGAGAGCCACATGTAGTTGTAAGTTTACATACAGTTAAACTCGCCTAAGTCGACATCGCATATGTCGAATAATCGCGCAAGTCGATGATTTTAAAAAGTCCCGATTTTTCCCCATTGACTTACGTGTATTAATTCACTCACAAGTCAAATTTTGTAAGTCGAATACTCGCCTAAGTCGATGAAATTCCAAGAACACTTTCACGGAAAAAACATTAAATTCACTGTGCCTAAGTCGAATAAGATTTTATTGTGCAATAAATCACTGTCAAAATCACGAGACGCCAGTTTTTGTTTACATAAGAACTAGCCCGACCATACAGGTGACAAAAAAAAAAATGATCTAAAATATCAAAATTCAAAGCGATCGCATGCGATTGTTGAACTCTCTTCGTGTTTGGAGGTCCGCTGGTACAGCGGCTGTCGCGCTAGCGATACGTACGTACAGCGACTGGGCTGTGTATAGTTGTGCGTACAGCGACTGGGCTGTGTATAGTCTGTGTATGTTTGCAGTTTGCGCTGTGCAGTGGATGGATGAAGCTGCTGAGTTTTCAAAGCGGAAAGTAGGGGGAAAGTATGGGCACGGGTAAATCAGAATTACACCTCTATCTACACGCATTTCAAGCCACGGTATGGTAAACTGGAATCAATCACTGCTCAAATATCGTTCATATTCACTTCCCCAAAGTTTAACAAGGGTGTAAAGTAATCGGACCAGCTGTGCCAATACTAATGCACTGTCCATGCAATGTTAGCCGCGGGCCTGCTGGGCGACACGTGCTGCGGCACACCTCTCCAGCTCTCGGCTCCAGAGTAGACAACATACATAATGCATGTGTGGTGTAACTGTTGTTAAGTCGATTTTTTTCGACTTACGCACAAGTCGAAAATCGCCTAAGTCGATGTGTTTTGCTCAGTCCCGAGAAGATCGACTTATGCGAGTTTAACTGTATAATCTTTACATAACTGAGATGTTGATATTGAATGCTACAATCATGACAATATACTGAACAAACCAGTTGCACACAATGTGCCCAGTTATATGCTAAAGGCCAATAATCCATGCAGAGTCACTGCTTGTTTTAATCATTGCTGGAGAGTTGCCAACGTCATCCTCCACAGGGTTGAAGTATAAAAGCTCTTACCATAGGCATTATTTGTAATGGGTCTCTTATCTCCTGCTAGGCTCAATGTAAATTTGTTTTTTAATGTTTGTGTATGCTGTGACCCTTTGCACGATGCAAATGTTTTAGCCTACATTATAAGAAAGGTAATTAAAGCATATTTTAAAAAAAATAATAATAAGAGAAGGGTAGAATTTCTGCCCACATTATAAGAAAGGTTATCATCCGACTTTATTTGTATCGATGTAGATTTTGTTTCATCCAGGTAGTATGCCAAAAGCATGTAAATTAAATCTGTTCGACTAGACTTGTGAAAATCACAGAGAGAAGCTGAAGAAGAGCTGAAGAAGTGACTCGGATGAGTCACGAAACTGTTCTCTCCGTGATTTTCACAAGTAAGTCCAGTCGAACAGATTTAATTGACACACTTTTATTTGTATCCTTATGTTGTTTGTATGAACGAATAGGATAAAATTTGATTTATTTCCAACCAACTGTTGCTATCATCTCAAGCTTTGCTGCTAGTCACTGATCAAATGTGAATTAAGAATCAAGTCTCACGCACATTTTGTCATTCCCTGTATACTGTAATTTGAACAATTATTTACTTTATTTCAAGATGATAGACATCTCTCCTATTTTTATCAAAACATTTACAAGGAGCTTTGAGATTAAAATTTGAACCCCTTTTGTTGTAGCATGTATAGAATATAATATAGCAGTATTATAGAGTTTCCTATGAAGTCAAGAGTACTTTGTTTCCATAGAATCCTGTCCTTGGCCATGTCAGACTTCAAGCTGCAAGCCTACTGGAAAATAATGGTGAGGATACTTTTAGATTCTGTGTCTTTATGAAGGTTTTGGAGTAGTTCTTCAGTTGTTGGATGCAATGTAAAAATATATGGCTATTCAATGATTTTGTTAAAAGTTTCTACTAGATTTATGCATCCTTCACTCCTCCTCCTTCTCCTCTTCTACCTTTTGGTTCTTCTTGTGGTAGTATTCATACTCTTTTGGTGAATAACTAATGTATACCGATGTGTGTACCTTGTTCCTCATAAAGGAGAGAAATGATATTTTGTAATGTACTGACGCTTTATCAGAGAGAGGAGTTCAACACCCTCCACCTCCCTAGTTGCCTGTCCTCCTTTTTTGTCTTCACCCTTTCTGCTATTCTTCTATCACTGTTTTTTTTTCGATGATGTCCCTGTCCAATGAGCTAATACTATCAGACCCAAGCCGATAAGACCTTACAGGCACCCCCCCCCCCCCAACAACCAAAACATCAATAGCGTCGATGGGAGGGTGGGTCTTCAATCCTCCTGTTGACAGGAACGGTACAACCTTGTACTCTTGTACAGCAGGCAGGTAACATCAGTTTCCGGTAAACCTTCCCACTTTATTTCCTAGAGCTATTTTGTTTTAAACAAATTTAGATATGGATAAGAGTGAATCAGTGAACCAAATTATTTCACAAGTATTGTTAATCTAATATGATTAAAGTTATCAAAGTTCTTTGGGAGCTCATTACCCACTACACAGAGCTCCAAATGAATTAAAACAACAACATTTATTTTTTCTTTGATGTTCAGGTGTTCCTCTTCGGGATCCATCTCACCTCAACTTTCTGTGGGTGGAGGACTTCCCACTCTTTTTACCGAAGGAGGAGGAGGAGGGAGAAAGCATCAATCCTGTCAGGTCATCCGTGGGAATAGAGTCCGCCCACCATCCCTTCACAGCTCCTGCGAAAGAAGAGGAGTCCCTCATCTACACCGACCCCTTGAAGGTGGGTGTACTGTCATGTTCAAAAGTTGTGTCTGACTTTCTTGTTGTTGTTGTTTCATCTGCACTACAATTACCTGTACACAGTGTACATTGTTAAAACAGTCATGGAAGTTGTGATACTTCTTTCTGTGACAAAACATGAGTCAATAGTGTCTATTTAAATGATTGTAGCACAGTGAATGAATTAGAGGTATTGACATCTCCCTGTGTGACTCCTGCTTTATTCAACATTATAGTACCATAAACACTCATGTATAAGGTGCAACAGGACTTTGGAAATCGGGTGAAAAAAAAAACACACACACAAAAAAAAAAACACAAACACAGACACAGGTACTTGCATTCATGTATAAGACACACCCCCAACTTTCAATATTTCTCAGGACAAAAAAGCTGCGCCTTATACATGAGTGTTTACGGTAGTCATTTAGTGGTACTTAAGTGATATTTAGTCTTCTTTTTATTAAGATAATGATTCACAAACCCCAGACTGCTGATAGTGGAAGCCACTTTGGTACTAAACCCATAGAATCACCAAGGCATATTGTGCAACATGTAACAGTGTATCTGACATGTGAAAGAGGGCAAATCTGAGAACCAATGTGCTATCACACAAACACACACACACACAGACAGACACACACACAGACACACACACACACACACACACATTTACACTAAAAGATGGAGAAATGAAACAAACAAACTAACACGAATATACAAACACTCACACTTACACTAAGACACAGACACACACACAAATTAATTGAATATAAAGTTGTCATGTAGAATGTCTACTTTAAAATTGGGGGATACCAGATCAATGAAAAGTTGAAATCTGTTAGTTTTAATACTTGACACAGTTTTGAATTTTTTGTTTTTTTGCCCACAAAATATGACAGTAGAGGCACTTCTTCCTTTGCACAAGTTCTTATAATAAAGTAATCTGCAAGAGCCCCAGCATAAGGTTGAGTGAACTATGCTCTCTTTCTCATTCATCTACATTGTCCTCTTTTTCTAAACCTGCGTAGGTCAAAGGTCAACATTATGATCTTGTCCTGAATGGTGTTGAAATAGCTGGAGGGTCTATCCGGATACACAATGCTGATCTTCAGAAACATATCATTGAAGATATTCTTCAGGTATTGTACATGCCGTACTCTATGCTGAAATGTACTTAATTTGATGTTTTTGCATCTTTTGTATATTTTGTTTGCCATTTCAGTATTTGTTTGTTGAGGGGTTTTTTGAAGTTTTTTTTTTTTTTTTCCAATCAGCAAACCCCAATTTCATATTCAACGGATTCCCTAATGACTTCTCAAAAAATATTGAACTAGGTTTTATATCCTACGTGAAGAATTTGTTCACAGAACCATGTAGGTGTAGTTAAATCAGTTTCAATATTGTGATATCTTAAAACTAAGCTGCTTGTGACCATGTGTTAACTAATTGTCCTGTATCAAACAAGAACACCTGTTTTGTAAAATTCTTACATTAATAAGTGACTTCAGTATGTCCAAATTGTAAAGTCAGACAAAAGCTAGTACAACATTTTACATCACTGAAAAAGAATAGAAAAATGAGCTTCACTGTTCCAATTGAGTTTGACCATTCAGAGCCAACCTCAGAGAACTTTAGTGATACACCATGACAGTGTGAGATAAGCATCATTTATACATACTTTTGCGAATGAGTTATTAAATCACAATATTTGTAATGACTGCCCATCATTGAGTGTAGCCCAAGTAATGTGTATCTTTATCAGTCCACCTTGCAAACATAGATACAAACAACACAATATGTTATTACAATGATATTCAGATGCCTATACGCTGTTGATGTAGATATCGTATCAATTTATTTCTTCCCCTGCAAATGCCAGTGTGTCAAGCTGTATGGGCATGACAGCAATAAAGTCTGCTATTTTCAACTTAATCAGTTGTCAGCTTGACAACTGATTGGCAAATTGCCCTACATCGACGTAAATAGTTAATAGTTGTTATTATCATTATTTGTTATTATCATTCTCATTTGTTTAACCATAATTTTTTCATGGCAGGAAGATTCAGGGACACTGTCACATCTATTGGATGCCCTGAAGTCTGGGTGTCCACCCCATGGAGGAATAGCAATAGGTAAACCTCTTCTCTCAGTCCCACTGCATGTAGGTGACGTTTGGTCTCATACCTCTATGCAACAGCTCTGAATTCAGCTTTTGTGACCCATGTCCCATATGTTTCTTCACTGCTAGCATTTATTTCTCTTTTGTCTGACATGTCTAATTATTCTATGCATGTATGTTTGATTCTAATGAAAAGTGAATGCCTGTCATACCAAAATTTGATAAACATGTACTTATATTTATCAGAGTATGTGAGTTGCGACGTCAAAAGCAAACACAGGTATTATCTCTGAAACTGGCCTGTTGAACAGGTGCTGAATGGGTAGAAATACAAGAGAACATTACGACTGGACAATGAAAGAAATACTTCCAACCTTTCAGGTTTTGGTACTGCTTTGCTTTGGCTGATAGACTGTATTTGGGTGTGGCATTGTCAAACAAGTGTAAAATTTTCACCTCAAATGAGCTTATTAAAGCAATATTAAATAGAAGATTCACTGTAATTGAAATCCAACCAGCACTCATACACATATTTGTAAAAGTGAACCACTAAAAACAAAAAATATGTAAGTTTCTACTGTCTTTGCAATATGTAAGTGAAGAAAAGTGTGCTTAACTAATTTTTATCTATTTATTATTTTGCTTTCTTTTGATCCACTCACTATGTTCTTTGCAAATTGAAACTTGACAAATATTCATTGTCATCCACTGTCATGTTCTCCCACTGCAGGCCTTGACCGGTACATTTCTATTCTGTGTGGGGAGCCGTCCATCCGAGACGTCATCGCATTCCCCAAGACCGTAGAGGGAAATGACCCCATGAGCGGGGCGCCCTCATCTGTGACAGCTGAGGAACTCAAGCGATACCACATTACAGCCCCGCCCATAGGCGAAGTGGACTGAATGACATCATCATTGAGCAGAGGACGTGCCCCGTACACCAGAAACTGTGTAGTGAAAAAGGTGGACATAACATAAATGGATACACACATGAACATCAGCTGGTGTACTAGCCTATCTGTTTGAGAGTTTTACTCACACTCAGTGAGCAGAAGAAAGTCTTCATGAACATGAATGTGTTTCTCACTCCTGAAATTTGCAATTATGTTCATCCCGACCTGTGTGCCTCCCTTGCACACGTATTCACCTCTACAAAACTGACCAGGGATCCGTTTTATGGAGTTATCAGATAAAAGTCTTTACATAAATCTCAGAATGGCCAAAGTTGCTCATACACGGTATGTAGCCATTAGAGACTTTCAAAGAGAAGTAAAATCATGAAGTCTCTCATAAGTGTGATTTATGAGCGAAAATTTGTATAAGACTGTCATGAAGCAGACCAGAAATGACTTCTTCTATCATAGACATAACTTGGTTTATTGATATTTTGGTTTCTCTCCACTTTAGATGATGAATTTACGGCCTGATCTTATTAACAACTGAGAAATATGCATGGCTGCATTTTCTTCTGTGTACCGATCAATGCCTGAAAATTTGTGATTTTCACTGATTAGTGTAGATGGTAAGGATTGTCAGTCATTGACATAATGTGACTGTGCGTCACAAAACAAACAAAAAGTCGCACGCACTGATTCTGTGTTAGGACTGAAAAAGTTGAAATAGGTCAACCCAACCAATCATGAGTTTTTCATATTTTCTGAAAGAGCAAGTCATTTTTAAAAACTCTGTCCATACTCTTCAATTTCAACTCCAATAACTTTGGAAAGAATGATGCTACTGCATTGTAAGTTGGCATTAATCATTTACAAAATGTGTTAATAAAGCATGGCGAATTTCAGCTTAATCTGACAATCCCTTCATTGTTGCTGCTCTGGTGATTAACATCCTGTTTTTTGTTCCATTCCTCCCACAGGTAGCACGGCTTGGTAAAGATTAAGCGCTTGAATAGACCCTGTACTTCAGGACCTCTTTTCTCAGTTCAGTCAGAGTGTGTGCTTTCTTTCCAATATTAGGATAGGTGAGGAGAGTCCTTTGGAATTGAGATATACATCATTTTAAAGCTTAGAGTCTGCTCTTTCAGAATCTGCTCTTAACTAAAAATCCATGTCTGGCGACTTTTTTGTTGGTTTTGTGATGCAGGGTCGCATATACTCACAGCTCTGAATCATGATGATAGACTGGTTTGTGTATATCATTTGCTTCCAGCTTACAAGTAAACTATGTTCATTAGCACCATTATTCTATCCAAATTACCCAGTGTAGTACACATATCTGCATTGACAAGCTAAAATGTTTCTCCTGATGTATTACAAGTAAAATCTGCTGTTTAATGACAAGGTGCTGCTTTTAGTGAGATGTATTTGACAGTCCATTACAGTATTTAGCTGGTTCCCCTTTGTTTGGTACGTTTACAGCAAGATACCGAGTATGATAAGGTAGAATTTGCAAAAAGCTTTTTTTTTCACATTCTTGTGGTTTCTGCAATACCTCTTCTGAGAAAATGAAGCATTATTGGTTACACGAATTGTGCCAGATCAGCACCGTCTCACATCATGCATTTGTGATTACAAAATATTTTTGCCCCTCCCCCAAATTACTTTTTTGTAATGCTTATACATGTCCATGATCATATGAGCTAAATTATTTAAGATTCAGTTGATAAAACATGCATTAGAAGAATATGGGCTGGATAGCCCATATTCAGCTGCGTTAAGCTGGTCTTCCATGGGGTCCAGTTGGATGTGAGGTGGGACCACTTCACCGGGTTAAACACCCTGCTCTTTGCGATGAATGAATGAAGCGGGATCTTTTACGTGCACGAGTTGTTACTCTCTCATACACAGGACCTCCATTTTATGTCCTGTCCGAGGGAGGCAGAACCGATACTCAAGTTTTGCTTGAACAATGTCTGTTGTGATTTTCATCAGAACACATATTGAAGTTTAAACTCACAATATTCAAGATTAAATTAACATCATGTAGAGAATACATTGCTTTTATGAGAATGTTCATCATGTCTAATGGATGAGCAGCCCTCGTGCAGTCAAAGTATAAGCCTCTTGGTAAATATGAATGCCACCGGTATGTGATAGACTTTTGAAATAAAATCATAATATATGGACAAATATGTTCTTGCCTTTGTGATTGCATGGCAACAACATGCTATGAAGCAAATAGTGGTGTCAGTGATGTTGTGTATGTGTGTTTGTGTGTATGTGTCATAGAAAGGAAAAGCTAATGTCAGTTTGTGTGTGTCAGACAGAGAAAAAGCTAATGTCAGTTTGTGTGTCAGACAGAGAAAAGGCTAATGTCAGTTTGTGTGTGTCAGACAGAGAAAAGGCTAATGTCAGTTTGTGTGTGTCAGACAGAGAAAAGGCTAATGTCAGTTTGTGTGTGTCAGACAGAAAAAGCTAATGTCAGTTTGTGTGTGTCAGACAGAGAAAAGGCTAATGTCAGTTTGTGTGTGTGTCAGAGAAAAAGCTAATGTCAGTTTGTGTGTGTCAGACAGAGAAAAAGCTAATGTCAGTTTGTGTGTGTCAGACAGAGAAAAGGGTAATGTCAGTTTATGTGTGTCAGACAGAGAAAAGGCTAATGTCAGTTTGTGTGTGTCAGACAGAAAAAGCTAATGTCAGTTTGTGTGTGTCAGACAGAGAAAAGGCTAATGTCAGTTTGTGTGTGTGTCAGACAGAGAAAAAGCTAATGTCAGTTTGTGTGTGTCAGACAGAGAAAAAGCTAATGTCAGTTTGTGTGTGTCAGACAGAGAAAAGGGTAATGTCAGTTTATGTGTGTCAGACAGAGAAAAAGCTAATGTCAGTTTTGTGTGTCAGACAGAGAAAAGGTTAATGTCAGTTTGTGTGTGTCAGACAGAGAAAAAGCTAATGTCAGTTTGTGTGTGTCAGACAGAGAAAAGGCTAATGTCAGTTTGTGTGTGTCAGACAGAGAAAAAGCTAATGTCAACACGTGTTTCCATGATGCTTGTGTAGATACTGTGTAAGTTACATTATACTACAATCTGTAGTCCATAACTAAAGAACCGCTGCTCTGTCATGTCTGTTTCTAGAATAGCAACAACATCAACAAAATCAAAACTGGTATTTTCCCTTCTACAGTAAGCATAATATATTTATTGAGATACAAAGGGGTATTTCACAGCATTAACAGATATATGTACAAAATGTGCACTGCAGTCGGTTTCATACATTACCATGTCGAACTTGATCCATGTGATTTCAAGGGAGGGTAGATGTCCCCGGGTAGATGTATTTAATCAAATATTTAAAGCAAACTAACAAAAATTAAAAGCCATGAAATATTACTTTATACATGACTTTCCTAATACAGTCATTCTCGCCTTCAGTTAGCCATCGTGAATATAGCACACAATCGTATACATGTGCTGCACTTCAGAGGCATCTTTTTGTCATCTGGACTTGCGTCATTTCGCTGAAATGCAGAGTACATGTATGACTGAAGTATGTGGTGTGCGAATAAGGTATACATGTAATGTTTTCTGTGATGAAAGTAATAGAAATTCAATATTGCGTGATGTGATGTAAGCATAGCCAAGTTATCAAAAGTATCTGTACGTAGGCCTATGGCATAATATGGAAAAGTACAGTACCCCTTAGGTTTTACACTTGTTACCTTATGACGCGCCATTTTTGTGCACTAAAACAAGCGACACCTGTGCATAAACTTACTGAATAACCCAGCACCAAGATAGCTCCACTGGTCCTTAACGATCCCGGATCTGCTCGCTCCTCTATTGTCCGAACCGTTTAAGTGATCTATTGTTCCACGCTGGTCCACGGGATTGCATCCCCGCTCCTCCCCGAACGAGTTAATTAGATAACAATAGGATGGCTTCCCTTATTGTGTCAAACCAGGTTACGCTCATTGGTGCATTAGTTAAACCAATCAGATTGATGGCGCGAAATTGGATTTCACCTTCGAGTTGTGTTTAAATAGCTGAGAGTTTATGGTGATTTCGATCAAACTCATCTAGAACCTCCAACGAGATCGATCTTCTATCATCATTGACATCAGTCTCGGCCATCGAGCAGCGCATCGAGAACTCTACACCCAGCTTTTCCCGCTACATCATCGAGTACAAACCCAAGACATCACGATGTCGATTGGAAGTTCAACTGAAAGCTGCGAGTCCGATCGCGAACCACCTGTCGTTTTGGTCCTCGGCCACAGCTACATTGGCAGCCTCAACAGCTTCATCGAGCGGGACCCGACCCGAAACAACCTGGCTCTAGAGAAGTCTTCTGTACTCGCCTTCCTTCACGACGTCGGATATACACAGCCTGGTAACGTCTTCTCAGCCTCATCGCAGCTCGATCTCGTCTGGGAGCTGTCACCCGACGCCGTGGTCATCGATCTCGGTTCTAACGATCTCTGCGAGCTAGGTGCAACCACCGAATCCACAGTCACCGCCCTGCTAGATCTTGCCCTCCGCATAGCTCGCATTCCTGGAGTCCGTCACGTTCTCGTCTGCAGCATCATCCCCCGGCTCTTCGTCCCCAAGTGGAAGACCGACTTCAACGCAGCCGTGCACGACACCAACCGGCTCCTCGCCAAGTTCCTGGAAAATTTACCCAACGTCCACTTCTGGCGGCATCGCTCCTTCGCCCTGAATCACAGCAAGCTCTTCATGCAGGATGGAGTTCACTTCAACGAGGCAGGCATGCTGAGGTACTACCGCAGCATCAGAGGCGCCGTGATGAAGGCTTACAAGATGGACTAGGTATCGGAGACCAAAACTACCTGCGACTCACATGTGGCTGTTTGACGACCGCAGTTTACTTATCATGGGCTGGAACTGTGAACTTTTATCTATCATGGGCTGGAACTTGTACATTTGTAATTCATAATCTTGTAACAGCATGTCGCTGAATTTCTATCAATAATAAATTATGCCACATATCACTTAATTGCACGACATTTTCGTCTGTCTTTTTTTCTGTCGTTTCAAGAGTGTTTGAAGAGTGTCATGTAGTGGATGTCGAAAGATGTAAAAGAAGAAGAAGGGAGAGAGAGAAAGAGAGAAAATGTACTCGGAAGGTATGGTCGTGTACACACACACACACTTTAAGCTCATACACACACGTACACAACTAAACAGTCTGCATTAATTATTACATTGTACAACGATCAAGGTATGACATGCACATTAATACTTTCAATGGTATTTTATTTCATTTTCTGTTATAATAGAGAATATATATATATATATATATTGTTGTAATCATGTCTTTATTGATAAACTAAGGACATGCTGACATATATACCAGGTCCATGGTCCTATTCTGGACACATGGCAGGTAATGACACACTTACGAATCCTTACACAGTGAATAAATAGCAATAATAGCTGTTGACAACAATTACACAACATTAATTACACCAAAATTAAATACATTTCCCCACGCAGTATATATATATATATATATATATATATATATATATATATATAACATGAATTGAGGAAATGTCTCGAGGGAGAGGTGGAAATGATCAACAACACTCTCATCATTTCTGTGACACTCGACAGTAATAAAGCCACATCACCACCAATAGTTTAGGAGGAAACACGAATATTGACCTCAAGCGCCATGTTTTTGTGTCATCTCTATAAGAGCTTCTCAACGCTTGGGCTTCTCATGCGTACAGGAATTTTGCATAAACATTTATGCGTATTCCTAACAGAACACATTTATCAGGGGAGATTGGGGAAAATTTCAGTTTGGTTGTTTCTTTGATTTTAACGTTTTGATAAAACCATCGCTGGATTAGAAAACTACAACACCGCGATATAAAGAAAATAGAACATTTACATAATTTTTGTGCGTCCTTTTCTAGCATGCTGAGCACTTCGCTTCACCCTCTCTCAGAAAGCAGAGAGAACAACGTTACACATAAGTGAGTAATCATGCCAGTGACGAAAGAATGTGTGAGGGAATTTTCTGAAGTTTTGTGAAATTCTATATAATGTCATTAACCTCTTTTGCTTATGGTGTGGAGAACTACCACCGACATCTTGAACGTCGATGTCATGTAACTCATTATCATTACGATATTATCACAGCATGCATACATACAGATACTATTAATACAACTCGAGATCAAGCAATCATGAAATAATAATTTGTACACAAGATAACAATGACAAATTCATGACGACTACAATCTTTACCAAGGAGAAACTATTTCATATTGAATCATAAGAAAATGTGAAAACGCAAGTATGTATGTATGTGTGTGTATAAGTAAAAAAAAGTCAACATAATTTGTGCTTACGTATGTACACGTGTGGGTGTTTTTATAAACAATATGCAACTGTGAGTAGTGTGATAAAGAGATCAATAAAAGCGATACAGAATGAATGAAAGATGACATACTGTACTTACAAACTGTGCCAGTAAATAAATAAAAAAAAAATATGATGTTGGGGAATGGAACAAAATAAGATTGGTCGAACTGTAAATATATTGAAAGTGGTTTGCTGGCAATTGAAATATATCTATAGAATAGATAAGTATATATTTGAGTATTAAGAACTATGACATGTATTGATATTGCATTGTTACAATTCGTTTAATGTTTTCTAATTCGTTTGTGTTTCTTATATATAAATTTCTTCAAGACTCAATACTGTGTCCCTGATTCACAGAAGATGCAAAATACAAACACCAAAATCTTGTATGTTCCACACTTTCCACGCGCTTGATGAGTTCGACAGAAATCGCCGTAAATTCTCAGCGTTCTGAATACAACCAGAAGGTGAAATCCAGTTTCCAGTCATTGTTCTGATTAGTTTAACTATAATGCACCAATGAGCGGAGACTGGTTTGACACAATAGGGAAAAGTCATCCCATTGTTATCTAATTAACTCGCTCGGGGAGGAGTGGAGATGCGATCCCGTGGACCCGTGGAACAATAGATCGCTTAAACGGTTCGAACAATAGAGGGGCAAGCCGATCTGGGTTCATCCTCCCTGTATATCGCACGCGGCAGTCTCGCACATTGAACAACGCATGTGCTTTCTTTGCCGCTTGGTGGCGATACCCCGAGAATTTGCACGCAAAAACAAAAACAAAAACATAAAAAATAGGTTCGTGGAAGACCATGTGGGGCATGCGATAGAGAAGAGGACTATATCATAGTGAAGTATTCCATCAAGACTTCACGAATTTTAAAACATTTAGAGTTTGTGTTTCATTATTTGATTTTTTTTTTATTGACTTTCAAGTTTCTACCCATACCTTGGCGACCTTTCGTAAAAACCTAATTGTAGACCACTTGTTTTTGTTTCACTTTCTTATCTTTTTTTGCTATGCCTATCTTCAGATTGTTTTCCTGTCTGTTCCATCCTTGCCTTCGTTCTTGTTCTTGTCATAGTCCTTTCTTTCTGTCTGTTTCCCCTGACGTCGTGATATCAACATTTTCATACATGGAGTCCTTGACGGATCTTGAGATGCCCTCATCTCCCAGAGTAATTCACAAAAGTTACACGCTATGCTTGTCTTGTGAATTCCTCTTTTCCATCACCAGATGAAAAAGTAATATTGTATTTGCTTACTTGTTTATTTATCGAAATACCAAGTTGATATCACTATAATTGTATCCATGTTTCGTTCAAGCTTATTTGATTCAAAATTCCTTAAAAGTATTATATACTTATGTATCGAAATCATTTTAATCACACACGTATATACATTTTTCTTCTTTATAATTGGACGGTGACGTGGAGCAATCAGAAATTATATTGAATCATTCAATACTCACTCGAGACAACATGTGATACATTCCACACCGGGCATATTTCTTTATGCCCTGTTTGTTCGGATTATTAAAACAATTGGAAAAAAAAAAACCTAGCGAGGTATAATTTACTATATTGCATTTCCCCTTTCTGCATCCTTATAGAGCCTGAATGTTGTCGAATAGTAGTGAGGTGCCCGCACCTCGTCAGGGGCCCGAATACCGTTACCCCGCTTAAAATTGTTTTAACGAACTAAACAAAAATCTATGACCGGGACTCTGTTCAGTACGCTTGAAACTTGGCAGGGCCACCACAACCAAGCAAATTGTGGTGAAAACCGAACAGTTTTTCGCGAAAATTTGAAATTTTAATCGGAATACGTGTTAGAATGCTATCACCACTGTCCCCGCACGCATCTTTTACGTGTATGTCTATGGGAACATCACGGTCACCCGCACACGTCTTTTACGTGCTAAGTCTATGGGAACGCTGGTGACGAGTTGAGGGGCCCCTTCCTTAGCGCACAACTATTCCGCATCGTTCGCGTTTGGCGACGATAGCTGCAAATTTTCGATAACGATCAGTGAACGTGTGATTCCATTGGAATTTTCAGCATTTTTCCTGTATGTGAAGGGGATTTCATGGAATTTCAGTGACGAAATGTGATTCAAATATGAACAAAAATTAACTATGACGAGGTGCGGGTCACCCAAGCATACTATTCACATGAAAAATTCTAAAATTTGTATTGTAATAGTATCCTTTCTTGTTATTTACGTACCCATATAGTACAGGAAGTCGTGAAACCTTATTTTCGACTTACTCAACTGAATGTCAATGTTATTTTGTATGGATTCCAGTTTATCTTACTCATTCATCCAATAAAGAAACATTTTATTACACATCTTGTACTTGTGGGGCGCTGTGGTATAGTGGATACAACTCCCGACTCCGAATCAGAGGACCCGAGTTCGACGCCTGACCAGTGCTCATGTCCTTGGACAAGATGTTTTTACCCAACATGTCCCTCTCAACTTAGGTGCATAAATGGGTACCTGGCAACGCTAAGTTAACGATAAAGGCAGGCCCTCTGGTAGGCTGTAGCAGTAGCAATAAGACCTTATTACTATTGTTTTTGAAATATTTCATATCCCCAGTAAGTCTCTTACGAGAGTCACTTGATATTACGCAACCACTACTGTAGTCTGTGTAGTTGTGTAGTTGTGTATGTGTATGTGTATGTGTATTTGTGTGCGAAAAACCTACATTCGTGAACCTTACTTACACACACACACACTCTCTCTCTCTCTCTCTCTCTCTTCGATCTGATGTTTTGACAAGCACTGACAGATGAAAAGACCCATAAAACGCTAGCGAGTTATTTGTAAATGGCATATACTTTAGTATAGAAACCCAGCGACATGCTGTTACAAGAATATCAATTACAAATGTACAATGCACATAGACACGATAAAAAGTCCACAGTTCCAGCCCGTGATAAGTAAACTTGATTATTCATTGAAATACAAAGTTGATATTACTATAATTGTATCTATGTTTTGTTGAAGCTTATTTGATTCAAAATTCCTTGAAATATTCTGTACTTTTATAAGCGTTACGTATATTTCAAAATCATTTTATGCCCCGTTTGGCCAGAAAAGTTATTAAAAAAATTGAAAAAACTCACAATAACCCTAGAGGTATACCGTTCACATAAGCAATTCTAAAATTTACACAACAGTCGTATCCTTTCCTGTTATGTGATGTACCCATGTGTCAGGAAGCCATGAAGCCTTATTTCGACTTACTCAACTGAATTTGAATGATATTTTGTATGGATTCCAATTCCTCTTAATCAATTTAACCAATAAAGAAAAATATTATTGTATTGTACATCTTGTGGGGGTTTTGTGGCATAATGGATACAACTCCCGACTCCGAATCAGAGGACCCGAGTTCGACTCCCGATCAGTGCTTATGTCCTTGGACAAGATGTCCCTCTCAACTTAGGTGTATATATGGGTAACTGGCAACGCTAGGTTAACGATAATGGCAGGGCCCTCTGGTAGGCCAAAGCAGTGGCAACACTGAAGAGGTTACCATGGAGAAAATAAGACCTTATTATACCATTACCATCAATTATTATTGTATCTGAAATATTTCATATCCCCAGTTGAAATCTCCTACGAGAGTCGCTTGATATTATGCAAGTAATGTAGTCTGTGTAGTTGTGTACGTGTTTATGAGTATGTGTGATTGTGTTCGTGAACCTGACTTCCACACACACACACACTCACACACTCACTCTCTCTCTCTTCGATCAGATGTTTTGACAAGCACTAACAGATGAAAAGACAGATAAAACGCTAGCGAGTTATTAAAGTGGCATAATATACTTTATTATAGAAATCCAGCGACATGCTGTTACAAGAATATCAATTACAAATGTACAATGCACATAGACACGATAAAAAGTCCACAGTTCCAGCCCATGATAAGTAAACTGCGGTCGTCAAACATTCACATGTGAGTCGCAGGTAGTAAAGTCTCTGATACTAGTCCATCTTGTAAGCTTTCATCACGGCGCCTCTGATGGTGCGGAAGTACTTCAGCATGCCTGCCTCGTTGAAGTGAACTCCATCCTGCATGAAGAGCTTGTTGTGGTTCTGGGTGAAGGCGCGATGCCGCCAGAAGTGGACGTTGGGTAAGCTTTCCAGAAACTTGGCGAGGAGCCGGTTGGTGTCGTGCACGGCTGCGTTGAAGTCGGTCTTCCATTTGGGGACGAAGAGCCGGGGGATGATGCCGCAGACGACAACGTGACGGACTCCAGGAATGCGAGCTATGCGGAGGGCAAGATCGAGGAGGGCGGTGACTGTGGATTCGGTGGTTGCACCTAGCTCGCTAAGATCGTTAGAGCCCAGATCGATGACCACGGCATCGGGCAACAGCTCCCAGACGAGATCGAGCTGCGATGAGGCTGAGAAGACGTTACCAGGCTGTGTATATCCGACGTCGTGAAGGAAGGCGAGTACAGAAGACTTCTCTAGAGCCAGGTTGTTTCGGGTTGGGTCCCGCTCGATGAAGCTCTTGAGGCTGCCAATGTAGCTGTGGCCGAGGACCAAAACGACTGGTGGTTCGCGATCGAACTCGCAGCTTCCAGTCGACATCGTGATGACTTGGTACTCGAGGATGTAGCGGGAGAAGCTGGGTGCAGAGTTCTCGGTGTACTGCTCGATGGCGGAGACTGATAGTAGATCTTTCTCGTTGGAAGTTCTAGATGAGTTTGATCGAAATCGCCATAAACTCTCAGCTATTTAAATGTAACTCGAAGGAGAAATCCAATTTCGCGCCATCGCTCTGATTGGTTTAACTAATGCACCAATGAGCGGAGACTGGTTTTAAACAATAGGGAAAGGCATCCTGTTGTTTTGTAGGCCTAATTAACTCGCTCAGAGAGAAGTGGAGATGCGATCCCGTGGACCCGTGGAACAATAGATCGCTTAAACGGTTCGAACAATAGAGGGGTAAGCAGATCTGGGTTCATGGAAGACCATAGCACGCGATCGAGAAGAGGACTATCGTATAGTGAAGTATTCCATCAAGATTTCACGAATGCGAACAGTCCTATGCTTTGTTTGACTGAAATATTGCACATTACATTTGCGGAAATCATGCGTAGTACCTCTTTTACTATCAGCTTAAAGACGCATAAACACACACACACACACACACGTGCACACATACTCAAATACCACTTCTAATTTCTTACTCATTTACATTGGAGACTGACGTGGAGCAATCAAAGTATCTTCACTCTTGTCCGAAAACTCCACATGCACCACCCCGTTTTACTGGAAAACAAATGACAACGAAGATTCGTGTACCTTTTACACACATTAGTATGTATATTTTGTGTGTGTGTGGGGGGGGGGGTGCACGTCTTTCCATACTCTCTCTCCCTTTCTCTTCTTTCACATCTTTCGACACCAACCGCACGGCAGTTTTAACGATGAAACGACAGAAGAAATATACTAGTGGCCGAAAGGTTGGCGTGCAATTGATTACGTGTCATAATTTATTACAGAAATTGCAGCGACGTGCTGTTACAAAACATTACGATAATGTAAAATGCACATTAGATACGATAAAAAGTTCACAGTTCATATCGTGCAATTACTGTAGTGTAATGTAGGCCTAAATAGTGCATAATTATGAAGTGTATATATATTCGTGGGCTTGTGTGTCCCTACTTTCACACTTTATCTCTCCCTGATTCTGTTCTTTCACATCTTTCGACATCCACTGCAAAACATTGAAAACGACAGAGAAAAGACATATAAAAAGTTGATTATTATGTGGCATATTTATTACAGAAATCCAGCGACATGCTGTTACAAAAACAATTACAAAAGAGATGTATACAAAGCATACACTGTATTACATTTACTACTAAAAAGTTCACAGTTCCAGCCCATGATGTGTACTGCAGTCGTCAAACATCCACATGTGAGTCGCCGGTAGTCTCTGATTTTAGTCCATCTTGTAAGCTTTCATCGCGGCGCCTCTGATGCTGCGGTAGTACCTCAGCATGCCTGCCTCGTTGAAGTGAACTCCATCCTGCATGAAGAGCTTGCTGTGGTTCAGGGCGAAGGAGCGATGCCGCCAGAAGTGGACGTTGGGTGACTCCTGCCTGTTCCGTCCTTGCTTTCGTTCTTGTCCTTGTCATAGTCTTTTCTTTCTGTTTGTTTCGCCTGACGTCATATGATGTCAAAAATTTTCATACATGGAGTCCTTGATGGATCTTGAGATGCCCTCATCTCCCAGAGTAATTCACAAAATTTACAAGCTATGCTTCTCTTGTGAATTCCTCTTTCCATCGTATACAGTAAAAAAAAAATAAAATTATATTTGCTTACTTGTTTATTTATTGAAATACAAAGTTGATATTACTATAATTGTATCCATGCTTTTATTGAAGCTTATTTGATTCAAAATTCCTTGAAATATTCTGTACTTGATATAAACGTTACGTATATTTTAAAATCATTTTATGCCCCGTTTGGTCAGAAGATTATCAAAACAATTGTAAAAAAAAACCCTCACAATAACCCAATTGTAAAATTTACACAACAGTCGTATCCTTTGCTGTTATGTATGTACCCATAGTACGGGGAGCTATGAAGCCCTATTTTCGACTTACTCAACTGAATTTCAATGATATTTATTTTGTATGGACTCCAATTTCTCTTAATCATTTTATCCAATAAAGAAAAATATTATTCTATTGTACATCTTGTGGGGCGTTGTGGCATAATGGATACAACTCCCGACTCCGAATCAGAGGACCTGAGTTCGACTCCCGACCAGTGCTTATGTCCTTGGACAAGATGTTTTTAACTCACATGTCCCTCTCAACTTATGTGTATAAATGGGTACCTGGCAACGCTTTAGGTTAATGATAATGGCAGGGCCCTCTGGTAGGCCAAAGCAGTGGCAACACTGAAGAGATAGATAGATAGATAGACAGATAGATACTTTATTTTATGCAAATCAATATACATAAGTTACATAATCATGAAAATGTAGAAAACATACTAAATAAATTTAAAAAAGAGTCGTTTGACTTGCAAAAAACAACGATATAAAAGGAAATTAGTGATATAATATACAGTATGCATGTCTATGCAGCAGGGATTGCAATATTGTAGTTAAGAAGCGATTTTGCAGAGGGCCGCCATTGTAAGCATTGCTTGAAAGGATGGCCGGCACGAGGAAAAGGTAGACACGTACTAGATTCGTAACAATACAAACTCTGCTGCGAAGATTGCAGGGGTAAATAAACTTTGATGTGTGATGGTGGTGAATGTGCGTGCAAGCGCAAGTGCTTGAAAGTGCACAAGGGCAGATAGGCTGGAATTTAAAATAATAGAATTGGTTTGCTGGAAGAGGGAACGATATGCGATGTTGCTATCGAGAGACCAACATTAGTCATATTAATTATTTGTTTTTAGTTCGTATTTGAAGTATACTGTAATAAAGTGTGCTTTATAAAGTTTGCTTTGAATTAAAACAAGGCTACCATGGAGAAAGTAAGACCTTACTATATCACTGTCACCAATTATCATTGTATTTTAATTATTTTATATCCCCAGTTGAAGTCTCTTACGAGAGTCGTTTGACATTATAACCACTACTGTATTCTGTGTAGTTGTGTACGTGCTTATGAATATTGTACATCTTCTGGGGGCGTTGTGGCATCATGGATACAACTCCCGACTCCGAATCAGAGGACCTGAGTTCGACTCCCGACCAGTGCTTATGTCCTTGGACAAGATGTTTTTAACTCACATGTCCCTCTCAACTTATGTGTATAAATGAGTACCTGGCAACGCTAGGTTAATGATAATGGCAGGGCCCTCTGGTAGGCCAAAGCAGTGGCAACACTGAAGAGGCTACCATGGAGAAAATAAGACCTTATTATACCATTACCATCAATTATTATTGTATTTGAAATATTTCATATCCCCAGTTGAAGTCTCTTACGAGAGTCGCTTAATATTATGCAAGTTACGTAGTCTGTGTAGTTGTGTACGTGTTTATGAGTACGTGTGATTGTGTTCATGAACAGTACTTCCACACACACACACACTCTCTCTTCGATCAGATGTTTTGACAAGCACTAACAGATGAAAAGACAGTTATTTGTAAGTGGCATAATATACTTTATTATAGAAACCCAGCGACATGCTGTTACAAGAATATCAATTACAAATGTAAAGTACACATAGACACGATAAAAAGTCCACAGTTCCAGCCCATGATAAGTAAACTGCGGTCGTCAAACATTCACATGTGAGTCGCAGGTAGTAAAGTCTCTGATATCTAGTCCATCTTGTAAGCTTTCATCACGGCGCCTCTGATGGTGCGGAAGTACTTCAGCATGCCTGCCTCGTTGAAGTGAAGTCCATCCTGCATGAAGAGCTTGTTGTGGTTCTGGGTGAAGGCGCGATGCCGCCAGAAGTGGACGTTGGGTAGGTTTTCCAGGAACTTGGCGAGGAGCCGGTTGGTGTCGTGTACGGCTGCGTTGAAGTCGGTCTTCCACTTAGGGACGAAGAGCCGGGGGATGATGCCGCAGACGACAACGTGACGGACTCCAGGAATGCGAGCTATGCGGAGGGCAAGATCTAGGAGGGCGGTGACTGTGGATTCGGTGGTTGCACCTAGCTCGCAGAGATCGTTAGAGCCGAGATCGATGACCACGGCGTCGGGCGACAGCTCCCAGACGAGATCGAGCTGCGATGAGGCTGAGAAGACGTTACCAGGCTGGGTATATCCGACGTCGTGAAGAAAGGCGAGTACAGAAGACTTCTCTAGAGCCAGGTTGTTTCGGGTTGGATCCCGCTCGATGAAGCTGTTGAGGCTGCCAATGTAGCTGTGGCCGAGGACCAAAACGACAGGTGGTTCGCGATCGGACTCGCAACTTCCAGTCGACATCGTGATGACTTCGTACTCGAGGATGTAGCGGGAGAAGCTGGGTATAGAGTTCTCGATGTGCTGCTCGATGGCGGAGACTGATGTCAATGCTTATAGCAGATCTTTCTAGTTGAAAGTTCTAGATGAGTTTGATCGAAATCGCCATAAACTCTCAACTATTTAAATGCAACTCGAAGGTAAAATCCAGTTTCCCGCCATCGCTCTGATTGGCTAAACTAATGTGCCAATGAGCGGAGACTGTTTTAAACAATAGGGAAAGGCATTCCGTTGTTATGTAGGCCTAATTACTGGTAACTCGCTCAGAGAGGAGTGGAGATGCTATCCCGTGGACCCATGGAACAATAGATCGCTTAAACGGTTCGGACAATAGAGGGGCGAACAGGTCTGGGTTCGTGGAAGACCATGGCACGCGCTCGAGAAGAGGGCTATCATAGCGAAGTATTCCATCAAGACTTCACGGATTCGCCCAGTCCTATACCGTGTTTAACTGAAATATTGCGCATTACATTTGCGGAAGTCATGCGTTGTACCTCTTTTACTATCAGCTTAAAGACGCATTAAAAAAAAAAAACACACACACACTCACGTGCACACATACTCAAATACCACTTCTAATTATTTATTCATTTACATTGGAGACTGACGTGGAAAAATCGAAGTATCTTCACTCATTTTGTCCGACAACTTCCCATGCACCGGTTTTACTGGAAAACAAGTGACAACGAAGATTCTTGTACCTTTTACACTCATTTGTAGTATGTGTGTGTGTGTGTGGGGGGGGGGGGGGGGGGGGAGGGGGTACTATTGGTGATGTTGTGATACGCTCGGGGATACAGTTCACATCTACAGTATACTACTAATGTACCTGTCCGTTTTGCATATCTGTAGTCGAATTGTATACTATCCAAATGAGTCAATTAGTCAAATCATGGCAATAAAGAAAATATTTTGTACATTTAGTATTTTTCATAATATGTTCATATCCACAGATGAAGCATTGAATGTTTGTGTGTCGCTTGATATTATGCAACTACCTATACTTTCTATCTCTCTCTCTCTCTCTCTCTCTTTTCACATCTTTCGACACCCATTGCATGGCACTTTTAACGATGAAACGATAGATGAAATACGGCCGAAAAGTTGGCGTACACATTGATAATGGTGTGGCATAACTTATTACAGAAATCCAGCGACATGCTGTTACAGGAGAATCAATTACGAACGTACAAACTCGAAGGTGATATCCAGTTTCCCGCCATCGTTCTGATTGGTTAAACTAATGCACCAATGAGCGTAGCCTGGTTTGACACAATAAGGGAAGCCATCCCATTGTTTTCCAATTAACTCGCTCGGAGAGGAGCGGAGGTGCGATCCCGTGGACCAGCGTGGAACAATAGATCGCTTAAACGGTTAGAACAATAGAGGGGCGAGCAGATCTGGGTTCGTTGAAGACCATGGCACGCGATCGAGAAGAGGACTATCATAGTGAAGTATTCCATCAAGACTTCACGAGTTTGCCCAGTCCTATAATTGTTTAACTGAAAATATTGCACATTAAAATTTCGGAAATTTTGCGTAGTACCTCTTTAATCATCAGCAAAAACACATACACTCTCACACACACACGTGCACACATACTCAAATACCGATAAAAATAACAAAACAAAAACCCAACCCCCAAAAAAAACAACAACAACAACAACAACAACAACAACAACTATACCACCGGTAACTTGAACGACGATGTCCTACTCAATAGCATGACATGCGTACATATAGATATAATAAATAAAGCAACACGAAACCATTATCAATTGGAAACAAGGCTGCACTGACAAATTTCATGCCAATCTATATCACCACCGTGTATTTAAACGTACGCATCAATTTGTGTGTATGTAAAAGTCTTTGTATAAATATGTGAATATTACATAAATGTTTGCGCGTATAATATGTACGTGCATACTATTATAATGTCAGTGTTTTTTTTATGTGCAACTGTGAGAAGTGTGGCAGAGTGACCAATGAAACTTATACAGAATAAACGACAGATTACATGCTTACAAACTGTGTCTGTAGCAAAAAAGAAAGATATGGTGATGTTGCATGGGGAATTGAACAAAATAATAATGGATAAAGATACTAACAGTGGTTTGCCGGCAGTGAAAATAGATGAATAACATATAAACATGCTACATTTGCGTATCAATAACTATTAGATGTATTGATATTGTATCGTTACAATTCGCTTACAGTGCTCTTTTGTGTGTATTCTTAACTTCCTCAAGGCTCAATTCACAAAGTTTTCAACTTCGAGTGTTTACAATGATGCATTTACGTATTCTTTGCGAGCTTGGTACTATGTATATCGAAATTATTTTTAATTAGATATTCACACTACATGTAAACATGTATATATATATATATATATATATATATATATATATATATATATGTATATATATATATATATATGTATATATATGTATATATATATATATATATATATATATATATATATATGTATATTTTCATTCCTTTATGTTGGACAGTGACGTGGACCAATTAGAATATCATGACTCAATTGTCTGAAAACTTCACATGCACCGGTTTTACTGGAAAACAAGTGACAACGAAGATTCATGTATCTTTTACACACATGTATGTGTGTAAAAGATACATAGTATGTGTATGTGTGTGTGTGTGTGGGGGGGGGGTACTATTGGTGATGTTGTCATATGCTCGGGGAAACAGTTCACATCTATCCAGTTTATATACTACTAAAGCACCTGTCCGTTTTGCGTATCTGTAGTTGAATTGTATACTATCCAAATGAGTCATTTAGTCAAATCATCGCAATAAAGAAAAATATATGTATACGTTTAGTATTTTGTACAATATTGTCGTATCCACAGATGAAGCTTTGAATGTTGGTGAGTTGCTTGATTTTATGCAACTATCGTAGTCTGTGTAGTTGTGTACGTGTGTGTGTGTTTGTGTGTGTGTGGGTTTTTTGTGTGTGTGTGTGCACCCCCTTCCAGACATTCTCTCTCTCTTTCTTCTTTCACATCTTTCGACACCCACTGCACGGCACTTTTAACGACGAAACGACAGATGAAATACGGCCGAAAAGTTGGCGTGCACATTGATAATGGTGTGGCATAACTTATTACAGAAATCCAGCGACATGCTGTTACAGGAGAATCAATTACGAACGTACAAACTCGAAGGTGATATCCAGTTTCCCGCCATCGTTCTGATTGGTTAAACTAATGCACCAATGAGCGTAGCCTGGTTTGACACAATAAGGGAAGCCATCCCATTGTTATCCAATCATGCCGTCAATTCCTCGTTTGAGGCGAGTCCCCATCGTGGGTTTACCCAAAGTGGGGTGCGTATATTTGTCGTTTGGGAGTTGGGAGTCGAAGTACTTGTCCATTGCAAATAAACTTTCTGCTCAGGCGTGACAAACCTGGAGGCCAAGCCAGGGTTTGATGACTCCAGCAGCTGTCGTATTACGTAAGAGCATGATAAGGATATCTGCCTGTGGCAGACCATTCAAAGTGAACTCAATTTTCTCTATCCTTTTTAAAGTTTTCAATTTTATATTCTATTGAGAAATTCTATGGTCATCCATTTTACATTTCGAACGAAAAAAATCGACCCGTAAATAACGAAAATACAGGAATAAGAAGGAGAGCATTGCCAGTTAAGCCGGTGCTATTTGGCAGTGAGTTACAACGGGGAGGTGAGACTACTCCCTGGTTACAATCAGCCTGCTGACTGGATCGTTGAGAAAGCAGCTGTCGTATTACGTAAGAGCATGATAAGGATATCTGCCTGTGGCAGACCATTCAAAGTGAACTCAATTTTCTCTATCCTTTCTAAAGTTTTCAATTTTATATTCTATTGAGAAATTCTATGGTCATCCATTTTACATTTCGAATGAAAAAAATCGACCAGTAAATAACGAAAATACAGGAATAAGAAGGAGATCATTGCCAGTTTGCCGGTGCTGACAATGTGCTATTTGGCAGTGAGTTACAACGGGGAGGTGAGACTACCTCCCTGGTTACAATCAGCCTGCTGACTGGATCTTTCAAAGAGAGAGAGAGGGAGAGAGAGAGAGAGAGAGGGAGGGGGAGAGCGAGGGGAGAGAGGGAGGGAGAGGGGGGAGAGATGGGGGAGGGAGAAGGTGAGAGCAAAATGGAATGACAATAGTTCCGGTCACTACAGTACAGGCATGCTCTGTCTGCATACGCTGAATGTCTACACTCACACACACACGTGTTACACGTACACACACACACGCACCATGAAAACCAAAACAATCTCCTCCTCTCGCGGTGCCCCCCCCCCCCCTCCTGTGGCGCTGTGGCGATGACTGATGCTTAGATTAGGCCAGGGTCAAGAAACAGGTGTTTTATATCTTTGACTTTAAGTCATTGATTGCCAAGATATGCACTGGCATTATTTTCTGGGGTGTAGCCTCTTCAAACGAGAGATTTGCGTCATGTAACTCGCTCGGAGAGGAGCGGAGGTGCGATCCCGTGGACCAGCGTGGAACAATAAATCGCTTAAACGGTTAGAACAATAGAGGGGCGAGCAGATCTGGGTTCGTTGAAGACCATGGCACGCGATCGAGAAGAGGACTATCATAGTGAAGTATTCCATCAAGACTTCGAGTTTGCCCAGTCCTATAATTGTTTAACTAAAATATTGCACATTAAAATTTCGGAAATTTTGCGTAGTACCTCTTTAATCATCAGCAAAAACACATACACACACACACACACACACACACACACACACACACACACACTCACATGTGCACACATACTCAAATACCGATAAAAATAACAAAACAAAAACCCAACCCCCCCCCAAAAAAAAAAAAAAAAACAACAACAACAACAACAACTATACCACCGGTAACTTGAACGACGATGTCCTACTCAATAGCATGACATGCGTACATATAGATATAATAAATAAAGCAACACGAAACCATTATCAATTGGAAACAAGGCTGCACTGACAAATTTCATGCCAATCTATATCTCCACCGTGTATGTAAACGTACGCATCAATTTGTGTGTATGTTAAAGTCTTTGTATAAATATGTGAATATTACATAAATGTTTGCGCGTATAATATGTACGTGCATACTATTATAATGTCAGTGTTTTCTTTATGTGCAACTGTGAGAAGTGTGGCAGAGTGACCAATGAAACTTATACAGAATAAACGACAGATTACATGCTTACAAACTGTGCCTGTAGAAAAAAAGAAAGATATGGTGATGTTGCATGGGGAATTGAACAAAATAATAATGGATAAAGATACTAACATTGTTTTTCCGGCAGTGAAAATAGATGAATAACATATAAACATGCTACATTTGAGTATCAATAACTATTAGATGTATTGATATCGTATCGTTACAATTCGTTTACAGTGCTCTTTTGTGTGTATTCTTAACTTCCTCAAGGCTCAATTCACAAAGTTTTCAACTTCGAGTGTTTACAATGATGCATTTACGTATTCTTTGCGAGCTTGGTACTATGTATATCGAAATTATTTTTAATTAGAAATCCACACTACATGTATGCATGCATATATATGTATATATATACATATATATAAATATATATATTTATGTGAATAACAACAATAGATTTCTGCTCGGAGTCCAAGAAAGTATGGATTCACAACAGTAGTTCATATGAAAACTTCGTGAAGGACGTAGTTTTGACGAATTTTCGCCCATAGGGCTTTGTCAAGTTGATGCAATGCTATGGGCGAAAATTCATCAAAACTACGTTTTTCACGGAGTTTTCATATGAACTACTGTTGTGTGTGTATATATATATATATATATATATATATATATATTCACGCGCACACACACACACACACACACATATATGTATCTATTATATATTTACTTATTTGTTTGTTTATTCATTCATTTACGTTCGACAGTGACGTGGACCAATTACAATATCATGACTCAATTGTATGAAAACTTCACATGCACCCGTTATACTGGAAAACAAGACAGTGACAACGAAGATTCATGTACCTTTTACACACATTAGTATGTGTATGTGTGTGTGTGTGTGTGTGTGTGTGTGTGTGTGTGGGGAGGGGGGTACTATTGGTGATGTTGTGATATGCTCGGGGAAACAGTTCACATCTATACAGTTTATATACTACTAAAGCACCTGTCCGTTTTGCATATCTGTAGTTGAATTGTGTACTATCCAAATAAGTCATTGAGTCAAATCATCGCAATAAAGAAAAATATATTTATACGTTTAGTATTTTGTACAATATTTTCGTATCCACAGATGAAGCCTTGAATGTTGATGAGTTGCTTGATTTTATGCAACTATCGTAGTCTGTGTAGTTGTGTACGTGTGTGTGTTTTTTTTGTGTGTGCACCCCCTTCCAGACTTTCTCTCTCTCTTTCTTCTTTCACATCTTTCGACACCCACTGCACGGCACTTTTAACGACGAAACGACAGATGAAATACGGCCGAAAAGTTGGTGTGTACATTGATAATGGTGTGGCATAACTTATTACAGAAATCCAGCGACATGCTGTTACAGGAGTATCAATTACGAATGTACAAACACGAAGGTGAAATCCAGTTTCCCGCCATCGTTCTGATTGGTTAAACTAATGCACCAATGAGCGTAGAGTGGTTTGAGACAATAAAGGAAGCCATCCCATTGTTATCCAATTATCTCGCTCGGAGAGGAGCGGAGATGTGATCCCGTGGACCAGCGTAGAACAATAGATCACTTAAACGGTTCGTACAATGAAGGGGCGAGCAGATCTGGGTTCGTGGATACCATGGCACGCGATCGAGAAGAGGACCAAGTATTCCATCAAGACTTCACGAATTCGCCCAGTCCTATAGCTTGTTTAACTGAAATTGTGCACATTTTCGGAAATCATGCGTAGTACCTCTTTAATCATCAGCTAAAAAACACGAACAAACACTCACACACACACACACACACACCCACACTCACACGTGCACACATACTAAAATACCAATCAAAAAAACAAACAAACAAACAAGACACTCAGTGCTCATCTCTAAGAGCTTCTCGCCACATGGGTGTCTCATGAATATGAAATGATTATGTACGAGTATATAAATTCAAAGTAATTGTTTCTATTTTTCCTTCATAATAAGCACTTGGCTTTTCTCTATCAGAAAGCAGGGGCGTGTTATTCAAAAAGTGATTATGTCCGTAACGAGGAAATATGTGAGGGAATTTTATGAAGTGTGCATTTCCTTAAGAAAAAAAAAACAAACAACCAACCTCCTTCGTTTATGGTGTACAAAAACAAACAAACGAACAATCAAACAAACAAAGTACCAACTGTATCTTGGTGATGTGATATGCTCGGGGAAACAGTTCAAATCTATCCAGTTTATATACTACTAAAGCACCTGTCCGTTTTGCGTATCTGTAGTTGAATTGTATACTATATCCAAATGAGTCATTGAGTCAAATCATCGCAATAAAGAAAAATATATGTATACGTTTAGTATTTTGTACAATATTTTCGTATCCACAGATGCAGCCTTTAATGTTGGTAAGTTGCTTGATTTTATGCAACTATCGTAGTCTGTGTAGTTGTGTACGTGTGTGTGTTTGCGTGTGTGTGTGTGTGTGTGTGTTTTTTTGTGTGTGTGTGCACCCCCTTCCAGACTTTCTCTCTCTCTTTCTTCTTTCACATCTTTCGACACCCACTGCACGGCACTTTTAACGACGAAACGACAGATGAAATACGGCCGAAAAGTTGGCGTGCACATTGATAATGGTGTGGCATAACTTATTACAGAAATCCATGCTGTTACAGGAAAATCAATTACGAACGTACAAACTCGAAGTTGAAATCTAGTTTCCCGCCATCGTTCTGATTGGTTTATTTAACACACCAATGAGCGTAGACTGGTTTGACACAATAGGGAAAGCCATCCTATCGTTATGTAATTAAGTTGATCGGAGAGGAACGGAGATGCGATCCCGTGGACCAGCGTGGAACAAAAGAGCGCTAAACGCTTTGAACAATAGAGGGACAAGCACATCTGGGTTCGTGGAAGACCATGGCACGCGACCGAGAAGAGAACTATCATTGGGACACATTCCATCAAGACTTCACGAATTCGCCCATTCCTATAGCTTGTTTAACTGAAATAATGGATTTCGCATGATTTCGGAAATCATGCGTAGTACCTCTTTAATCATCAGCTAAAACAAACACAAACACTCACACACACACGCACACACACACACACATACTCACACATACTCAAATACCAATGAAAAAACAACAACACAAAAACAAAACCAAGACCCACAGTGCTCATCTCTAAGAGCTTCGCGCCATGTTGGTTTCTAATGAGTATGAAATGATTGTTGTATATATAAATTCAACGAAATTATTTCTACCTTTTCCTTCATAATGAGCACATGGCTCTCCTCTATCACAAATCATTGAAAACATTGAACAGTGTAACAGAAGAAAAGGACCTGGGGGTTTGGATAAGAGATGGCCTAAAAGTTGCAAAACAATGTGCAGAAGCAACCAAGAAAGCAAACCAAACACTTGGCATGGTCAAACGCTCCTTCAAACACAGAAGTTCTGAAATAATCATGCAACTGTACAAGTCGCTGATCAGGCCCCATCTTGATTACTGTATCCAAGTGTGGAAACCACATCTACAAAAGGACATCAAACTGTTGGAAGGAGTGCAGAGAAGAACCACCAAACTCATCCCAAGCTGCATAAGACACCTTCCGTACGAAGAAAGACTCCAGAAACTCCACCTCACTACACTAGAAGATAGACACAAAAGAGCAGACTTAATCCAAACCTACAGAATATTCAATAAGATTGATAGAATCAACCCAACAGAGATCTTCCAACTATCAACACATCAGAGCACAAGAGGACACCAACTCAAAATCCAGAAGCAACACATGAGAGTTGACGCCAGGAAATACACGTTCAGTCAAAGGGTAATTCAAGACTGGAACAATCTCCCCCCAGCAGCAGTTCACGCAATGTCAATAAACAGCTTCAAAACAGAATTAAGACTATCAATGGGTTACTGAGGGCGAATAGCCCCCCTCACCCTAGCCGCACTACATTGGTACACTACCAAGACGGATGCGGCCCTTCAGTAAGTTCAAGCAGGGGCATGTTACTCAGTTGTGTAATTCCTTTAAAAAAGATCTCATTTGTTTATGGTGTAATAAAAAAACACAAAAAACTATACCACCGTTTTCTTGAACAACGATGTCCTATTACTCGATATCATAACATGCGTACATATAGATATAACGAACAAAACAACCATGAAACCATTATTTATTGCAGACGAGGTTACACTGACAAAATTCATGACAATTTAAATCTTTACCGTGTATGTAAATGTATAGTGCAAGAATGCGTGAGTATGTAAAAGTCTTTGTAAAAATATGTGACAGTTACATAATATGTTTGTGCGTATGTACGCGAATGTATGTTTTTATAATATGCAACTGTGAGAAGTGTGGCAGAATGATCAATGAAACTGATATAGAATAAACGAAAGAATACATGCTTACAAACTGTGCCTGTAGAAAAAATATGGTGATATTGGGGATTGGAACAAAAATATTGGATGACCTGTAAAGATATCAACAGTGGTTTGCCGATAGTAAAAATAGATCTATATAACCGAGAAATATATTACATTGAGTATCTATATCTGTTAGATGTACTGATATTCTATCGTTACAATTTGTCCTTTTATATGTCTTCTTAACTTTCTCAAGGCTCAATGCACAAAATTTTCAACTTCCAGTGTTTACAATAATGCATTATATTCTTTGCGAGCTTTGTCATATGTACATTGAAATCATGTTTCACTATATACCCACACAAACAATATATATATATATATATATATATATATATATATACGCACACGCACACACACACACAAACACACACATACATATATTTATTTACATTAGACAGTGACGTGCATCAATAAAGAATTTTGCATCATTTGTCTAAAAACATCACATGCACCCGTTTTACTGGAACGTAAGTGACAACAAAGATTCTTGTACCTTTTAAACACTTTACTATGTGTATGTGTATATGTTCGTTAGTATGTGTGTGTGCGTGGAGGTTGTACTAATAGTGATATGTATGTGATACGCTAAGGGCTACATAACACCGGTCATGTTTGTTAATATGCCCGGTTGTTCAGATAATTTTCATTCTCTGTTATTAAGAATGGTACATGTAGCCAAATATATACTTGTATGTGAACTGAAATATTCTGTACTTGATATAAGCGTTTTTAAGCATTTTATGCCCTGTTTGGTCAGAAGATTAATTTAAACAATAATATAAAATCTTGTGAATTCCCCTTTCCATCGTATACAGTGGAAAAAATAAAATTATATTTGATTACTTGTTTATTTATTGAAATACAAAGTTGATATTACTATAATTGTATCTATGTTTTTGTTGAAGCTTATTTGATTCAAAATTCCTTGAAATATTCTGTACTTGATATAAACGTTACGTATATTTTAAAATCATTTTATGCCCCGTTTGGTCAGGAGATTATTAAAACAATTGTAAAAAAAAAACCCTCACAATAACCCAATTCTAAAATTTACACAACAGTCGTATCCTTTGCTGTTATGTATGTACCCATGGTACGGGGAGCTATGAAGCCTTATTTTCGACTCACTCAACTGAATTTGAATGATATTTATTTTGTATGGACTCCAATTTCTCTTAATCAAGTTATCCAATAAAAAAAAATATTATTGTATTGTTCATCTTGTGGGGCGTTGTGGCATAATGGATACAACTCCCGACTCCGAATCAGAGGACCTGAGTTCGACTCCCGACCAGTGCTTATGTCCTTGGACAAGATGTTTTTAACTCACATGTCCCTCTCAACTTATGTGTATAAATGGGTACCTGGCAACTCTTTAGGTTAATGATAATTGCAGGGCCCTCTGGTTGGCCAAAGCAGTGGCAACACTGAAGAGATAGATAGATAGATAGATAGATACTTTATTTTCTGCAAATCATTATACATAAGTTACATAATCATGAACATGTGGAAAACATACTAAGTAAATTTAAAAAAGAGTCGTTTGACTTGCATAAACAAGGATATAAAAGGAAATTAGTGATATAATATACAGTATGCATGTTTATGCAACAGGGATTGCAACAACAATTGTAGTTAAGAAGCGATTTTGCAGAGGGCCGCCATTGTAAGCATTGCTTGAAAGGATGGCCGGCCCGAGGAAAAGGTAGGCACGTACTAGATTCGTAACAATACAAATTCTGTTGCGAAGATTGCAGGGGAAAATGAACTCTGATGTGTGATGGTGGTGAATGTGCGTGCAAGCGCAAGTGTTTGAAAGTGCACAAGGGCAGATAGGCTGGAATTTAAAATAATAGAATTGGTTTGCTGGAAGAGGGAACGATTTGCGATGTTGCAATCGAGAGACCAACATTAGTCATATAAATTATTTGTTTTTAGTTCGTATTTGAAGTATACTGTAATAAAGTGTGCTTTTTAAAGTTTGCTTTGAATTAAAACAAGGCTACCATGGAGTGAGACCTTATTATATCACTGTCACCAATTATCATTGTATTTTAATTATTTTATATTCCCAGTTGAAGTCTCTTACGAGAGTCGTTTGACATTATAACCACTACAACTGTAGTCTGTGTAGTTGTGTACGTGTTTATGAATATTGT
The DNA here is from genome assembly GCA_033980235.1 of Diadema setosum. NCBI lineage: Eukaryota > Metazoa > Echinodermata > Echinoidea > Diadematoida > Diadematidae > Diadema > Diadema setosum. The sequence goes on along the minus strand of CM067069.1, from coordinate 14,085,531 downwards.
ACATCTTGTGGGGGCGTTGTGGCATCATGGATACAACTCCCGACTCCGAATCAGAGGACCTGAGTTCGACTCCTGACCAGTGCTTATGTCCTTGGACAAGATGTTTTTAACTCACATATCCCTCTCAACTTATGTGTATAAATGGGTACCTGGCAACGCTAGGTTAATGATAATGGCAGGGCCCTCTGGTAGGCCAAAGCAGTGGCAACACTGAAGAGGTTACCATGGAGAAAATAAGACCTTATTATACCATTGCCATCAATTATTGTATTTGAAATATTTCATATCCCCAGTTGAAGTCTCTTACGAGAGTCGCTTAATATTATGCAAGTTATACGTAGTCTGTGTAGTTGTGTACGTGTTTATGAGTACGTGTCATTGTGTTCATGAACATTACTTCCACACACACACACACACTCTCTCTCTCTTCGATCAGATGTTTTGACAAGCACTAACAGATGAAAAGACAGTGATTTGTAAGTGGCATAATATACTTTATTATAGAAACCCAGCGACATGCTGTTACAAGAATATCAATTACAAATGTAAAGTACACATAGGCACGATAAAAAGTCCACAGTTCCAGCCCATGATAAGTAAACTGCGGTCGTCAAACATCCACATGTGAGTCGCAGGTAGTAAAGTCTCTGATATCTAGTCCATCTTGTAAGCTTTCATCACGGCGCCTCTGATGGTGCGGAAGTACCTCAGCATGCCTGCCTCGTTGAAGTGAACTCCATCCTGCATGAAGAGCTTGTTGTGGTTCTGGGTGAAGGCGCGATGCCGCCAGAAGTGGACATTGGGTAGGTTTTCCAGGAACTTGGCGAGGAGCCGGTTGGTGTCGTGCACGGCTGCGTTGAAGTCGGTCTTCCACTTAGGGACGAAGAGCCGGGGGATGATGCCGCAGACGACAACGTGACGGACTCCAGGAATGCGAGCTATGCGGAGGGCAAGATCTAGGAGGGCGGTGACTGTGGATTCGGTGGTTGCACCTAGCTCGCAAAGATCGTTAGAGCCCAGATCGATGACCACGGCATCGGGCAACAGCTCCCAGACGAGATCGAGCTGCGATGAGGCTGAGAAGACGTTACCAGGCTGTGTATATCCGACGTCGTGAAGGAAGGCGAGTACAGAAGACTTTTCTAGAGCCAGGTTGTTTCGAGTCGGGTCCCGCTCGATGAAGCTGTTGAGGCTGCCAATGTAGCTGTGGCCGAGGACCAAAACGACTGGTGGTTCGCGATCGGACTCGCAGCTTCCAGTCGACATCGTGATGACTTGGTACTCGAGGATGTAGCGGGAGAAGCTGGGTGTAGAGTTCTCAGTGTGCTGCTCGATGGCGGAGACTGATGTCAATGATGATAGCAGATCTTTCTCGTTGGAAGTTCTAGATGAGTTTGATCGAAATCGCCATAAACTCTCAGCTATTTAAATGTAACTCGAAGGAGAAATCCAATTTCGCGCCATCGCTCTGATTGGTTTAACTAATGCACCAATGAGCGGAGACTGGTTTTAAACAATAAGGAAAGGCATCCTGTTGTTTTGTAGGCCTAATTAACTCGCTCAGAGAGGAGTGGAGATGCGATCCCGTGGACCCGTGGAACAATAGATCACTTAAACGGTTCGGACAATAGAGGGGTAAGCAGATCTGGGTTCATGGAAGACCATGGCACGCGATCGAGAAGAGGACTATCGTATAGTAAAGTATTCCATCAAGATTTCACGATTTCGAACAGTCCTATGCCTTGTTTGACTGAAATATTGCACGTTACATTTGCGGAAATCATGCGTAGTACCTCTTTTACTATCAGCTTAAAGACGCATAAAGACACACACACGTGCACACATACTCAAATACCACTTCTAAATTCTTATTCATTTACATTGGAGACTGACGTGGAGCAATCAAAGTATCTTCACTCTTGTCCGAAAACTCCACATGCACCACCCCGTTTTACTGGAAAACAATTGACAACGAAGATTCTTGTACATTTTACACACATTAGTATATATATTTTGTATGTGTTTGGGGGGGGGGGGGTGCACCCCTTCCCATACTCCCTCTCCTTCTCTCTTCTTTCACATCTTTCGACACCAACCGCACGGCAGTTTTAACGTGGACCCGTGGAACAATAGATCGCTTAAACGGTTCGGACAATAGAGGGGTAAGCAGATCTGGGTTCATGGAAGACCATGGCACGCGATCGAGAAGAGGACTATCGTATAATAAAGTATTCCATCAAGATTTCACGATTTCGAACAGTCCTATGCCTTGTTTGACTGAAATATTGCACATTACATTTGCGGAAATCATGCGTAGTACCTCTTTTCCTATCAGCTTAAAGACGCATAAACACACACACACACACACACACGAGCACACATACTCAAATACAACTTCTAATTACTTATTCATTTACATTGGAGACTGACGTGGACAAAGTCGGACAAGAGTGAAGTATCTTCACTCTTGTCCGAAAACTTCACATGCACCACCCCGTTTTACTGGAAAACAAGTGACAACGAAGATTGTTGTACATTACACACATTAGTATGTATATTTTGTGTGTGTGTGTGTGTGGGGGGGGGGGGGGGTGCACCCCTTTCCATACTCCCTCTCCTTCTCTCTTCTTTCACATCTTTCGACACCAACCGCACGGCAGTTTTAACGATGAAACGACAGAAGAAATGTACTAGTGGCCGAAAGGTTGGCGTGCAATTGATTATGTGTCATAATTTATTACAGAAATTGCAGCGATGTGCCGTTACAAAACATTACGATAATGTACAATGCACATTACATACGATAAAAAGTTCACAGTTTCAGCCCATGATAAGTAAACTGCAGTCGTCAAACATCCACACGTGAGTCGCAGGTAGTAAATGCAACTCGAATGTGAAATCCAGTTTCCCGCCATCGCTCTGATTGGTTTATTTAACACACCAATGAGCGTAGACTGGTTTGACACAATTGGGAAAACCATTCTATTGTTATGTAATTAACTTGATCGGAGAGGAATGGAGATGCGATCCCGTGGACCAGCGTGGAACATCGCTTAATCGGTTCGTACAATGGAGGGAGAGCAGATCTAGGTTCGTGGAAGACCATTGCACGCGATCGAGAAGAGGACAATCATAGTGAAGTATTCCATCAAGACTTCACGATTCGAACAATCCTATAGCTTGTTTAACTGAAATATTGCACGTTACATTTTCGGCAATCACGTGTAGTACCTCTTTAAGTATCAGGTAAAACACGCACAAAGAAACACACACACAGACACACATACACACGTACTCACACGCGCACACATACTCAAGTAACAATCGAAAAAAAAATACAAGCAAGACACTCAGTGCTCATCTCTATAAGAGCTTCTCGCCACATGGGTTTCTCATGAGTATGAAATATTATATATATATAAATTCAAAGTAATTATTTCTACTTTTCCTTCATAATAAGCACTTGGTTTTCCTCTATCAGAAAGCAGGGGCATGTTATTCAAGAAGTAATTATGTCCGTAACGAGGAAATATGTAAGGGAATTTTCTGAAGTGTGCAATTCCTGAAAAAACCCCAACATCCAACCTCCTGTGCTTATGGTGTACAAAAAACAAACAAACAAACAAACAAACAAACAATCAATCAAACAAACAAACTACCACCTGTATTTTGAATGTCGATGACATACTCAATATTATTACATGCATACATATAGATATAATTGATAAAGCAACCACGAAACCATTATTTATTGCAAACAACGTGACACTGACAAAATTCATGACAATTTTAATCTTTACCGTGTATGTAAACGTGTAGTGTATGAATATGTGTGTGTGCAAAAGTGTTGTAGAAATATGTGAATATTACGTTTGTTTGTGCGTATGAACGTGCATGTATGTGTTTTTTATGTGCAACTGTGAGAAGTGTGACAGAGAGATCCATGAAACTGATAAAGAATAAACGAAAGATTACATGCTTACAAATTTGCAATTGATTATGCGGAATAACTTATTACAGAAATTCCATATACGATATGCGACGTTGCTATCGAGAGACCAACATTAGTCATATTAATTATTTGTTTTTAGTTCGTATTTGAAGTATACTGTAATAAAGTGTGCTTTATAAAGTTTGCTTTGAATTAAAACAAGGCTACCATGGAGAAAGTAAGACCTTACTATATCACTGTCACCAATTATCATTGTATTTTAATTATTTTATATCCCCAGTTGAAGTCTCTTACGAGAGTCGTTTGACATTATAACCACTACTGTATTCTGTGTAGTTGTGTACGTGCTTATGAATATTGTACATCTTCTGGGGGCGTTGTGGCATCATGGATACAACTCCCGACTCCGAATCAGAGGACCTGAGTTCGACTCCTGACCAGTGCTTATGTCCTTGGACAAGATGTTTTTAACTCACATATCCCTCTCAACTTATGTGTATAAATGAGTACCTGGCAACGCTAGGTTAATGATAATGGCAGGACCCTCTGGTAGGCCAAAGCAGTGGTAACACTGAAGAGGCTACCATGGAGAAAATAAGACCTTATTATACCATTACCATCAATTATTATTGTATTTGAAATATTTCATATCCCCAGTTGAAGTCTCTTACGAGAGTCGCTTGATGTTATGCAAGTTACGTAGTCAGTGTAGTTGTGTACGTGTTTATGTGTACGTGTTTATGAGTACGTGTGGTTGTGTTCATGAACATTACTTCCACACACACACACACACTCTCTCTTCGATCAGATGTTTTGACAAGCACTAACAGATGAAAAGACAGTGATTTGTAAGTGGCATAATATACTTTATTATAGAAACCCAGCGACATGCTGTTACAAGAATATCAATTACAAATGTAAAGTACACATAGACACGATAAAAAGTCCACAGTTCCAGCCCATGATAAGGAAACTGCGGTCGTCAAACATCCACATGTGAATCGCAGGTAGTAAAGTCTCTGATATCTAGTCCATCTTGTAAGCCTTCATCACGGCGCCTCTGATGGTGCGGAAGTACCTCAGCATGCCTGCCTCGTTGAAGTGAACTCCATCCTGCATGAAGAGCTTGTTGTGGTTCTGGGTGAAGGCGCGATGCCGCCAGAAGTGGACATTGGGTAGGTTTTCCAGGAACTTGGCGAGGAGCCGGTTGGTGTCGTGCACGGCTGCGTTGAAGTCGGTCTTCCACTTAGGGACGAAGAGCCGGGGGATGATGCCGCAGACGACAACGTGACGGACTCCAGGAATGCGAGCTATGCGGAGGGCAAGATCTAGGAAGGCGGTGACTGTGGATTCGGTGGTTGCACCTATCTCGCAAAGATCGTTAGAGCCCAGATCGATGACCACGGCATCGGGCAACAGCTCCCAGACGAGATCGAGCTGCGATGAGGCTGAGAAGACGTTACCAGGCTGTGTATATCCGACGTCGTGAAGGAAGGCGAGTACAGAAGACTTCTCTAGAGCCAGGTTGTTTCGAGTCGGGTCCCGCTCGATGAAGCTGTTGAGGCTGCCAATGTAGCTGTGGCCGAGGACCAAAACGACTGGTGGTTCGCGATCGGACTCGCAGCTTCCAGTCGACATCGTGATGACTTGGTACTCGAGGATGTAGCGGGAGAAGCTGGGTGTAGAGTTCTCGGTGTGCTGCTCGATGGCGGAGACTGATGTCAATGATGATAGCAGATCTTTCTCGTTGAAAGTTCTAGATGAGTTTGATCGAAATCGCCATAAACTCTCAACTATTTAAATGCAACTCGAAGGTGAAATCCAGTTTCCCGCCATCGCTCTGATTGGCTAAACTAATGTGCCAATGAGCGGAGACTGTTTTAAACAATAGGGAAAGGCATTCCGTTGTTATGTAGGCCTAATTACTGGTAACTCGCTCAGAGAGGAGTGGAGATGCTATCCCGTGGACCCATGGAACAATAGATCGCTTAAACGGTTCTGACAATAGAGGGGCGAACAGGTCTGGGTTCGTGGAAGACCATGGCACGCGCTCGAGAAGAGGGCTATCATAGCGAAGTATTCCATCAAGACTTCACGGATTCGCCCAGTCCTATACCGTGTTTAACTGAAATATTGCGCATTACATTTGCGGAAATCATGCGTTGTACCTCTTTTACTATCAGCTTAAAGACGCATAAAAAAAAACACACACACACACACTCACGTGCACACATACTCAAATACCACTTCTAATTATTTATTCATTTACATTGGAGACTGACGTGGAGAAATCGAAGTATCTTCACTCATTTTGTCCGACAACTTCCCATGCACCGGTTTTACTGGAAAACAAGTGACAACGAAGATTCTTGTACCTTTTACACTCATTTGTAGTATGTGTGTGTGTGTGTGGGGGGGGGGGGGTAGGGGGTACTAATGGTGATGTTGTGATACTCTCGGGGATACAGTTCACATCTACAGTATACTACTAATGTACCTGTCCGTTTTGCATATCTGTAGTCGAATTGTATACTATCCAAATGAGTCAGTTAGTCAAATCATGGCAATAAAGAAAATATTTTGTACATTTAGTATTTTTTATAATATGTTCATATCCACAGATGAAGCATTGAATGTTTGTGTGTCGCTTGATATTATGCAACTACCTATACTTTCTATCTCTCTCTCTCTCTCTTTCTCTCTCTTTTCACATCTTTCGACACCCATTGCATGGCACTTTTAACGATGAAACGATAGATGAAATACGGCCGAAAAGTTGGCGTGCACATTGATAATGGTGTGGCATAACTTATTACAGAAATCCAGCGACATGCTGTTACAGGAGAATCAATTGCGAACGTACAAACTCGAAGGTGATATCCAGTTTCCCGCCATCGTTCTGATTGGTTAAACTAATGCACCAATGAGCGTAGCCTGGTTTGACACAATAAGGGAAGCCATCCCATTGTTATCCAATTAACTCGCTCGGAGAGGAGCGGAGGTGCGATCCCGTGGACCAGCGTGGAACAATAGATCGCTTAAACGGTTAGAACAATAGAGGGGCGAGCAGATCTGGGTTCGTTGAAGACCATGGCACGCGATCGAGAAGAGGACTATCATAGTGAAGTATTCCATCAAGACTTCACGAGTTTGCCCAGTCCTATAATTGTTTAACTGAAATATTGCACATTAAAATTTCGGAAATTTTGCGTAGTACCTCTTTAATCATCAGCAAAAACACATACACTCACACACACACACACACACACACACACACACACTCACACGTGAACACATACTCGAATACCGATAAAAATAACAAAACAAAAACCCAACCCCCCCCCCAAAAAAAAAACCAAAAAAAAAAAAACAACAACAACAACTATACCACCGGTAACTTGAACGACGATGTCCTACTCAATAGCATGACATGCGTACATATAGATATAATAAATAAAGCAACACGAAACCATTATCAATTGGAAACAAGGCTGCACTAACAAATTTCATGCCAATCTATATCTCCACCGTGTATGTAAACGTACGCATCAATTTGTGTGTATGTAAAAGTCTTTGTATAAATATGTGAATACTACATAAATGTTTGCGCGTATAATATGTACGTGCATATAATGTCAGTGTTGTTTTTTTTATGTGCTACTGTGAGAAGTGTGGCAGAGTGAACAATGAAACTGATACAGAATAAACGAAAGATTACATGCTTACAAACTGTGCCTGTAGAAAAAAAGAAAGATATGGTGATGTTGCATGGGGAATTGAACAAAATAATAATGGATAAAGATATTAACAGTGGTTTGCCGGCAGTGAAAATAGATGAAACATATAAACATACTACATTTGAGTATCAATAACTATTAGATGTATTGATATTGTATCGTTATAATTCGTTTACAGTGCTCTTTTGTGTGTATTCTTAACTTCCTCAAGGCTCAATTCACAAAGTTTTCAACTTCGAGTGTTTACAATGATGCATTTACGTATTCTTTGCGAGCTTGGTACTATGTATATCGAAATTATTTTTAATTAGAAATTCACACTACATGTATGCATGTATATATATATATATATATATATATATATATATATATATATGAATAACAGCAATAGGTTTCTGCTCGGAGTCTAAGAAAGTATGGATTCACAACAGTAGTTCATATGAAAACTTCGTGAAGGACGTAGTTTTGACGAATTTTCGCCCATAGGGCTTTGTGATATTGATGCAATGCTATGGGCGAAAATTCATCAAAACTACGTTTTTCACGGAGTTTTCATATGAACTACTGTTGTATATATATATATATATATATATATATATTCACGCGCACACAAACACATATATGTATGTATTATATATTTACTTATTTGTTTGTTTATTCATTCATTTACGTTGGACAGTGACGTGGACCAATTAGAATATCATGACTCAATTGTCTGAAAACTTCACATGCACCCGTTTTACTGGAAAACAAGTGACAACGAAGATTCATGTACCTTTTACACACATTAGTATGTGTATGTGTGTGTGTGTGTGGGGGGGGGGGTACTATTGGTGATGTTGTGATATGCTCGGGGAAACAGTTCACATCTATCCAGTTTATATACTACTAAAGCACCTGTCCGTTTTGCATATCTGTAGTTGAATTGTATACTATCCAAATGAGTCATTTAGTCAAATCATCGCAATAAAGAAAAATATATTTATATGTTTAGTATTTTGTACAATATTGTCGTATCCACAGATGAAGCCTTGAATGTTGGTGAGTTGCTTGATTTTATGCAACTATCGTAGTCTGTGTAGTTGTGTACGTGTGTGTGTGTTTGTGTGTGTGCACCCCCTTCCAGACTTTCTCTCTCTCTTTCTTCTTTCACATCTTTCGACACCCACTGCACGGCACTTTTAACGACGAAACGACAGATGAAATACGGCCGAAAAGTTGGCGTGCACATTGATAATGGTGTGGCATAACTTTTTACAGAAATCCATGCTGTTACAGGAGAATCAATTACGAACGTACAAACTCGAAGTTGAAATCTAGTTTCCCGCCATCGTTCTGATTGGTTTATCTAACGCACCAATGAGCGTAGACTGGTTTGACACAATTGGGAAAACCATTCTATTGTTATGTAATTAAGTTGATCGGAGAGGAACGGAGATGCGATCCCGTGGACCAGCGTGGAACAAAAGAGCGCTAAGCGCTTTGAACAATAGAGGGACAAGCCCATCTGGGTTCGTGGAAGACCATGGCACGCGACCGAGAAGAGATGGTTACTATCATGGGGACATATTCCATCAACACTTCACGAATTCGCCCATTCCTATAGCTTGTTTAACTGAAATATTAGACATTACAATTTCGGAAATCATGCGAAGTACCTCTTTAATCATCAGCTAAAACATACACAAACACTCACACACACACACACACACACACACACACACACAAAAATACTCACACGTCCTCAAATACCAATGAAAAAAACAACACAAAAACAAAACCAAGACCCACCGTGCTCATCTCTAAGAGCTTCGCGCCATGTTGGTTTCTAATGAGTATGAAATGATTGTTGTATATATAAATTTAAAGAAATTTTTTCTACCTTTTCCTTCATAATGAGCACATGGCTTTCCTCTATCAGAAAGCAGCGGCATGTTACTCAGTTGTGTAATTCCTTTAATAAAGGTCTCATTTGTTTATGGTGTAAAAAAAAAAAAAAACGCAAAAAATTATACCACCGTTTTCTTGAACAACGATGTCCTATTACTCGATATCATAACATGCGTACATATAGATATAACGAACAAAACAACCATGAAACCATTATTTATTGCAGACGAGGTTACACTGACAAAATTCATGACAATTTAAATCTTTACCGTGTATGTAAACGTACAGTGCAAGAATGTGTGAATATGTAAAAGTCTTTGTATAAATATGTGACAGTTACATAATATGCTTGCGCGTATGTACGTGAATGTATGTGTTTTTATAATGTGGACCTGTTAGAAGTGTGGCAGAGTGATCCATGAAACTAATACAGAATAAACGAAAGATTACATGCTTACAAACTGTGCCTGTGGAAAAAAATATGGTGATGTTGGGGATTGGAACAAAATGATATTGGATGACCTTTAAAGATAATGGCTGATTACAGTAATGCGCCATTTCATTCCGTTTCAAATGATGACCTCTTTGAACTATTTAGGCATACAATGTCAGAATCTGATTCATGCAGTGGGGCAGATAGTACACGAATCACCCCTTATGATAATCTTGTCGCTGATAATTTGAATTCATCTGTTAATGAACTTCCCCATGATTTTAGTTCTGACTTAACTCAGAATGTTTTGTGCAATTATATCACTGTGAACCAATGTAAAGATATGTATAACAATTTTTCTGAAGATACGTTTTCTTTGCTGCATTTGAATATAAGGAGTATAAATAAACATTTTGATGAGTTTAAATTTTTGCTGGAATCTGATATAAATCAGCCATTTTCAGTCATTGGATTAAGTTAAACCTGGCTAACTTCTAATTCTGGAAATTCTTTTGCAATCGATGGGTATAATATGTTTGTCAATAATAGACCAAATAGGAGTGGTGGAGGGGTCGCGTTGTATGTATCACGTACTTTTGAATGTACTATTCTTGATAATATTTCTAGAATGGATGAATTTGTCGAATCACTTTTTCTCGAAATGTGTATTCCAGGAAATAGAAATATTGTGGTAGGCATATTGTACAGACCACCCAACTCAAGCATCAACGATTTTTTTATTCATCTTTCAGAGTTGGCGCAATCCCCGGTTCTTCGAAATAAGGACTGTTTTTTACTCGGTGATTTTAATATTGATTTATTGAAATTAGATAATGATAATATCTCAAATGAGTTTCTCCAAACATTTTTGTCTTCTTCGTTTCTTCCGCTCATTTCAAAACCTACACGTGTTACAGATCACTCTGCTTCCCTTATTGATAACTTTTTTTGCAATGTTCTACCCCTCCCCGATTCTTTTATAATTCTTTCAGATATGACTGATCATTTTCCAATTATGACTTATTTTACTCTCAAAGTCTCACCTAATATTGGTAAATCATCCGTATTTCCTTCATTTAGCCGCAGAGTGTCGAATGAAAAGCTAGCTAGTTTGGACGCGGCCCTTGATAATACTGACTGGTCGAGAGTGTCAGACAGTGATGATATTAATGTGTCGTTTGATAATTTTATGGAAATTTTTAATTATCATTTGGACGAAATAATCCCTAAACAAAAGAATAAATCGGATTACAAAAAGATACCTAGGTTACCGTGGATTTCAAAATCTATTCTCCGTTCTATCAATAGAAAAAATCGATTATATTATAAATACAAAATGGACAGAAATGAGTTATCTAAGAATAAATATACATCTTATAAAAATACTTTAACAATGATTTTACGATTTGAAAAGAAAAAATATTACACTAAGTTATTATTGAGATATAAGTTTGATATGAAAAACACTTGGAAGGTTTTAAAACAGGCTATGAATGTTTCTAGTAAAAATTCAGATATTGATAGCATAAAGATGAATGATGAAATAATTCATGATTCTGTTTATATTGCAAATGTTTTTAACTCTTATTTTTCAAAAATAGGTGAAACTTATGCCCAAAATATCCCTGTTACACAGCAGCATTTTACTGAATTCTTAGGTCAGTATAATCCCAACTCTATTTTTTTTACTCCTACTAATAGATATGAGATAATTGATATGGTATCTTCATTAAAGAACAACCGAAGTTCTGGTTATGATGAGATTGATAATGTTATTTTGAAAAGTGTTGTATCCTCGGTTGCTGATCCGCTTGCTCATATATTTAATTTGTCAATGTCTCACGGTGTGTTTCCCGATAAAATGAAATTGGCAAAAGTTTTCCCAATATTCAAAAAGGGCGATAAACTTGAAATCAATAATTATCGTCCAATTTCATTATTATCTTCTCTGTCTAAGATCCTGGAAAAACTCATTCATAAGAGAATGATTAATTTTTTGAAACAGCATAAAATTTTTACTAATTCTCAGTTTGGTTTTCGTGAGAAGCACAGTACTACTCATGCTCTCTTAAGTTTCGTTGAAAAAGTAGCTCATGCAATTGATGACCATTCCCATTTCATTAGTATTTTCTTGGACTTCTCCAAGGCCTTCGATACAATTAATCACGATATCTTACTTTACAAGTTATCACATTATGGAATACGTGGGAAGGCCTTGGAGTGGTTCAAGAGTTATCTATTTAATAGAAGACAGTTTGTTACAATTAAAAGTGATAAGTCATTGACTAGAGAAGTCAAATGTGGGGTTCCTCAGGGAAGTCTGTTAGGGCCATTGCTATTCATTATTTATATCAATGATTTTTGTCAAGTATCTGACACTCTTTCTTTTATTCATTTCGCTGATGATACTAATGTATTTTATTCTCACAGTGATATTGATGTTCTTGTTCGAAAAGTAAACAGTGAATTGAAAAAAGTAACAAATTGGGTTAGAGCTAATAAGCTCTCGTTGAATGTTCATAAAACGAAATATATGTTTTTTAGTAATACCGCTAGCACTTTAAATGCAGACATAGTTTTGGACGATACACATTTAGAGAGAGTTTCACATTTCAAATTTCTTGGTATTATTGTAGATGACAAACTTTCTTGGAAATTGCATATTGATTATATTTGTAATATAATCTCTCGTAATATAGGCGTCATTAATAGACTAAAATTGTGTTTCCCACAAAAATCATTACTTATGTTATACTCGTCATTGATATTGCCCTACCTTAATTACGGAGTGTTAGTTTGGGGCAACACCCACCAAAATTTGTTGGATAGAGTGTTCCTTTTACAAAAGAAAGCTCTGCGCATCATTTGTTATTCTCCCATACGTTCTCATACAGATGTATTGTTTGCTTCTAATAAGCTATTAAAAATCAGAGATTTGTTTTTATTTAATTTAGGACAATTTATGTATATGTATAATGATAACTCTCTTCCTGATATTTTTCATTCCATGTTCCTAAAAAATCAGTCATTTCATGAATATCCGACTCGACGTTCTAATGAATATCATTTACCTCTTCTTCGTACCATTTTAGCCAAGAACACATTTGTTTATACCGGCCCAAGTTATTGGAATTCATTGCATTCCGATATTAGAAATGCCCCTTCTATATATTCATTTAAAAGGAAACTGAAATTTGTTCTACTGCAATCTTACAATTCTACTGATTTAATTTAACCAGCTGTTGTAACCCTTTATCTAAGAAAAGAACCACCTATTGATTGCTACGTGTATTCTCTTATTATTAAACAGCGTCCTATTGTAATAAAGCTAGGATATTTCTTCGATTATATCTCTAGTAGGCCTACATTGTTTGTTCTTTCTCGCGTCACTCTCCCCCCCCCCTCTCTCTCTCTCTCCCTCGACATACTTCCGACGAGTTCGCTGTTTATGCTAAACGTTTTTGTTTGTTTTGTTTGTTCCGTTCTGTTCTCGTACTGTTATGTTAGTTTTGTCTCATCTCGTAGTCAACTGTCTGTTGTACTGTTACTCCATTTCAGTCCCGTTTCATGTTGTTGTTTTTTTTTTTTAACGTGTGTACTTGTGTCTGTTTTGTTGATCTGTCTCTACAGTGGGCTTCCAGACCTTCTCTTTACTTCTAATTGATGTTTTTCGTCTGAGGGGCCCACATCCTACAAGACTTGTCTTTTTAGTGGGTCCCTCCATTTTTCGAATTATCCACAATGTTTACTTACTTCAAATCACTTGTGTTTATGATAATGTGTAATCATTGCAAGGTGCTACAAATATCATTGTATATTCTTTTCATCCTACATAGTTTTACGCACCTGATTTTCTGTTACAAAAAAAAAGGAGTGATGTTTATATGTTCTTGTCGAAAAATGAAATAAAACATTGAATTGAATTGAATTGAATATCAACAGTGGTTTGCCGGCAGTGAAAATAGATCTATATAACCGAGAAACATATTACATTGAGTATTGATAAAACCAGTAGATGTACTGATACTGTATCGTTACAATTTGTCCTCTTTTATGTGTTTTCTTAACTTTTCTTCTTCAATTTTCAACGTCCAGTGTTTACAATAAGGCATTTATGTCAGTTATATTCTTTGCGAGCTTTGTCATATGTACATCAAAATCATTTTTCACTAGATACTCACACTAAATTTATATACACGCGCGCGCATATATAGACATATACATACACACACGCACATGTATATATATATATATATATATATATATATACATATACATATATATATATATATATATATATATACACACTTATTCATTTATTTACTTTGGACAGTGACGTGGATCAATTAAAGTTAATTTTATTTTTCTCAATTTACTTTGTCTTGACTATGCAACCTTATTCTCTGTTACCAAAGAAAGTGAAATGTTTATGTTCTTTTCGAAAAATGAAATAAAGCATGAATTGAATTGAATTGAAAGTATGTTACATATTTTTTTTTCTGAAACTTCACACGCACCCGTTTTACTGGAACGTAAGTGACAACAAAGAGTTCTTCACCTTTAAAACACTTTAGTATGTGTATTATGTTCGTTAGTATGTGTGTGCGTGGGGGTTGTACTAATAGTGATATGTATGTGATATGCTATAGGGATACATAACACCGGTCATGTTTCGTAATATTATGTCCGTTCGTTGAGATAATTCTCATTTCTGTTATAAAGAATGGTACCCAAATACATACATGTATGTGAATTGAGGAAACTCTGCTTTTTATGAACAGAACTGTTAAGCATCCATGATCCATGATTTTTTTATATGTCATATCCCTGTTCTGTTACGAGAATGTTTGCGCTCCGTTTGATATTGTGTAATTACCGTAGTGCAATAAGTAAATAGTGCATAATTACGTAGTGTATATGTATTGATGGTTGTGTGTGTCGGGAATATACAGTTCACATCTACAGTTTATATACTACTAGTGTATCTGTCCGTTTTGCATATCTGTAGTCGAATTGTATACTATTTAATGAGTCAATTAGTCAAACCATCGCAATAAAGAAAATATTTGATACATTCAGTATTTTATACAATATGTTCATATCCACAGATGAAGCCTTGAATGTTTGTGTGTCGCTTGATATTATGCAACTACCTATAATAATACTTTCTCTCTCTCTTCTTTCACATCTTTCGACACCCACTGCACTGCACTTTTAACGATGAAACGACAGATGAAATACAGACGAAAAGTTGGCGTGCACATTGATAATGGTGTGGCATACTTATTACAGAAATCCAGCGACATGCTGTCACAGGAGTATCAATTACGAACGTACAAACTCGAAGGTTTCCCGCCATCGCTCTGATTGGTTAAACTAATGCACCAATGATCGTAGAGTGGTTTGAGACAATACGAAGCCATCCCATTGTTATCCAATTAACTCGCTCGGAGAGGAGCGGAGGTGCGATGCCGTGGACCAGCGTGGAACAATAGATCACTTACTGTAAACGGTTCGTACAATGAAGGGGCGAGCAGATCTGGGTTCGTGGATACCATGGCACGCGATCGAGAAGAGGACTATCGTAGTGAAGTATTCCATCAAGACTCCACGAATTCGCCCTGTCCTATAGGTTGTTTAACTGAAATTTTGCACATTTTCGGAAATCATGCGTAGTACCTCTTTAATTATCAGCTAAAAAACACGAACAAACACTCACACACACACACACACACACACACACATACACCCACACTCACACGTGCACACATACTAAAATACCAATCGAAAAAAACAAACAAACAAGACACTCAGTGCTCATTTCTAAGAGCTTCTCGCCACATGGGTGTCTCATGAATATGAAATGATTATGTATATAAATTCAAAGTAATTGTTTCTACTTTTCCTTCATAATAAGCACTTGGCTTTCCTCTATCAGAAAGCAGGGGCATGTTATTCAAAAAGTAATTGTGTCCATAACGAGGAAATATGTAAGGGAATTTTCTGAAGTGTGCAATTCCTTAAGAAAAAAAAAAAAAAAACCCAACCAACGTCCTTCGCTTATGGTGTACAAAAACAAACAAACAAACAAACAAACAAACAAACAAACAAACTACCACCTGTATCTTGAATGTCGATGACAGCCCCATAAGTAAACCGCAGTCGACAATCATCCACAAGTGAGTCGCAGGTATAGTAAAGTCTCTGAAATCTCTCGAAAGCACCATAAACTCTCAGCTATTTAAATGCAACTCGAATATGAAATCCAGTTTCCCGCCATCGCTCTGATTTGTTTAACAAACGCACCAATGAGCGTAGACTGGTTTGAGACAATAAAATAATAAAGCCATCCTATTATCTAATTAACTCGATCGGAAAGGAGCGGAGATGTGATCCCGTGGACCAGCGTGGAAAAATAGATCGCTTAATCGGTTCGTACAATGGAGGGAAGAGCAGATCTGGGTTCGTATAAGACGATGGCACGCGATCGAGAAGAGGACTATCCTAGTGAAGTATTCCGTTAAGACTTCACTAATTTTAAAATGTCAAGAGTTTGGGTTTCACTATTTGGCACAATTCTATTGAATTTCAAGTTTCTACCCATGCCCTGGCGACCATTCGTAAAAACCTAATTGTAGACCACTTGTTTTTGTTTCCCATTCTTTCTTTGTAATGCTCATCTTTAGTTTGTTTTCCTGCCTGTTCCATCCTTGCTTTCGTTCTTGTCCTTGTCATAGTCTTTTCTTTCTGTCTGTTTCGCCTGACGTCATGATTTCAACATTTTCATACATGGAGTCCTTGACGGATTGTGAGATGCCCTCATCTCCCAGAGTAATTCACAAAATTTTCAAGCTATGCTTCTCTTGTGAATTCCTCTTTTCCATCGTATACAGTTGAAAAAAAAATAGAATTATATTTGCCGACTTGTTTATTCATTGAAATACAAAGTTGATATTATTATAATTGTATCCATGTTTTGTTGAAGCTTATTTGATTCAAATTTCCTTGAAATATTCTGTACTTATATAAGCGTTACGTATATTTCAAAATCATTTTATGCCCCGTTTGGCCAGAAAAGTTATTAAAAAGATTGAAAAAAACTCTCAATAACCCTGGAGGTATGATATACCGTTCTGCATATCCAGAGCGTGAATTTGTGGATTCCAATTTCTCTTAATCAATTTATCCAATAAAAAAAAACTATTATTGTATTGTACATATATTTCAACATTATTTTATGCCCCCCTTGGCCAGAAGATTGTTAAAGCAATTGAAAAAACTCACAATAACCCTAGAGGTATGATATACCGTTTTGCATATCCAGAGCGTGAGTGTTGTCGACTAGTACAATTCACATAAGGAATTCTAAAATTTAGACAACAGTCGTATCCTTTCCTGTTCTATGATGTACCCATATGACAGGAAGCTATGAAGCCTTATTTCGACTTACTCAACTGAATGTGAATGACATTCAGTGGCGTATGGGGGGGGGGGCAAGGGGGGCAAGGGGGGCACGTGCCCCGGGCGCCACTCCTTGGGGCGCAAAAAAAACGAAAAAAAAAACGAAGAAGAAGAAGAAAAAAAACGAAGAAGAAAAAAAAAAAAGAAAAGAAGAAGAAAAAGAAGAAGAAGAAGAAAAAAAAAAACGTAGTTTTAAACTTTATACAAAAAAGAAGGTAAGAACAAAACGTGATGATGACAAAATGACAGTGTCTATTGTGTTCACACATGTCATTTTATATTTAGCAGGGAAAATGTTTCACGGAGCAGCGGCTGCAATTTTATTCGTTCTGAAGCGATCGCCAATTGGATCAAAAGAGGGCGTCAACGGTTTCGAACATGGGGGGGGGGGCAAAAATAACAACAACAAATCAAACAACATAAGAACAAAACGTAATGATGACGCGGAAATATACAAATTTCGGCTCACTCGCTCGTACTAATTCAGAGTATTTTTTCAAGTCCTCAGTTTGTTGGTATAAATCGTTATCTATAAGGCCGTCACTATATCTTGATTAGAATTGTAAGATTTGATAAGCAAAAAATGACAAGAGTTTCATGATTTGTAAGCTGAAATACAAAAATTTTCGGCTCGCTCGCTGCGCTCGCTCGCCAAAATTTGTATAAAAAAAGAGAAGATAAGAATAAAACGTGACGATGACGCGGACAAAATGATAATGTCTATTGTGTTCATTCATGTAATTTTATATTTAGCAGGAAAAATGTTACACGGAGTAGCGAATGCAATTTCATTCGTTCTGAAGCGATCGGCGATTGGATCAAAAGAGGACGCCAACGGTTTCGAACATTATATACGGGGGAGGGGGGCGCAAAAAAAATTAAAAAAAGATAAGAAAAACCCGTAATGATGACGCAGAAATATACAAATTTCGGCTCACTCGCTCGTACTAATTTAGAGTATTTTTTCAAGTCCTCAGTTTGTTGGTATAAATCGTTATCTATAAGGTCGTCACTATAATTGTGAGATTTAATAAGCAAAAAATGACAAGAATTCCATCTTTTGTAAGCTGAAATACAAAAATTTTCGGCTCGGTCGCCAAAATTTATATATATATATAAAAGATAAGAACAATACGTGATGATGACGAAGACATTTACAAATTTCGGCTCACTCACGCGCACTAATTTAGAGTATTTTTTAAAGTCCTCACTTTTTTGGTATAAATCGATATCTATAAGGCTGTCGTGACTATATCTTGATTAGAATTGTGAGATTTGGTAAGCAAAAAATGACAAGAATTCCATGTTTTGTAAGCTGAAATACAAAGATTTTCGGCTCGCTCGCTGCGCTCGCTACACTCGCCAAAATCTATCAAAATTCATTACATTTAAATCACCCTCAAAAGATCCCTTTTAAGTGCTTGAAAAAGCATCATGTGGACTTTGTTTAAAGTTCCTACCGGGATGGGGTTGGGGTTGAACACTTTTTCAGAAATTAGGGGCGAAAATTTCGTGCTTGCCCCGGGCGCCGTTTTCCCTAGATACGCCACTGATGACATTTTATATGGATTCCAATTTCTCTTAATCAATTCATTCAATAAAGAAAAATATTATTGTATTGTACATCTTGTGGGGGGCGTTGTGGCAACACTGAAGAGGCTACCATGGATATTATGCAAGTAATGTATTCTGTGTAATTGTGCCCATGTTTATGAGTATGTGTGATTGTGTTCGTGAACCTTACTTCCACACACACACACACACACACACACACACACTCTCTCTCTCTCTCTCTCTTCGATCATATGTTTTGACAAGCACTAACAGATGAAAAGACAGTTATTTGTAAGTGGCATAATATACTTTATTATAGAAACCCAGCGACATGCTGTTACAAGAATATCAATTACAAATGTATAATACACATATACACGATAAAAAGTCCACAGTTCCAGCCCATGATAAGTAAACTGTAGTCGTCAAACATTCATAAGTTCCTCAAGGTTCAATGCACAAAATTTTCAACTTCCAGTGCTTACAATAATGCATTTATGTCAGCATAATTATATTCTTTGCGAACTTTGACATATGTACATCAAAATCATCTGTCATTAAGTACTCACACTAAAGTCATATATATATACATATATATATATATATATATATATATATATATATATATATATATATATATAAATTTAGTGTGAGTATTTAATGACAAAAGATTTCGATTTACATATGATATATATGATATATATATATATATATACACTCACACAAACACACAGTGGCGTACCGTCGGTCAAGACATTGGGGGGGGGGGGGGGAGGGCACCTCGTGGAGAAGTAACTGTAGTCTGTGTAGTTGTGTATGTGTATGTGTATGAGTATTTGTGTGCGGGAAACCTACATTCGTGAACCTTACTTACACACACACACACTCTCTCTCTTCGATCAGATGTTTTGACAAGCGCTAACAGATGAAAAGACAGATAAAACGCTAGCGAGTTATTAAAGTGGCATAATATACTTTATTATAGAAATCCAGCGACATGCTGTTACAAGAATATCAATTACAAATTTACAATGCACATAGACACGATAAAAAGTTCACAGTTCCAGCCCATGATAAGTAAACTGCGGTCGTCAAACATCTACATGTCAGTCAGATAGTAAAGCCTCTGATACTAGTCCATCTTGTAAGCTTTCATCACGGCGCCTCTGATGGTGCGGAAGTACCTCAGCATGCCTGCCTCGTTGAAGTGAACTCCATCCTGCATGAAGAGCTTGTTGTGGTTCTGGGTGAAGGCGCGATGCCGCCAGAAGTGGACATTGGGTAGGTTTTCCAGGAACTTGGCGAGGAGCCGGTTGGTGTCGTGTACGGCTGCATTGAAGTCGGTCTTCCATTTGGGGACGAAGAGCCGGGGGATGATGCCGCAGACGACAACGTGACGGACTCCAGGAATGCGAGCTACGCGGAGGGCAAGATCTAGGAGGGCGGTGACTGTGGATTCGGTGGTTGCACCTAGCTCGCAGAGATCGTTAGAGCCGAGATCGATGACCACGGCATCGGGCGACAGCTCCCAGACGAGATCGAGCTGTGATGAGGCAGAGAAGACGTTACCAGGCTGGGTATATCCGACGTCGTGAAGAAAGGCGAGTACAGAAGACTTCTCTAGAGCCAGGTTGTTTCGGGTTGGGTCCCGCTCAATGAAGCTGTTGAGGCTGCCAATGTAGCTGTGGCCGAGGACCAAAACGACAGGTGGTTCGCGATCGGACTCGCAGCTTCCAGTCGACATCGTGATGACTGGTATTCGAGGATGTAGCGGGAGAAGCTGGGTGTAGAGTTCTCGGTGTACTGCTCGATGGCGGAGACTGATGTCAATGATGATAGCAGATCTTTCTCGTTGGAAGTTCTAGATGAGTTTGATCGAAATCGCCATAAACTCTCAGCTATTTAAATGCAACTCGATGGTAAAATCCAGTTTCCCGCCATCGCTCTGATTGGCTAAACTAATGTACCAATGAGCGGAGACTGTTTTAAACAATAGGGAAAGGCATTCCGTTGTTAGGTAGGCCTAATTACTAGTAACTCGCTCAGAGAGGAGTGGAGATGCGATCCCGTGGACCCATGGAACAATAGATCATTTAAATGGTTCGGACAATAGAGGGGCGAACAGGTCTGGGTTCGTGGAAGACCATGGCACGCCCTCGAGAAGAGGGCTATCATAGCGAAGTATTCCATCAAGACATCACGGATTCGGCCAGTCCTATACCTTGTTTAACTGAAATATTGCACATTACATTTGCGGAGATCATGCGTTGTACCTCTTTTACTATCAGCTTAAAGACGCATAAACACACACACACACACTCACGTGCACACATACTCAAATACCAGTTCTAATTATTTATTCATTTACATTGGAGACTGACGTGGAGAAATCGAAGTATCTTCACTCATTATTTTGTCCGACAACTTCCCATGTACCCGTTTTACCGGAAAACAAGTGACAACGAAGATTCTTGTACCTTTTACACACATTTGTAGTATGTGTGTGTGTGTGGGGAGGGGGGTACTATTGGTGATGTTGTGATACGCTCTGGGATACAGTTCACATCTACAGCATACTACTAATGTACCTGTCCGTTTTGCATATCTGTAGTCGAATTGTATACTATCGAAATGAGTCAATTAGTCAAATCATGGCAATAAAGAAAATATTTTGTACATTAAGTATTTTCTATAATATACTTGTTCATATCCACAGATGAAGCCATGAATGTTTGTGTGTCGCTTGATATTATGCAACTACCTATACTTTCTATCTCTCTCTCTCTCTCTCTCTCTCTCTCTTCTTTCCCATCTTTCGACACTTTTAACGATGAAACGATAGATGAAATACGGCCGAAAAGTTGGCGTGCACATTGATAATGGTGTGGCATAACTTATTACAGAAATCCAGCGACATGCTGTTACAGGAGAATCAATTACGAACGTACAAACTCGAAGGTGATATCCAGTTTCCCGCCATCGTTCTGATTGGTTAAACTAATGCACCAATTAGCGTAGAGTGGTTTGAGACAATACGAAGCCATCCCATTGTTATCCAATTAACTCGCTCGGAGAGGAGAGGAGATGTGATCCCGTGGACCAGCGTGGAACGATAGATCACTTACACGGTTAGACCAATAGAGGGGAGAGCAGATCTGGGTTCGTGGAAGACCATGGCACGCGATCGAGAAGAGGACTATCATAGTGAAGTATTCCATCAAGACTTCACGAGTTTGCCCAGTCCTATAATTGTTTACCTGAATATATTGCACATTAAAATTTCGGAAATATTGCGTAGTACCTCTTTAATCATCAGCAAAAACACTTACACTCACACACACACACACACACACACACACACACTCACTCCCACGTGCACACATACTCAAATACCGATAAAAATAAGAAAACAAAAACAAAACCATGTGAGTTTCTCATGGGTATGAAATGATTATAATATATATAAATTCAACGCAATTATTTATACCTTTTCCTTCATAATGAGTGTTGTGTAATTCCTTAAAAAAAAACTCCTTTGTTTATGGTGTAAACCCCCCCCCCAAAAAAAAAAACAAAAAACAAAAAACAAAACAACAACTATACCACCGGTAACTTGAACGACGATGTCCTACTCAATAGCATGACATGCGTACATATAGATATAATAAATAAAGCAACACGAAACCATTATCAATTGGAAACAAGGCTGCGCTGACAAATTTCATGCCAATGTATATCTCCACCGTGTATGTAAACGTACGCATCAATTTGTGTGTATGTAAAAGTCTTTGTATAAATATGTGAATATTACATAAATGTTTGCGCGTATAATATGTACGTGCATATAATGTCAGTGTTGTTTTTTTTATGTGCTACTGTGAGAAGTGTGGCAGAATGAACAATGAAACTGATACAGAATAAACGACAGATTACATGCTTACAAACTGTGTCTGTAGCAAAAAAGAAAGATATGGTGATGTTGCATGGGGAATTGAACAAAATAATAATGGATAAAGATATCAACAGTGGTTTGCCGGCAGTGAAAATAGATGAAACATATAAACATACTACATTTGAGTATCAATAACTATTAGATGTATTGATATTGTATCGTTATAATTCGTTTACAGTGCTCTTTTGTGTGTATTCTTAACTTCCTCAAGGCTCAATTCACAAAGTTTTCAACTTCGAGTGTTTACAATGATGCATTTACGTATCCTTTGCGAGCTTGGTACTATGTATATCGAAATTATTTTTGATTAGATATTCACACTACATGTATACATGTATATATATATATATATATATATATATATATATATATATATGTATATATTAATTCATTTATGTTGGACAGTGACGTGGACCAATTAGAATATCATGACTCAATTGTTTGAAAACTTCACATGCACCCGTTTTACTGGAAAACAAGTGACAACGAAGATTCATGTACCTTTTACACACATAAGTATGTGTATGTGTGTGTGTGTGGGGGGGGGGGTACTATTGGTGATGTTGTGATATGCTCGGGGAAACAGTTCACATCTATCCAGTTTATATACTACTAAAGCACCTGTCCGTTTTGCGTATCTGTAGTTGAATTGTATACTATCCAAATGAGTCATTTAGTCAAATCATAGCAATAAAGAAAAATGTATTTATACGTTTAGTATTTTGTACAATATTTTCGTATCCACAGATGAAGCCTTGAATGTTGGTGAGTTGCTTGATTTTATGCAACTATCGTAGTCTGTGTAGTTGTGTACGTGTGTGTGTGTTTGTGTGTGTGTTTTTTTTTGTGTGTGTGCACCCCCTTCCAGACTTTCTCTCTCTCTTTCTTTTTCACATCTTTCGACACCCACTGCACGGCACTTTTAACGACGAAACGACAGATGAAATACGGCCGAAAAGTTGGCGTGCACATTGATAATGGTGTGGCATAACTTATTTCAGAAATCCAGCGACATGCTGTTACAGGAGTATCAATTACGAACGTACAAACACGAAGGTGAAATCCAGTTTCCCGCCATCGTTCTGATTGGTTAAACTAATGTACCAATGATCGTAGAGTGGTTTGAGACAATAAAGGAAGCCATCCCATTGTTATCCAATTAACTCGCTCGGAGAGGAGCGGAGATGTGATCCCGTGGACCAGCGTAGAACAATAGATCACTTAAACGGTTCGTACAATGAAGGGGCGAGCAGATCTGGGTTCGTGGATACCATGGCACGCGATCGAGAAGAGGACCAAGTATTCCATCAAGACTTCACGAATTCGCCTAGTCCTATAACTTGTTTAACTGAAATTTTGCACATTTTCGGAAATCATGCGTAGTACCTCTTTAATCATCAGCTAAAAAACACGAACAAACACTCACAAACACTTTTTTTTGTTTTTCAATGATATTTTATTGATTTCATTCAAATTAATCATAAATCAACCCATTCTGGGTGTAACATGAACATGAGAACGGTACAAATGCCATTCGAAAGACAAATCCATTACCAACTTATACTGCCCATCATCTCCCTGAAAACATAACTCGATTATAAATCAATCCTACTGACCATTTCTTCACGAGAAAGTATTGACATGTACAAAAAAAAAAATGTATATATATATGTATCTTTGACTATGGTATACTTATACTGCCAATCATCTCTCTTCAACATAACAACTCGATTATAAATCGAGTATGTAAGGGTATATTATATATACAAGGGTATATACATAAAAAAGCAACAAAAATACGTTACACAAACTAGAATGAAATCATTTCATTGAAATCAAATCCCCATCCCCCACCAACCCCGATGCACTCAAACCTATCCCACACCCCAAACACAACCCCAAACACATACATCCACAACCACCACACATACACCCCAAACACCAACACACATACACACCAACACCAAAAACGCACATACACACATACACCCCACACACAAAACACACCCGAAGCGATACCACCTTTCTTCCTAATAAAAACGACTTCCAAATTCAGAAACATTTTCCCATTTCAGCAAATGTAATCCCAACTTATTTCTTTTTATAGCAATTTCTTTTTCTTCATCCCGAAAACTTATTATTCTTTTACAAATTTCCTCCAAAGTAGGAATTTTTCCCTCCGACCTAGATCTAAAAATGATATATTTCAAAATAAAAATTATTGTATTATAAAATTTTACTTTTGGATCCCTTCCCGTAACACCAAAATGAACGTCTCTCCACTCTATATTTCGAAGATCTGCCATCTCAAACCTATCTATCACTTCCTGCCACAAATTCTTAACATACACACAATCCCAAAATAAATGTTTATATGTTTCTACCGATTGCTCACAAAAAGAACACCGGTTATTTGCAACGAAACCAAACTCAAAAAGATTTTCCTTTGTATAAATAACTCCATGTAATAATTTACACTGAAATTCCCTAAGTTTTGTTAGAAGTGTTGTCATTCTTGGTCTTAAAAATATATGTGTAATTTCCTTTTTCGAAAACAAATAATCATTTTGGCCATCTTTCATTCGTAAAACATACAATTGCTGTAAATTTGTAACAAAGAGTTCATACACCTTTCTAAATGAAACATCTTTCAATAAAACACACACACACACACACACACACACACCCACACTCACACGTGCACACATACTAAAATACCAATCGAAAAAAACAAACAAACAAACAAGACACTCAGTGCTCATCTCTAAGAGCTTCTCGCCACATGGGTGTCTCATGAATATGAAATGATTATGTACGAGTATATAAATTCAAAGTAATTGTTTCTACTTTTCCTTCATAATACAAAGTACTTGGCTTTTCTCTATCAGAAAGCAGGGGCGTGTTATTCAAAAAGTGATTATGTCCGTAACGAGGAAATATGTGAGGGAATTTTCTGAAGTGTGCATTTCCTTAAGAAAAAAAAAAACAACCAACCTCCTTCTTTTATGGTGTACAAAAACAAACAAACGAACAATCAAACAAACAAACAAACAAACAAACAATCAAAAAAACAAACTACCACCTGTATCTTGGTGATGTGATATGCTCGGGGAAACAGTTCAAATCTATCCAGTTTATATACTACTAAAGCACCTGTCCGTTTTGCGTATCTGTAGTTGAATTGTATACTATCCAAATGAGTCATTTAGTCAAATCATCGCAATAAAGAAAAATATATTTATACGTTTACTATTTTGTACAATATTTTCGTATCCACAGATGAAGCCTTGAATGTTGGTGAGTTGCTTGATTTTATGCAACTATCGTAGTCTGTGTAGTTGTGTACGTGTGTGTGTGTTTGTGTGTGTGTGTTTTTTTTTTGTGTGTTTGCACCCCCTTCCAGACTTTCTCTCTCTCTTTCTTCTTTCACATCTTTCGACACCCACTGCACGGCACTTTTAACGACGAAACGACAGATGAAATACGGCCGAAAAGTTGGTGTGCACATTGATAATGGTGTGGCATAACTTATTACAGAAATCCATGCGGTTACAGGAGAATCAATTACGAACGTACAAACTCGAAGTTTAAATCTAGTTTCCCGCCATCGTTCTGATTGGTTTATCTAACGCACCAATGAGCGTAGACTGGTTTGACACAATAGGGAAAGCCATCCTATTGTTATGTAATTAAGTTGATCGGAGAGGAACGGAGATGCGATCCCGTGGACCAGCGTGGAACAAAAGAGCGCTAAGCGCTTTGAACAATAGAGGGTTCGTGGAAGACCATGGCACGCGACCGAGAAGAGATGGTTACTATCATGGGGACATATTCCATCAACACTTCACGAATTCGCCCATTCCTATAGCTTGTTTAACTGAAATATTAGACATTGCAATTTCGGAAATCATGCGAAGTACCTCTTTAATCATCAGCTAAAACATACACAAACACTCACACACACACACACACACACACACAAATACTCACACGTACTCAAATACCAATGAAAAAAACAACACAAAAACAAAACCAAGACCCACAGTGCTCATCTCTAAGAGCTTCGCGCCATGTTGGTTTCTAATGAGTATGAAATGATTGTTGTATATATAAATTTAACGAAATTATTTCTACCTTTTCCTCCATAATGAGCACATGGCTTTCCTTTATCAGAAAGCAGGGGCATGTTACTCAGTTGTGTAATTCCTTTAATAAAGATCTCATTTGTTTATGGTGTAAAAAAAAAAACGCAAAAAACTATACCACCGTTTTCTTGAACAACGATGTCCTATTACTCGATATCATAACATGCGTACATATAGATATAACGAACAAAACAACCATGAAACCATTATTTATTGCAGACGAGGTTACACTGACAAAATTCATGACAATTTAAATCTTTACCGTGTATGTAAACGTACAGTGCAAGAATGTGTGAATATGTAAAAGTCTTTGTATAAATATGTGACAGTTACATAATATGTTTGCGCGTATGTACGTGAATGTATGTGTTTTTATAATGTGGACCTGTTAGAAACGTGGCAGAGTGATCCATGAAACTAATACAGAATAAACGAAAGATTACATGCTTACAAACTGTGCCTGTGGAAAAAAATATGGTGATGTTGGGGATTGGAACAAAATGATATTGGATGACCTTTAAAGATATCAACAGTGGTTTGCCGGCAGTGAAAATAGATCTATATAACCGAGAAACATATTACATTGAGTATTGATAAAACCAGTAAGATGTACTGATACTGTATCGTTACAATTTGTCCTCTTTTATGTGTTTTCTTAACTTTTCTTATTCAATTTTCAACGTCCAGT
Source organism: Diadema setosum (assembly GCA_033980235.1). NCBI lineage: Eukaryota > Metazoa > Echinodermata > Echinoidea > Diadematoida > Diadematidae > Diadema > Diadema setosum. The sequence continues at coordinate 14,057,719 of CM067069.1, read as the reverse complement.
GTTTACAATAATGCATTTATGTCAGTTATATTCTTTGGGAGCTTTGTCATATGTACATCAAAATCATTTTTCACTAGATACTCACACTAAATTTATATACACGCGCGCGCATATATAGACATATACATACACACACACATATATATATATATATATATATATATATATACAGTTATATATATATATATATATACACACTTATTCATTTATTTACATTGGACAGTGACGTGGATCAATTAAAGTATGTTACATTTTTTTTTTTCTGAAACTTCACACGCATCCGTTTTACTGGAACGTAAGTGACAACAAAGAGTTCTTCAGCTTTAACACTTTAGTATGTGTAGATGTTCGTTAGTATGTGTGTGCGTGGGGGTTGTACTAATAGTGATATGTATGTGATACGCTATAGGGATACATAACACCGGTCATGTTTCGTAATATTATGTCCGTTCGTTGAGATAATTCTCATTTCTGTTATAAAGAATGGTACCCAAATACATACATGTATGTGAATTGAGGAAACTCTGCTTTTTATGAACAGAACGCATCCATGATCCATGATTCTTTTTTTATATGTCATATCCCTGTTCTGTTACGAGAATGTTTGCGCTCCGTTTGATATTGTGTAATTACAGTACAAGTGCAATAAGTAAAAAGTGTATAATTACGTAGTGTATATGTATTGATGGTTGTGTGTGTGTCCCTACTTTCACACTTTCTCTCTCACTGACTGTTCTTTCACATCTTTCGACATCCACTCCAAAACATTGAAAACGACAGATGAAAGACATATAAAAAGTTGATTATTATGTGGCATATTTATTACAGAAATTCAGCGACATGCTGTTACAAAAATATCAATTACAAAAGAGATGTATACAATGCATATTGCATTTACTATTACAGAGTTCACAGTTCCAGCCCATGATGTGTACTGCAGTCGTCAAACATCCACATGTGAGTCGCCGGTAGTCTCTGATTTTAGTCCATCTTGTAAGCTTTCATTACGGCGCCTCTGATGCTGCGGTAGTACCTCAGCATGCCTGCCTCGTTGAAGTGAACTCCATCCTGCATAAAGAGCTTGCTGTGGTTCAGGGCGAAAGAGCGATGCCGCCAGAAGTGTACGTTGGGTAGGTTTTCCAGGAACTTGGCGAGGAGCCGGTTGGTGTCGTGCACGGCTGCGTTGAAGTCGGTCTTCCACTTGGGAACGAAGAGCCGGGGGATGATGCTGCAGACGAGAACGTGACGGACTCCAGGAATGCGAGCTATGCGGAGGGCAAGATCTAGGAGGGCGGTGACTGTGGATTCGGTGGTTGCACCTAGCTCGCAGAGATCGTTAGAGCCCAGATCGATGACTACGGCGTCGGGCGACAGCTCCCAGACGAGATCGAGCTGCGATGAGGCTGAGAAGACGTTACCAGGCTGGGTATATCCGACGTCGTGAAGGAAGGCTAGTACAGAAGACTTCTCTAGAGCCAGGTTGTTTCGGGTCGGGTCCCGCTCGATGAAGCCGTTGAGGCTGCCAATGTAGCTGTGCCCGAGGACCAAAACGACAGGTGGTTCGCGATCGGACTCGCAGCTTCCAGTTGAGCTTCCAATCGACATCGTGTTGACTTGTGTTCGAACTTGAGGATAGGCGTGAGAAGCAGGGTATAGAGTTCTCGATGCACTGCTCGATAGCGGAGACGGTACTCAATGATGATGAAGATCGATCTCTTTCGAAGTTCAAGACGAGTTTGATCGAAATCACCATAAACTCTCAGCTATTTAAATGCAACCCCAAGGTGAAATCCAGTTTCCCGCCATCGTTCTGATTGGTTTATCTAACGCACCAATAAGCGTAGACTGGTTTGGCACAATAGGGAAAGCCATCCTATTGTTACGTAATTAACTTGATCGGAGAGGAGCGGAGATGCGATCCCGTGGACCAGCGTGAACAATAGATCGCTTAAACGGTTCGGACAATAGAGGGGCGAGCAGATCTGGGTTCGTGGAAGACCATGGCACGCGATCGAGAAGAGGACTATCGTAATGAAGTACTGTACATGTATTCCATCAAGACGTCACGGATTCGCCCGGACCTATAGCTGCATGGTTTTACTGAAATACAGTATTGCACATTACACTTTCAGATATCGTGCGTTGTACCTCTTTTATCATCGACTAAAACACGCACAAAAAACAAAAAAAAAAAACCACAAAACAAACGACACACACACACACACACACATTTTCACATACTTAAAAAACTTATTGAAAAAAGCAAACAAACAAACCGACACAAACATGCTCACACTCTTTCCCCTTTCTTTCGTAGTTCCTTACCAACATCCGGAGGACTTTTAAAGAATTCACTATCATTTTGCAATTGATTATTTCAAAACCATGACATCATGGTTCGACAGAGGTTCGATCAGGGGTAATAACATCGGCTCCCAATTTAATTCCAAGATATTTTTCATCCCAAATGAAATCCACGTTGCTATAGAGGTACATCTTGCATCTTATGTACTCTAACCATGCAACGTGATGTTGATTTAAACCAAGCTGCAAGCAGTGTTGGTGCAACATAATTATGCTACAAAAATAAACTGCCGTCACTGAGAAATAAGAAATAAAGTCGACAGTGCCGATATCGAGAGTATAATATGTGTATTGCTCTTACTGTTCCAGTATCACTTGTCTTTTATATCCTAGTTTAGCGATGTCCATGTATGATGACATAAAACATTATTATGAAAAGAGAGAAAAGGTCCACAGTCGTTTGTTCTTTCTCTCATTTTGATCTTCCTGGGTTACAAGCTCTACCAACTGGAGATGCAGTTGACAAGTTTTTAGCTCAACTTCAACCAAATCCATTTGGAGATAGCAACATGATGCATACAGGGTCTCTTTTGTCACGAAATGACAATTTCGTGACGAGATCACATTCATCCCAATTCTGTTGACAAAATAAATTATGTTGACGAAATGACATAAATTTCGTCAACGAAATAGTAACATCAGCAACGAAACGACAATTCAGTAACAAAATTGTTATTTCGTCGATGAAATACATACAGCTTTATTTTGTTACGAAATTGGGTCTTCACGAAATAATATCACTTCGTTGACAATTAGCTTATCCTCGAAGTTAAGGATCACCGTCTGAACGTAACTATTGAAACCTTCTGTAACAGTGTGAGTTAAAAGAATAATTTTCTCCCCAATAGATGAATGAATAAAAAAGTAATTAAAAATGAATACACATCAGATTTTCAAATAGGCCCTACATAATTATACGATTGTACAGGAAATAGAAACTCTTCATGGACCTGATTTTTTGGTTATAATAACTGCAAGGTGTGAATCAAGAATGACGTGGTTTATTGCACTCGCTGACGAGGGTATGAGACAAAATATCGCAACAATCTGGAGTTTTCGCATGTATTCCTCTCTGAAAATCGATTCATTGTATTGGATAAGTATAATACAAAATACATGTTTATACATGTTGCTGAACCTATGAACCCATGTTCAATATTGATGGCCTTTAAAGGTCGTGAACAAGTATGTGCATGAACTAGAGAACACGAAGTCCCTGAATTGAGCATTAATGGTGATTTCTCAATCTTGAAACAACTGCCTTGTCGACTGTTCAGACTTGATTGACGGTGAAGTCACGCTATATTCTTCTCAAGACCATTGTCAGTGTTTCCTCAATAGCTTACGCATGCACCCCCCCCCCCCCCCCCCCATGAGCTTTGCCCGGTGGGTATGAATTCTATAGGCCTAGCTGATAGACAGGTATCAACCTCTCCTATTGTGATCCAATTAACTAATTGACTTACCCTATCACCGAGGGAAGCGAATAAAAAAGAGGATGAGACAATAGGGAAGTGCAAGAGACGCGAGATCATTACACCTACAATACCAACTAGTCGCACTGTTCGGTTCTTTCAATTTATGGAGACTTATACTTCTCTATAGGTGTAGGACTCACCTGAAAACAATAAACTCATTTTTGGAGCTCATTGCGTCATCAATAGCACCTCAGAACAATAAAACATGAAAGGTGTTGGGAAGGAGAGGTTTTGGGGAGATGTGTAGGGCTAGTGCAATGTATATTCTACATGCACGTATTACCATGGAGGTACTATAGCTACCTCCTTGGTATTTCTATTTTTACAAATAACTTCAACAATCTTTACCTTATCTAAAGTTACAGTATGACGAACGTTCGCGTGTGACTGTTTGGGAAGGACGTTTATTCGTGAGTATGTGTACTAGGGTGTTTTTGGTAACGATGCAAATACAAATGCACCGAGTAAAACTTCTCGCCTGGTACCTCCTTTTCTGTGTACGAAAGTATAGCATGCTTTTACAACAACCTTTCAAATTCTTGCGTCGAGATGTTTTTATTGCAATTGATTGACATATTGACGTCGATGGAGGGCAATTTGTCAACCACTTGCAATAAATTATGTAAGCTATTTACTACATCGTATTCGTTTTCACCGAGCTTGCTCTACATTTCACTGAGGATATGTGTATATTATGTGTGCAATGTATACATAATCATACATGTATAAACATAGAGCTGATGTATGTGTGTGTGTGTGCGTTGTGCGTGTGTACGTTTGTGCTCGTACTACTACTACCTCACTTTGGAGTTTCGAAATCTTTATGTTCATATAGGGCCTACATCCGTACACAGGCTTTAGTCGTCACAAAGATGAAGAAAAAGAAGAAGAAAAAGAATAAGAAAAGAGGAAGAGAAAGAAGAAGAAAGAGGAAGAAGTTCTTCACTAGCATTAGCATGATCAGTGAGATAGGTGTCCAATCGCACTTCAGGGGGGCATTTCATGAAGGAACTTGTCGGATAAAATATCTGACAAGTCAATTATATCCGACAAGTTTTGAGAAATTCTTTAGTCTGATTGGCTGATTTCTCTGAACTTGTCGGATATAATTGACTTGTCGGACATTTTATCCGACAAGTTCCTTCATGAAATGCCCCCCAGATGTTATTCAAGTCATGGCCTTCTATTTCAGTAAATTAATTTAAAATCAATCATATTATTAATTTTGTCTCAAGTGTGACTGCTAACGACAAATATGTCAGTTTTGAAGGAAAGAAAAAGTTAGAGGAAGAAATGTGCGGACAATTACCATCTGTACTGTCCGGTATCTCGCGTTTAAATTCAGTTTCACACGTAGGGACCTAGATGGCAGTTTCGTAGCAACAGAATTCGGTGAGGTACTTTCCCGTGACAGACAGGTGCGAGTTCGGTGTACTAGCAGTTGAGCTCAGAAACGGCAATTACGAGAACTGGGCTTAACTTTCACTTTGGCTTTCAACATATGAGTCTAAAAAATACATATTGGACTAATGCTTTTATGTTTGATTACCTCTTCAGTCAAATCCGTCTGATAAAATCCTTTTCAAAGCTGTGAACATCAACAGGTTAATGCTATATTGTTTAAGTATGAAAATAAAAATAGAGAAAATATGATTGGTCTCAATGTCAAACATCACGGAAAAATAATCTATATCATTAGACAGATTTACCGCTTTTAATCTCAATACTGAACACAACAGACCCGAACTGGTAATGTCGGTTGACCTCACACTCCAGCAGATACACTCAAACACTCTTTTAACAATCAGTGGCATCAGCTGATATCGGTCCCACGAGTTTACACTCTGCACACTCAAGATTAGACAGTGCTTCGATGAAATGTATTCAATCTTTATGAAATATATTTTATTAACGAATAGAGGTACAATAGATAATGAATGAAAAGACAGGGGACATTAGAAAAAAAAAAAAAAAGAGAGGAACAACACAGGAAAACATTTTTTTTTTTTGCATCATATTTTGATATATGACTCGCCAGATCAACTGCTAATATCAACTGCTTATTGATCCGATAATAGGCATCTTTGAATGATTCTGACTTTACTCGGCTTGCCTCGTCAGAGGTTATGCATAATGGAGCAAATACATGTATAACAATTCAAAATCTCTATTACCACCGGAAAATGAAAGCAAAGGTCAGGTTTGGAAAATTTGTAATAAAGCAAAACTCCAATAAAGTCACCATGTTCACACGAGCAATGTTCTTTGTCCGTCATATATAACAATCTTGAATTTTCTTCAGAACAACGTTCTCGCTGACATTATCCTGCCTCAACACCCCCAAATGGACATAATCCCGCTTAGGTGACAAGTTGATGTTGCTTACTACTGTATGTATTAAAAAACTCGCTTCTAGAAAGCGATGGAAGAAACGTTATGGCTGAAACTTGTATGGTCGGCGACATGTTAATACCGCTATACTCTGTCCAGTCCTGGGCCCCGTTTTATCAAAAGATAAAATCGATTTTAAATTTCCGTACTACACAGGCTGACATAGACTTACAGTTGAAATCAACTATATAATCAATTTTAACTCTTCATAAAACAGGGCCCTGAAGTGGTACAGGCTCTGCTAGGACGACTTGCTGAACTGTCGACATACAATGCCACATCGCTCATATCACCACTGCGAATATATTACACGCCATTATCCATGTATGCAGTTGAGGTGAGCGTTGCTTCCGTGCGTAAACTGTCACGTGATCGCTGAACATTTCGCACAGATCCGCCATGGTATGTTCTGCACGTGACGTCATTCTTGAGAACATGGCGATCGTTGGATGATTGGTGTGGTTGGTTGGGTGATATTTACTAATGTCCTGTTTAGCATGATTAGTTTGGTCATGTCTCCATCATTTCCACATCGTCTGCGGATTTCTTTTTCTTCGACTTGGGCTGCACTTTTCGGCTAGGTTTTGCTTCAACTTCCACTTCAACATAAAAGAGAAATGAGAACAAGAAATATTGTATTGTGAAAGTCATGAGTTCATGGACAATGATGTTTACGAAGACAAACTCTGCACGAACACAACACAGAAGTATGAAAGAGGATTTTTCAAAGTGGATGTAGCAAAATTTATTTCTTTCAATCAAACACCACACAAAATCAAATTCAAAGGGCATACAGATATATTAGTGTTACATGATGGGGAAACGAGTCTGAAAATTCTGTATAAATTCATACAGTATACGTTACATTACTAAATTCTTTACGACTGCATGTGGGATTTTAGAGAGAGTGGTGATTTTGGCAAACGCAGTAAGAGATGAATTGTATGGAAATATGGACATTATTAAATATGTGGGTTTTTGTTAAAGCTCGTTCATTTTATCTTTTCGCTTTTGTTTTGGCCATACATGTACCACGCCTTACCTGCCATCTCACTCGCTTCTCTCTCTGCGTGCATCCGGGCCTTTTGTAGCTTTCGAATCTTCTTGGCCGAGAGCGTTGCGTTAGCTCTTGGGTTTTTCCTGAGAGAGACGGGGGGGGGGGGGGGGGGGAATGGTGGGAGAGTAAAATGAGAGAATCAGAATTGTTCCCGTGTCACCGAAGTAAAAGTATAAAAGTATAAAAGAGAAATATTTCTGACTCCATACAAAATGAGGGACTGATATCTAAATGCTGCATTAATAGTTTATTTTATTTCACCCTATCAATGCATGTTTGAATGAGATTAGCTCCTGGCTATATTAATTGGAAGGATCAAGAGCAGCCAAGGATACAATCTTGATCGATGAACAGGCTCTGACCTACAGCATTGGTCCCTAAAAGTAAAGTAAAGTAAGTAATGCTTGAATGAGTTTCCATGTATTCATCTCTCTCTGTTCACTTTTCTATGCACACTAATCAGTGGCAGATCCAGAGGGGGGTGCACTAGGCGCGCGCCCCCTCTTATTTTTTTTTTCAAAACAAAAGAAATAAAAAGAAAAAAGTGGGGGAAGGGGTGCGTGCGCCCCTTTTAATTTTGATGACACTGTCATATGACGGATGACGGACCAATAACAACTCTCGATACAGGGAGTGAATTGGCAGCCAAGAAAGCATTCAACGTATCTTGCATGCACATATGATAACATGACTGATAAGTAAAGAGAAAAAAGTACATACTGTATTCATCTGCTGCTCTGACACAACTACCAGATTCTTTTAGAAAGAAAACGTCATCCGTTCCTCACAATCGTCTCATCACCCCAATATACTAACGAGGCAAATACTGGCAAGCTGTTTCTTATATCACCCCACCCCACCCCCCACCCCGACGGGGGGAAAAATGCAGCTCGACTACAAGCATTTCACATAAAATAATTTATCATTTTATCTCTGTTGGGTGTATTGCAATTTTTATAATACTATACTATGCAATCTACAAGTTTTAAGACCGACTGCATATTTTCGGTTTCCAGCGATCATATCCCATTTGGGGCTACCAAAAACACTATCAACTTCAGCAAATCATGTATAATTTTTGAAACCGCAGATCTGACAGACCTTACCTCAAAACTCTGTTCACGTGTTTTGTGACGACTTTCCCTTGCGTTGCCGCCCTCTCCTGGTCTCTTTTCGCATCGAGTTTCCGTCGCAGTGGTGGCTTAGAGGGCGCTCTTAATCTTTTCAGTGTCTTCTTAGGTTTCGGTTTGAAAGGCGCTCTCTGCACAGTTCAAGAAAACACACGAAAAAGAACCAAAGAGCAGTTACCTCGGTAAGTCAGTGAAAAATAATACGTGCATGTAGACAAGACAAGACAAGACAAGACAAGACAAGACAAAACAAAACAAAACAAAACGAAACAAACCGTTATGCAGACGGCCAAATTTATCTCCACAATATAGGAAAAGGGAACGTCATAATCATAATACTTGTATGTATTCCCCCATTGCTTGTTGACTGATTTGATTGCATGTTCTTTGTATTCGTTTCAGCGCGAAAGAAACTATCTAAATGTAGGAAAATGAAGTATACGGTTAAGAAACATGTACATACTGATGTGTGTGTGTGTGTGTGTGTGTGTGTGTTTCTCTCGAATATGTAAAGTGCAAACATAAATCAGGTATAGAGCAACGATTTTAGGACAGATGTAAAACAAAATGAGGGGTACATACTAGATATCACAAGACAACACACAGTATTGAAATTACCGGCAAATACGAAAGTCGCGTATCTATTATTTAACATATCATTAATATCATATTAGTTATTTCTTCTTGAGAGTTACTTATTACAGTGAATAATCTAATTGTTTCAGGAGTTTTTGCCTTTTTACACCGCCAACAATTATTCATGACATTAGTCCATCTATGCAGCTTGTGATATCATGGTTGCTATATGTTTTTCGTTGGCCATTAGTCCTTGTCAGCCATCCACCTGCGCCGCTAATGAAGGGGATAGAACGAGACACTCATCTAACCAACTAATTGGATAATTAATCAACATGGCATCATTGCTACTGGATGTCCAAATTGTTGGCTATTATAATTTGATGCTTAAAAGGAGACCGCTAAGAGAATGATTAATGGTTGACTGGTCTACACACGCATGCCGAAAAAAAAAAAATATTAACGGATTCGTACTCATCAGTTAATTATTGGCACAAAGTTCATGTCGCGATGAAACACTGCGAAATAATAGTGTCCATTTATGATACAACTTCAGCCACTGCATAATGGAGAAGCGCAATGGACCACAAGATACAGTTGTTTTGTTAAATATTTGAATCGCATCCTTGAATAAAGTTGACGTACGAACAATCAGTTTAGATTCCTGAAGTGACAGGGTGAAATTTAGTGCTTTCACTAATGACCCCAAAAGGACAATGATTCGAAAGAAATTAAAACACGCGTTATTCAGAAGAAGTCAGTGTCCATAGATTGTTATCTATATGTATACATGTCACTATACCAAAGAGAAAACCGTAACCATATACACGCGCCTACATACATAAACATACACACATACACGCAAAAAAAAAAACACGAAAAAAAAAATACACAGTCCAATTTCAAATGTTTGCATGTTATGTTTACGGCGTGACAACATCTATAAAGAGGTGACAATTTTGTTTAGCGAAAGTCGCATTTCAAGATTACCAAAAGGCAAATCTATTATAAAGAATTAAGAAGTAGATAGGACGATATGTGAAATAAATAAATAGAATGAATACGCAAATGAATGAAATAAACGAATACGTAAATTATTGATTTAATGAATACATGAATGCATTAATGAATGAATAAATGAATGAATAAATAAATAAATAAATAAATATACAAGTTGACAGCAAAATACAACGACCTTGATTAAGATTCTTTCCAAATCTCGCTCATGTTCAATCGTAAAGATTTCTACGAACATAGGCCTGTAGATATAGCCAAGATTATCTTTTACTGCAAAGTATCCAATTCATAATTTTCCTGTCTTTGCAATGTTCTCTAAAAGCTATATCATTCAAAACAAACAGACCAACCAAACAACAAACAACAGAACAAACAAAACACATTAGTTCCGCGGGTTGTTTGAGGCCCCCTTGGGCAACACCTTTATTTGTACAAACTATATGTCATATCAATCATAATGATCCCCTCCCCCCACTCATGATTCCTGTCCAGTTTGGTAAAAATCCATCCACATCTTTCCAAAACGAAGATAGAAAAGTTAACAAATTTATGGAAGACGGACAACATACATCGACGCCGAACGCCGAACAGTATATTGCAGCAGCTCACTTGTGCTATTGGAATAGTCCCTCAATTTTGACTATTGACTATTTGGACATTCTCTGCTCTATTTGGTGAACGAAGGCCGTTGTTGGCAAAATAATGCAACCAACAAGGTGAGACGGTTTATTCCATTGTCTTCCTTGGAGAAAATTAATGAAGCGTGACAATGTATTATACGTGTTCTACTAAAGTATGTGACGCAGTGCGTGCATGAGTGAGTGTGTGTGTGTGTGTGTGTGTGCGCGCGCGTGCGTTAGAAGAGGTAACGATTGTATTGGGCGGTTTGAGTGAGAAAACAGCGGGTCTGTTTACTACTACGTCATAAAGGGCTAAAAGAAACCGCAGCCCCTCCCATCACTCATCTGTGTTATTGTTATTTGTTTTTTTTTTAATCTTTGTTTGCTTCAGGATACAGGTAGCTGAAAAAATGTCAGGTTTGGCGACATTTTGCGCGATTTCTACATGGCTCAATCAAATACTTTTTCCTTCCAAGCTTTCTGATTTGACACACAACGCACACGGACAAAGTTATCATAAACACCCATGTGTACTATCTCTCCGCACAAACGCGTGCACGCTCTGTAAGCCGAGGTGCAAATACATGTAGCTCGTTACCAGGATGCATGTACACGACGTGTATTTACACCTCTTTTAAACAGGCGTTTATCAGGATTGGAGCCAGAAATGGAACCTGGCAGAGTGTACCACCTTCATAAGAGCGCGAAACACGAACAACCTGACATAATCACACACCTCGAGCAAGACTCATGTTTTCTGCGACGATATTTCTAAGGTTTTGATGCGCGATGTCTTCTTGAAAACAAGTAGGTGGCCTACATTCCGTAAGGTCTCTTCCCTATCATCCCTTCAGTTTAGCCTGGAGACAGTTTATGTTCAGGGCATAAACGTGGATTATACGCCATCCTTTCACTTTGGTTCTGCTATTAAAGTATGTTATACAGCGACACATCCGCTTTGAAATTGAAAGTGACATGTTCGCCAGAGACTCCGTGGCATGCAGTATTAAGACAACAAACATCATTTTCTGTGCAATATTGCCTGCTTACTACAGGATTCGATACATACACGAGGAGTTTATCATACTGTAAGATATGTGCCTATTCCATCTCCACGTTTTGACTATTTAGAGCATAGTTATAATTGTGCAAACATATCAAGATGACAGTAAACTGCAACTAAAAAATGAGAGACCGCGTGATCATCATAATCAGTTGTCTGCTTGTTTATATCAAAAAGAAAAAAAAAAGTGTCACGCAATCTCATAAATTTTCACGTTGCCTTTACTTTCACTTTTCTTTCATTCTATATATTCACTGCATGAACCACTGTTTGAAATTGTCCTCAACAGATTTTGTCCACTTGTCGATATCCGTCGCTCCGATAAACTGCAGCGGACCTCTACCTGTCTGGTCGCCGGTCGCCTCCCCATCACCCACTCTAGAGTTGCCCCATCAGCAAACCCGAGTGAGTCCAGACTCAATGGTGTGTGAATGCACCAGTATTTACATTTGAAATCTATGCAGTGAAAAGAAAGATTTAAAACGGACAGAGCCAAATCTCCGCGAGCAGAACAATTGATGTTGAGTCGATCGTTCCATGGTTTTACGGACCGCGATACACGAACGATTTGCGTTTCGGCGGTTACTGAATGCTTACGATTATCCAATTGCTATCGGGGCAACGAACTTTTTATGGCGGGTGCTCAAGCGAACTTTGAATAGAAGCGGCCTCGTACACGCGTATTGAACAAATCTCCAGACGCCCTCCTTGTGTACAGGTGCTTCTATTGTGCCATTTAATGACAGCTTGTACCAACCTATCGTATTTCTTGTTTACCTCGCATATTTTAACAAAGTAAAGGAGAAACACGTCCATCGGAAGTCAATATAAACGTCAGGGCTGTGCATAACTCACTTGCGAATCACTATCATCATTGTTATAATTATGATTATTGATATTTTCGCGATAGAAACTACAGCGGGATCTCATTCCACAGACGCAGTCCAGTGTGAAGTGTGTCACAATATTTGATGTGGTGCATTGTCTCCATCATTCTACACGCCTGAGAAACACAGTCGTGGGAGCAAGAATCGAGCAAATCGTTGTATTAAGATCTCCCATCAGAGTTGTACATGTATTATGATTTATGGTGTATACAAAGCAGACTCGTCTTTTGGACACCTGACTAAACGAAGGGTGAAGGGGTGACCTTTGATGAGAGGTGCGATGACGTGGGAAGGTGACAAGATGGATGAAGATTCCCGCGGGATCGGGACAGAGCCGTCATCGGGAACACATGCGAGCAGAGTCATCGTCGGGCTCGTCGTCGCTTTCGTTTTTGTCGTCCTTCGAAGTCGTAGCGTTCGATTCCATCTGAAGTACTTCGCATTCGGAGGGATATACTTTTTCTTCGGTCTCATCACGATACCAATTCAGTTGCTCAACCCATGTGACCCCAAGTCAACCAGGTGGGTTGAAAAATCTTCTGTGTATCCATGCGTTTAGTTTCTGTATGTATGTGTGTGTGCACGTGTGTGACACGTATGTTTGTTTGTTTGTGTGTGTGTGTGTGTGTGTGTGTTTTGTAGTTTATAACAGTAGTATACTGTTAGAAAGGGTATACTAGTTAGGTTAGCAAGGGAGAATTGTTTTGGGTATGGGTTTTATTTCAGATATAACATACTTCCTTTTTTTTTCTTTGGTAATTCATGCACTAGACCTACATGTATCGCTGTTTTATTTGTTATATCGAAAAAAATGAAAATGTATAATCATTACAGTTATCTTTAAAATAATTATTCTTTTATGTCTGTATTATACAGTAATACCGAAGTGAATTGATGGCTTTTGTATTATTTAATTGGAAGTGAATATATATTATTTGAAAAAAAGAAAATGAAGCACCTAGACAGCGAGTCGGGCACTCCCTCGAATTTTTGCGAATTCTCTATAAATCATAACAGGTCCATGATAGGACTACTTTTGTTGTTGTTGTTGAAACAATGAAAACGTATGTAGGCCTACATGGAATTATTATTGGATTCGCTGCCTCCGAGTGCTTGCAGTACCATAAAATGAATTTCTCACCAATTGTTGCAATTTTCGCCAAAACATGTGACTGCGGTCATGACCTGTATGTCATCGTTTCTGCGCTGTATAAACAACATCCTGCATGTTCAGTCCTGTATACTGAACTGTTCAATGTATAAACTATGTGCAATGATGGCACGATTGTTTTACGGTTTGATCCTCGTCGACAGAGGTTTACTGAACTGGTCATCAATCATAGAATCAAGAGACGTATAGAAACTTCAAAGTTTCCAAAACGTTCGAATATTCGACTTCAAACAATGAAGCTGCATTATACTATAGATGTATACACTGTACTAGAAGTATACTACTAGATGTGCTTTATAAAACACAAGCCAACATACGGTTGGATGTGACCTGCTTCATTCTCATTCCAAGAACACTGCATTAATATAAACATGTCGATAAATCATGACATGAGTATAGACGTGATACGTTGATACAGTGCAGGTGTTTCATGGCAAGACCCCAAACACCCGCACCTAGAATAACTTGTTAACCGGTTTCACAAGAAGCATCTTATTCCAACAGTAAACCAAGTACAACATGAAAACAGACATATAACAAACACATTAAATGATATATAATATACGCACACATATGCCGCAGACATGTACGCACAACTCAAACATATACAAATTATTACAACACGACAGTTATACTTTCGTGGAAACTCGGGCTCTGAGATTGCAGAATTGCATCATGTATTTAAATCGCTAGACCATCAGACAGATGACACACAATAGACCATCACAAACACTGTCATGGCTTCTGGACCGGTAACTGAGAAAGAATTTTCTTTGCGCTATAAGCCATCGACCCATGACGCCAGTTTTCACTGTTTTGTTCGGGAGACGCTTGAATAAAAATAAAATGTATCATTCTATACTGAGTCTGTCTGAATGTTTTAGACTTCTCTTTATCTTGCAGAACGCGGAAGAACCTAACTCTCATCAAGCGATCTTCAATGAAGCCGTGAAAACCTCTTCTAATGTAGTGTACCTGCCATCAGATAATGCAAAATATAAGCAACTATGTACACATATACGGGCATAGGGCCTACAGAAACACTACAGTCGTTACACGAAACGCTACTATAGGCATGGGTGATCAAGCTCTTTTTGGAATAACACCTCGCCAGTCATCATCTCATCAAATTTGCCTTATTTCCTGCATCATGATTATAACACACACACACACACACACACACACACACATATATATATATATATATATATATATATATATATATATATATATAATACTAGTATATATATATATAAATATATATATATCTATATGATGTTGGATTTTATCTCATCATGATAGTGTTTTATTCCTTTAAATGTAAAAAAAAATAATAATACAGTGGTTCATTTTCATTCCGTCATTGTTGATAAATGTGGGACTTTCTCTCTCGGCAAATTTCTCATTATAAAAAGGTACATGTACATGTATCTTGCTCTATAGGCTTATAGGGTTTATACTTCAGACGCAATATTTCTGACTTTCGTAGTACATGTGACTGACATCTTCTCATAATAAACTTTCGATTTTATCTTCCGTTTGCTGTGTACTTAAGTAATTTTAATCGTGTATTCTTTCCTGTGAGTGGTTTGATGTTCAGGAAGCACTTTTGACTGAAATCAAAAGATTTGTCATGCAGCTTGCCATGATCTCGTGTTGCGCTGGCACGGAAAATGTAACAAGACCGTCAGGACTGTGTGTATGTAATGTGCGGTATAATAGGCTATAGTGTATAATAACAAGCTACGGAAGTTTCATCCCGATGTACTAGATATATACTGAAAAGCATTGCAATCTCTGATCAGGTATTTTTGGTTTAATATTAACTAATTAAACTGCCAGACAAACTAGGGTGCGAATTTAGCAATGTGGAGTGGTGTTCGAAGTCACTCAGAAATGACTTTATGTGTAAACAGTCAGTCACTGAAAGTTCACTGACCTTGCACTAATTATACCCGACTGGATGATGAACCAAATAAATTGCGCTGATAAAGGCTTATCTCTAGATTCCTTGTTTAATGAGATCACGATTCTCCCCATGCAAAGCAAAATCATGCGTTAAAGGCATTGTTTACCATTTGCAGATGAAACAAAATCCTAGCTTTAGTGCTTCAAAATAGTTCTAAAATGTGAGTTAGGGAAAGAAACAACCAATGTTAAAAAAAAAAAGTTAATCAGTATAAATCAATGTTAAGCATTGTTAAATAAAATTATACAAAATGTGAACAATAGTTATAATAAAATTGTTCCTAGACTAAACCGTCTACAGCTATGGTTTAGTGAGAAAAATAGTGATATATCCTTATATTCAAGGCTTTGTTTATTGCAAAGTTTTTATATGGTAGGATGTTTTGTAATACAACTGACCTAGCATATGCATAAATAACTCGAACATTTTTTGAATCACAGCTCCCAATGGTAAACAGCACCTTTAAAAAGTCTTCTGTATCGAAGTATGAAAACAACCAATGGACAGCAAAACTCTCAACCATACACAAAGCTAATTATATTTATTGACCCCAAACATGTCTATAAAGTTCGCAGTAATATTAGCTGAATGCTGATGCCGCATATATGCTTCCCAAAAAGCCCAAGTATTTTTTTTTCTCTCCATCCTGGCGCCACTTCTACGGAAACATACTGGCTGTACAGCTTCAGCAATACAACGTGAGAAGAAAGTAAAGTACCGACATCTGGGTCCCGTTGCATAAAAGTTACAATTATGGTAACTTTACCATCCAGTGGTAACTTCCATGGAATTCTTGATTTTGATTGGCTGTTGAGTATTGTTGCCATGGTAGTTACCATTGGATGGCAAAGTTACCATAATTGTAACTTTTATGCAACGGGCCCCTGAACTGAAATTATTAAAGCTTGAAGCTACAACACAATTCATGACTTTCAAACTCTACTAACATGATTTTACATGTCCAATTGTTATGAAACTTTCAATATTCTCTTTCTGATTATAGCTGCTCAAACGACACATAACAGCATACATCTTAATAAATGCTAAAGAATCATCGATATCCACATTCCATCTGCCCGCAGTTTCTCATGATAGTCTGCCTTATTTTTTCTTGTATCTTTTATACAATCACTTCCGGCATAGAGTGCCGCGACTGTTGGTACAGTGGGTGCAGGCACCGCTCTTCGGGATCAGTGTCACCGCTCGTGGGCTGGAGAACTACCCCAAGGGGTCCTTCGTCATAGTGTGCAACCATCAAAGCTCGCTGGACTGCATAGGTATACCATGATACTAATGCGTTACCATGGAAACGGATGTAATTAACAAATAGTAGATATTATGTAGATACGTAAGCCATCCAAGTTTGTGTGGACATATCTTATAACAGTTGTAACGAGAGATAAGCGAATCGTATGTTTGGGGGGAAAGTCAAGGCGTGAAAAAAGAAGATATACATTCTCTCCGAAGTATCTGTAGGCTTCCTTTCCAGTATCGTGTTTTGTTTTTCTTTGTTTGTTTGTTGTTGTTTTTTTGGTGCAACGTTAACTATACAAAGGATTCCCTTGGAAATGTAAATACGTGAAAGGAGTGTTTAAGCTGTGCAATGAATACACACACGAAAAATAAAGCATACACATGCAACTGTTTTGGCTGTCAACGATACTGCGATAAAGATTTAACTAGGATCTTGCCGTAATCCCGAGCGGAATCAAGAATTAATTGAAATCATTGTGTCTGGTAGAGAGGAAATCTACCTATATCAGAGACGGTACTATACCGACTGACATTTTAATAGTCAAAATTTCGAAAAGCGCTTTAGTGTTAATGCTTCACTCTTGGAAAGATTACTCGACAGAAACAGCGACCCAAGTTCACGTGTTTTATGTTTCAATGCAATGCAATCCAATTCAATTCAACTCAACTCATTTGAAATAGCAAACTTTTTGGGTATAATTAAAATATCAAACAAACGCATGTTAAATAAATACATACATGTATATGTATATATACATGTATATATATATATATATATATATATATATATATATATATATATGTATATATATACCGTATGTACCCCCTTAAAAAAAAAATACAACGGTATCCTCCGCAACAATAGCTTTAAAAATAGTGAATCAATCCAAATACAATTTCAGGGTATGGAACTATACGATATGATATAACTCATTGCCCACATCTTACAGAAAACCCCATTCGATTTGCTTCAGTGGTCAAAGAGAAATACGGAATTTTGTTGAGTACGTCAGAAATCTCTTCCCTGCAAGTTCTGTCTATTGTGATTTGTGTGGTTAAAACCTTATTATTACCTCAACTGTTGTATCTTTTTTCAGTATTATGTATAAAGATCCCAAAAATTTTTTTCAAAGAGTTAGACAGAATATTTTATAGATTTATTTGGAGTGGTGGAAGAGATAGAGTAAAAAGAAAAATATGTTTGTAATGATTTCGCTTCGGGTGGGCTGCGAATGATCGATCCATATGTTTTTGCCATGTCACAGAAAATGGCTTGGGTCAAACTTCTTTTGGACAAAAATTACAGTAGTTTATGGAAGGTAATTGAACTTTCAGTATTAGAAGATTTTAATCAGATGAATGATATTTTATGGAAATCTCATGTACCTGAATCTGTTTTGAATAAGTTACCATGCTCTCAATTATCTGATTCTATTACAACTTGGTATTTTTTCAGGGAGAAAGCAATAAATAAGGAGTTTGGTGTGAAATTTTCAGATTTAGGATCATGTCAATGTTTATGGTTTAACAGAAATATTAGATCCAAGTCAAAGCGATTCTTTTTTTTTATCAAGAGTGGTTTGATAGAGGTATAGTCTTTGTCAGTGATCTTTTAGATTCACCACTCCCTGGAAGCAAACTTTTTGAAGAACTTATTCTTGATTTCGGTATTTCGTCCACAGGAAGGAGAAAATTTAATGTTTTAATGAGCAATATTCCTCAAACATGGTTAACTATATAAAATTGGGATCATAATGAAATTTTTGGCACGATAGTAAATAACTTATGTTTAGCAAAGAAAGTTCCGAAATATGTTTACTCAATTATGTCAGAGGACTGTGCTCCAGCAAAACAAATTTGTTTTTGGAAAGACCTGTCGTTAAATCCAGATTCAGAATTGTGGGATAACATCCATCTGAGAAATTTTAAAAGTTCTATTGACGCTCGAGTTCGTTCCTTTTATTTCAAGCTATATCATAGAGTTATGGCACTAAATGATTTTTTTTTGCACAAAATCAAAAGGAAGGACTCCCCCAACTGCACATTCTGTCAGAGATTGCCAGAAACTGTTATTCACATATTTATTGAGTGTCACCACGTAAAAAAAGTTGGGGATGACATAATTAATGTAATAAATCAAAACACTAAGAAAAATTATAACCCCTCTGTTTTTGAAAATTTTTTCGGGTTTAAAGATGATAAATTTATAACTTATATTTTCCTTATCTTGAAATATTATATTCATTTGTGTAAATTCAGAGGTAACCAACCCTCATTTCAAGGATTTATAAAGGTGTATTTAAAAACATGTAAAGAACTTGAGTATCGCATTGCTAATAAGAATAGAAAACTTGTACTTCATTTCCGTAAATGGAGATTTGACATAATATGATGTAAAGGTATGTTATTGCGGTGAACACTCTGAATTTAACATATTGAAGCGATATTATTGTTTATGACTGTACCATTGCATATGTACAACATTCTTATTTACTCTATTCTGTGCTGCTTTGCTTTGATTCTCTTCATTTTTTTGACTTAATTTTTTGTTATTATTTATTATTAGTAGTATTTTTATCATTTCGAATTTTGTTGTGATGTTTTTGTAATCTTGTTAATTTGATCAATAAAAACTCAATGAAAAAAACAATTATTGCATTCAATACAAAACAATGAAATGGACGCCTGCTAAAAATGTCAACTGACGGATTCATTTGGGTCACGAGGTCTAAACCCAAGTTTAGTCTTTGTTTGAACACGAATTCCATAAATTGTTACGTCGGGGAAACTGATTATGCTGCTTTGAAAACGAATGAAGTGTCTAGCCAACTAAGAAATTACGTGGACATCGAGGTTGGTGCATTGCAAAGGTGCACAATGTTGTCTTACAGCAAATTTGTCCATTACAATGATTTCTTGTCATATGTTATTGTTCAGCTATGCACATTATTAAGTCGAACAAGGGAGGAGTTATGTAAAAGGAATATGAATTCTTCACATGCTTCATCAAACACAGCAGGCTCCATTCAGCCGCTCTGATCTTTCAAAATAAAGTACTTCGTAAAAGCGTATTTTACAGCGCTTTTTTACTCTTCACTGTGAAAAAAAAAGTTCTGTCTATTGTGTTCACACATTAATTTGCGTAAGTGCTAAACGAAGAATCAGACTCATGACATTCTTTACAACAATCCACATGTCTTTGTGACCGCTTAACCAAACTGAATGGGATTTTCTGCAAAAAAGAGCTAAGATGCTATATTTTAAGACACTGAAGTAGCATTTAGACGGTTTAATATTATTGGGTGTTATCAATGCGAAAGGTGGATTGTAATTTTCTTTTGAGACATAGTATATTTATATCACAGATATTATGACACTATTTGTTCGAATTCATGAAGTGAGGCATGTATTGTCAGGACAAGATACTTTGTGGTTTTTGTAAGCATTCAATACCAGGAATGTGCATTTTTAACACCGCGGACAATGACAACAGCTAGAAACCGCAAACAAAATAATGTGACGTATTGTTCCGAATAAATACACAAATGCATAGCGATAGAGGGCGTGGTTCACACAATGTTCTCAATAGAGAGTGTGCGGCCGTGTTTCAGATTCACAGCTTCCAGATCTTTTTCTTTGCAGGCGTGATGGAAATCTGGCCTGAGCGCTGCGTGATCCTAATGAAGAAAATATTGAAGTACGCCGGCCCGTTTGGTCTCGGTGCCGTTTTGGCGGGAACAATCTTCGTGGACAGGAGCAACCAAAAGAGCGCGAAGGAAACGCTGAAGCATGCCGTGGAAACTATTCACAGAAAGAACGTAAGCATTTCAAACTGTCATACACTGTGGTTAAGCATACTTTACCATTTGCAGATGAAACAAAATCCAGCATTAGTGCTTTAAAATAGGTCTAAAATGTGAGTTAGAGATAGAAACAACTACTGTACAAATTTGAATCCATATAATCGATGTTAACTATTGTTAAATACACAAAATGTGAAAATGTTCCAGACTAAACTGTCTACAGTTTTGGTTTATTGAAAAAATACCGATATCTCCTTTTATTTTAGGATTTATTGCAAAAATTTGATATGGTAGGATGTTTTGTGATACAACAGACCTACACATGCATCAAATGTGATATCTTGAAAATGTTTTAAGTCACTGCTCCCAAAGGTAAAAATGACCTTTAATCGTGTTTCCAGTTTGAAAGATACGGGCCATCACAGTTATGAAATAGTACACGTGACGTGCACGTGACGTGCAACGGTGTTCAGAAAATTTCTTTACTTGATATTTAAGACTTTGGCCAAAGTTAAGTTGACAGTCAGTAAAATCGAATTTAGACCTTTTGTCAACCCATGCACATTAGCATGACATCGGATTGTGTTTACAATACATGATATCGTTTCGAAGAGGAAGTGGTATTTTTTTTTTCGTACAGACCACACCTAAAGTCCTAATATAGAGACAGTCAGAAATTTCCTCTCTTGCATAAATCATTAGCAATGCTAAATGCCAATGACTAATTCATGTCGCCTAATGTTCAACAGAATATTAATACAATCGAATTTATTTGAAACTGGAATTCTCTCACGTGCCTCTATCAAACCAGTTTAATAACCATTCAGATATAATATCACGTAATTCTCTCTCATCTATCGTCCGCATCAAAAGGGCACACGTGACATAATACATATTCAGATGATTCTTCCTCACTGGAGAAAGAACTTCTAGAAAGCCAATGTCTTCATTACTGAAATCAATATAATAGCGGATAAATTTATCCATACATCATATGTGATCATTCTCGATACATAATGAATACTGGAATGACAGTATCTTCATGCTTGACCGTCATTTTTTTTTTTTTTTTTTTTTACGCAGTACCGAATCCTGGTTTTTCCCGAGGGGACGCGGAAACTGTCGTCCAAGGCCAACTTAACCGACCCCATGTTGCCCTTCAAGAAGGGTGCCTTTAATCTAGCAGTCCTGGCACAGGTAAGTTCAGATGCCTGAAAAAGTAATCGATATAATTTTTGACTATGGTCATAAATTGAAACCGCAACGGCGTTTAAAATTCTAACGCATGCTCAGTTGTGCTTGGTAGGTTGGAGGTAAGATGAAAATTTGCTCCCCCCCCCCCCACCGCCGACTTGAGGCTACAGAAAGTACGACTGCTAACCACTGCAAATCTGGTACATGAAAAACATTTGCTATAAACAGGCAAAAATCACATCAAGCATGCCCAAATTGAATAAAATAAAGTCATCTTAAAAACATTTTATCACATTTTGACAAAGTAAAAAACGTACTGAACATCATGAAAACATGAAATTGGTAGCTTTGTTACTGGATATCTGTTCAGATTATCATTGGGTGGGGGAGTGATTATCGATGCGTGTGTTAAATTATGGAAAGGTCCCAAGTTATTGTTTCAGTGGTATTCTCGTCGCAAAAGCACATAATTTAGTCGAATTTTGATTAAAAATAAATCACAATGGTAAAACGCTTCTTGAAATTATGATTGTGGAGTTGTAATTCCAGGCCAATTAAACAGCATTGTATATGTGCGTTTAATCCTGGAAAGGTTCCAATTGTTCCAGTGGTATTCTCGTCGCAGAAGCACATCGTTGACTTCAAATCGCACACATTTACGTCAGGTGAGAGAATTCGATAACTTTCCGAGATCACGCCCTCTCCGACACATTTGCTATAGATACATCTGGGTTCAACCGGATCTTTTTTTACGACGCTTTATGTGCCAATGAGTAATGGACACAACTTTTACACACATAATACGTATGGACAAGAAATAATCATAACAGACAGAGGATTACGTCATGAGCTCTATGAAATTTGAAATTAGGCAGAATGTAAAACAGAAGAATACTTACCTTCATATATACGATCTTAAAGGGAAGATAAACCCCAAGAGCAATGTGGATTGAGTGAAAGCAGCAACATTAGTAGAACACATCAGTGAAAGTTTGAAGAAAATCGGACAATCGATGCAAAAGTTATGAATTTTTAAAGTTTTGGTGTTGGAACCGCTGGATGAGGAGACTACTAGAGGTTATGACGTATGAGTGGACAACAATACCAAGAAAATATAAAGAAAATTCTACAAAAATCCATTTTTCATGAAAATTACAAATTCCATCAACTTGATATTGACATATGTTAAGGGTAGCAATTATTCCCCCTGCTTTCTGAAAGAGGTTGGTCCATTGCTCTTTCATGATTCTAGAAAAGTGAAGTTTTGTTGAATTTCCTTTATATTTTCTTTGTATTGTTGTCCACTCATACGTCATATCCTCTAGTAGTCTCCTCATCCAGCGGTTCCAACACCAAAACTTTAAAAATTCATAACTTTTGCATCGATTGTCCGATTTTCCTCAAACTTTCACTGATGTGTTCTACTAATGTTGCTGCTTTCACTCAATCCACATTGCTCTTGGGGTTTATCTTCCCTTTAACTTGCAAATAGAATCTTGCTAACAAGACAGGTATTCATGACTAGCAATAATTCCCAATAATCAGTTTTGCCATAAATCTACCGTGACGTAAAGCCTCACGATGTTCAATTTTCAATAAAACTAATGCATGATGTCACAAATGGACAACGTAGTTATCTCATATAATGACGCAAATGTGTATTGAAAGGAAACAAGGGTCCATTCGAGTGAGCTGTCGGAAACCGATGTACGATTATGACGCCCCGATAAATAAATCTGGCCAAGTATTTATGTTGTGGGACTTATTCTGAGACAATTTGGCAGCTGCGAGTAAAATGCGTCTCTCCATGGGATGCATGCACCATCCCTCTCACATGAATCGCACAGCAAATCGATCTTCTGGCCATCACATTGCATTTTTTGGACTGTATTTGGCTTTTAGGTCACTACACTGCCAAGGTTCTCCCTCCCGTGTCGACAGAGGGCCTCACTCTGGATGATGTGCAGGAATTGAGCGACAATGTTCGCGATCAGATGATCGATACTTTCCGACAGTTGGAAGAGGATACCACCAACAAAAATGACTGAGTTTGTCCGAAACAAAAGATCCGTCAGAAATCAAAGTCCATGACGCACAAATTGGGGTCTCGTGTTTCTCTTGTGTGAAAAGACACTCCTAAACAGCTTCGTCCCGACTCGTACATTGGTATACCGCCCTCTGTTTGTGGACATCGAACAACACATGTCATCATTGCACAATGTTGATGCACACTGTACCAAGTTGTGCTTGGCGAGTCCGTGACATTACGTCAAAACATTCTACTGTATACTGAGTACATGCTTTATGGCAGTTGCAATGTCAACTTTCGACGTCTGCTCGAATTTCAGTGACGTCATCACAAGCTCTACCAGGGCAACTGCATCGTCTGCAAAGCTAACGCCCTTTACTAACGACTCATCATCTATACCTCAACCACGTCTTTCATATTTCGAAGTCGCGATCGTATTCCGGTATGGTCTACATTTTAGACTGTTCCGGCCTGTTTACATCAATGAATTTCTCGCCACCAGTTACACCGCCATCTACTACAATATAGCACGCTGCATTGTGACTTGTCGCTGCGATATCAAGTTATGAGAAACTTTGCATAGAATCTTAAAAGTTTGGAAAATTAATAATTCCAGCTAGTACGTTCTTGCTCGGTTTTGATGACTAGCTTGTATATCTGTATCTCTATCGATCTCTCTCTCTCTCTCTCTATCTATCTATATTATGTTTGCAGATTCCTTAGAGAA
Source organism: Diadema setosum (assembly GCA_033980235.1). Lineage (NCBI taxonomy): Eukaryota > Metazoa > Echinodermata > Echinoidea > Diadematoida > Diadematidae > Diadema > Diadema setosum. Next base: position 14,032,989 of record CM067069.1, on the reverse strand, counting down.
TCGATTTTCATAAAGTTCTTCAAGGCTTTTTTGTTGTTACTGCTATTACGTCATAAGGGTAGAGCAGGTAGACACTCGAAAATGTCTCGGGTGTACAAGGTTGACTTACTGACGAACTCGCAGAAACTCTGGGTTTGTGTCACACGATGGGTGTTGTATGTTTCCCCATAAAGGAAAGAGGCAGCATCGTTAATTTGTTGGTCTTCTCTTTTTATGTTTTTTTTTTTTTTTTTTGGGGGGGGGGGGGGACAGACAATTTCAGTAAGAATGTCACAAGCATCAAGAATGCACAGTCACGCACTGGAAAGACGTGGAAAAAGTTGACGATCATAAGAACGTAGAGGGCGTCCAAGCAAATTATTGACCAGTTATTGACGAGAGTCTCTGGCTTTCTCATAGAATTCCGCATTTTAAAGGGATTCTATAATTCATCCATTTGGCAGAGATATGGGGGACGCGAAATCCATCTTATCCATGTATCATAATCTACGCAACAGCTCAGAAATACAATTAAATCCACTTGTCCGATGAGCCACAGACACGGAAGAAGTGCGATTAAATCGAAAAGCAACTTACGTAAAGAGACTGCAGCAGTTTAGACATGTTAGAATTGCAAATCAACGTTAATCGTTCATTGTAATGTCAAATATTGTACATTGTATTGCTGAAGACAGTGGTGTTTCGTATAGTTTCTCAATACATGTTTCATGTGAAAATCCTCGCAAGACTTGTACGCCACGCACGCGAGTCGTCAGTCCCCTGTATTTTTATCATGAGCATGCCAGGGCAGAGGCCCGTTTCATGAAGATTTACGATCGATCTTACGCTCGATTTATTGAGCGTAACTCAGCGAATCGAGCGTAAGATCATTCCTGATTTCAAGTTTGTTTCATAAAGATAATTACGCTTGATTTAAAGCGCATATTATTTAAAGGCAGATCGAACGTAACTTTTTTTTTAATCGTATTAACCGAAAAATCAATCTTATGATCAATCTCTACGAAACAGGCCCAAGGAGAGAACACCGATTCTTGTGTAACATGCATGAATGTCTCCAAGGCACCTTGCCATTTCAAACGACTTTAGCCTTTCACTTTTTTCTTCCAATGCTTTAAATGTTCCCGTCAATCAGTCCATGATGATCGTGGCCAAAAGCAAACACAAGGCGTGAGTATGATTGGACTGCAGAGCTTCAGTTGGTTGTAATTGTTGTGTATGTACTATAATGTATTGCTGTGTTTCTACTCGAGTCATAGTTGCTGTACTAGTATTATTAAATACTCTGCGTGGTAGATTCTGTGTGATAGTGAAAAACTGAACAAAGTAGCGTTTACATTCTGAAATCCTCGTTTTAAACTTGCGAAAATCAGTGATATGTACTGGGTATATTGAGTGCACCATTAATGCAAAGAGTGTAAAGAGATAACACGGACTAAAACGTAGTGCTCCTGGTGATTGTAAGCTGGAAGTCTCTATGCCAATTCAGTATAATCTTTTCAGTGTATCTAGCTCGTGAGTTGAATATTATGTCAATCATGCAATATTGAAATGGGAAATGCAATAAAGAAAACGTATTTTAATTAGATAAAAGGTAAATAAAGTCATCGAGCGATGGGTGCTTTTCATCTACCGAAGTGCATATCGTTTGATTCTTATATTATATGGACTTGAACGCCATGCTTTATAAAGTTGCATGTCGTAGAGAGTGCGTCCAATTATCGTTGGCCAATAAATCTATTTCGTGAATGACTCACTGAAGACTGAACTCTAACTGCAAAGAAATAGTAGAATTTGAAAATATCACAACAGTGAATATTTGATAAAAGAAAAGCGAATGAAAATTAGGGAGTCATAAAATTGTGTAAAGCTTTGCGAATTTTCACAAAACAGTTCTTGAACAGTCAATATGAATAAGCAAAAACTGAGGGATGGGTTCGCTTCACCAAAGTTTACTTACCGTATGATATCTTGTACACAAAATCAGGAATTTCCAGGGTTCTGTCCAAACGCATTTATGCCCCATGTACTCTGAACTCCTAATAATCATACCCGACTGATCATCATTTTGAAGTTATTCAGCCAAATATTACATTATGTTGCACACTTTTATCGCAGAATGTTTTTTTTTCATGCGAAACTGAGGCGATTACATCATCAGCTCATTTGCATGTATACCGTCATTCTTGACATTAAATCGTGTGTTATTCTTTTAACTTTTCGCGAGATACCACGAGAACACTTATGAAATAGTATACGCATGTACAGAGCAAACCATTCTAAGAAGAATTCAAAGTTTATTTGATAAAAATCGGTTTTGGAATGAATGAAACATCCAAAAACAAAGTAAAAAAAAGCGATCGTAATAAAAGATTATTCCCACCTTCAATTAGAATCGCTCTGTTTTGGATATCAGCCATTTCAAAACCAATTTTCATCAAATAAACGTTGCATTCCTCTGGAATTACATGTTCTTTCATACTTCATACGAGATTTCTCATTATCTCATCACAAAATGTTAGAAACCTGAAGTTATGTCTCAACCAAAACTCGACAAAGTGCGATGCATTCAAGGCAATTGGATGACATCATACGGAGGTGTAGCAGAACCATCACACAATGTTCTCACTACCTGGAAAGGAGTTTGATCTTATTTCAGTATATTTCCAGTTTTCTGTATACATTGAGACGTTGGTTGCCAACTACCGATAAACTTTCATGCAAGCGATAACGTCTTGTGGCAAAAGACTAATAGGCCTACACTGTAGCTTTAAATTTAGTCTAGTTCTGGCCCCCTTTTTTATCGATTCTGTTTTCGCCGACTATACACGCGTCAAGCCAAGAGATGGCGTGATTCCGAGAACTGCGTCCAGAACTAGACTACTCTAAATTAGAAGGGAGGGGGATTTAGGGGGCCGGGGGAGGGGGACAGGACGAGAACGAGGAGGGGGTCCGGTGAGACTCGAGAGCAAAGTACCGATTGTGAAACTATAACAAGAAATCCCAGGGTAGCTTCCTGCCCTTCTGCACGACTTGACTTTAGTTTCGTCTACACTTCCTGAAGGGGCATATCAGCTGAGAGGTGATGGAAGAAAGACACGGGAAGAGGGAGGGGGGGGGGGGTGAAAGAGAAGGGGGAGAGAGGGAGAGTAGGGGGAATTTTTAATGTAAGTCATCTTGAGCTAGCCAAAGATTCTCCACAATAGCCCATAATGAGTCCACTACTGGGCTAATACGAACAACCTATACGTTCCTTCACAATACAGAGCTAACAGTATCTACAACATCAAGAGCATCGTCAACTAATGAAAGTTTGATACATGATAATAATTTCCCAAAAGGTGTAAAAAGAGATTACACACACACACATACATGCACAGACAATCACACATACAGTACAGACGTGATTCCCGCCCAAAGTCCCGCACATAAATAATGAAAGATATTCTGGCAGTGCCGTCGGAAGGCGCTATTCCTCAGCCGGTTTATTGGTCGTTTGCGCTCGCAAGCTAAGCGTTGCCATGGAAACCAGAGGAATTATGCATGATACCATTGCTTCCCCACCTTGTTCCTCCTGCAGCCTCGCGAAACGAAAAACCACACAACAGATCAGGTCAACGAAACGAAAATCTACACCACAGAGTAGAGACACTCGACACTATAATGGTACGTGGTCACAAACAGTTTTTGTCCTGTTTCTTCGTTTTTGTTTTTGTTTTGTTTTTTGTTTTTTTGTTTTTCAAGACGCTCAGCCACGCGTTTACAGCATTGGGCATATCGTAATAATGAATAAGGCCACTGGCCATGCACTTCCGTTACAAATGAAAACCCCACATAGAGAGAAAATAATCAGAAGGTCATTAAAAATGAAAATGACAACGCGACAGTATGTAGACGTGGTTGTGACGGGTAGATGTGTATGTGTCGTTCTAGCGTATCAGATTGTAATCCACACCGGTAGATAGCTGATATCAAATGTCAGCAGTCGCCTACTCCTAACGCAAAACATTGCATTCAAACACTTAAACAATACGATGCCAACCCATCAACTTTGAACCCATGGACTTTGATGCAGAAATTCTAGTCTTGGCATCATTAAATTAGTACCTCTGTATGGATTTTAAAATGTATCAGAGAAATCCATTTAAATTTGCACACACACACAAGTAAAAACAGTTGACATCTAAAAGAAATGCAGATTATTGCAATCTTCGAGAATGCCTTGATTTAATAATTAATTATAAATCATAGCATATCAAAAGGCTTCTGGAAATTTTGCCAAGGGGAAAACACTTATACGGGAAATATAAGGGTTCAGATGAGAGATTTGTTTCCTTCAATATTGCTCCTCTTGAAACATTATCAATGAAATATAGTAACTCTTACAATTATTCATAGTTTTTTTTTTCAGTCATTGCCAACAGCAGAAAACATGGTCTGGTAATTTAAACGGATCGCCAATTCACACCACACAAATAAGTTATAACAACATTGTCGTTATCTTTTATGAATTATCACCATCACAACTATCATAATTTTCGGATAAATCGATGCATGAAATTAATCTAAACCCAAACAGTTATATGGCTTCTTACAATGGGCTGCTACGTCAAACATCATTCTGAAACACCGAAAACAAAAAAGATTGTCACAAATGGTGCTGAATTAGTGACAGATTACTCGTATTTGGTTGATCAATATGATTATAGCTCAGTAACGACCAAATCATTTACATCCTCTTTGTATTACGATAGCACTGTCTTCAAGATTTAATTTGGGCGGCCTATACACTTTTTTTTTTGGTGATAATTCTTTCTTCGAATTTCGTTCAATTTCATATCACAGAAACAGAAACGTTCACAGAAACAAAAACAAAACATCATACAAAGACAAACTGCATTATACACAAACATTGTACAAAGTAACACACATAATATACCTTATTCTCTCTCGCACGCACATGCAAACACACACGCAACACACACAGAGAGATGTACAATTCAAACACACACACACACAGACAGACAGATACACACGTTTTCTCTTTACATAAACCCAAAACACAAAAACGTGCTGAAGCTAATAGGCCCTACGTTATAATACACTTGGAAGCCGTGATGGACACACAAAAGACTTGAACTGGCTGGTAATAATATACGGACACACACAAACTGTACAGTCTCCGACAAAAGAAAGAGATTGCATACAATCTCTTTGGATTTCGACAATGCAGCGTGCCACGGCTGTTATTGTACCACACGATCAGTAACGGCACTTATCCAGAGTATATACCAGCTGTCGTTTTTCTTTAACACAAATTCGGTTCGCGCACTTTCGAGCGAAGGTTTTGGACACCAATTTTAGCTTGCTCGTAGAAATACCTGGAAAAAAATAGATCGATCGATCAATGAATGAATGAATTGATGAATGAATAAAATAACTGAATAAAAAGCTGAATGAATATACATAACAAATGAATAAATAAATATATAAATAGATAAATAAATGAATAAATGAATGAATGAATAAATAAATAAATAAGTGAGTAAATAAAAAAAACCCTATCTATAAATAAATAAATAAATAAATAAATAAATAAATAAATAAGGGAAACAAAGAAACAAAGGAAAAGTGAAAATTTATTCTATCTGGAAACTGTAAACATGATACTGGAGACGTTATCATTATTACGCATTTAAAAGTAATTCGCAAGGACACCATTAGAATAATAAAAGGAAAAACAAAAGAAATTCGTGAGGAGTGGCACACAAAGAAATGAGGTGAACACCAAGTTCGCCTTTTCGTCGTCCACGGGAGGGAGCTCCCGACCAACGTTTCGTCACCTGCCGCCTGGCTTGCACCTGGTATAGGATTACCCACGGTCCGATGATTTCGACACACGTGCAGTGGACACGGCTTTACCTTGGTGATCGATTAACGTGTTTTCAATGACATCTATTTGTATGCCAGAGGACAAATATTCCGATCTACTCTACAGGAATAAGAAAGAAGAGAGGAGTGAAACTTCTATCAATAGCAGAGTCTTTTGTCATCTATTTTTCAATCATCCCAGTAATTACCATTCGTGTCACGAGCTACAACCTTCTATAATAATGTAGAAAGTTTCAAGAAATATCTTGTCCTTGGCGATCACTGATCTGTTTCTTTACCAGCGGCGATGTCACATCCCCGCAGTCTGAACAAAAGATGGTCGAAATACTGCACGTCTCTATTGCAAATGAAGGACAGATTTCTTTGTCTTTGCATGTTTCAAAATCAGGCCTCTATAATTCCCCGTGACAGCGATGAGTCAATAGCTGGTCACCTCTAGGGAGTATAAGATAACCACCGTAAACGGGTAGATATCCAACTTAACAGTTCGCATCAATCCTTACCGTTGTGCTTGTTCATAGTGCAAGACTGACCTCACTTCGTAACACTCTTAACAGCCAACCCTATCCGACACTTGACCGTGGCCTTTGGAACAACCTGCACATTTCATCATGCCAGGAAACACGTGACCCTAAGTCTGCGAGGACTTCGTCGTCTGCTGTTTTCACACAACACGCGTCATACCAAACACAAAGCGGGTGGTTTTACGGGCTTGCTACCGATATCCTGCACTATATCGACCCACTGCAGCTCGTTCGCTCGCTCGGCAGAGGAGCCCTCTGTTAGCATGCTTGAACGCCAGCAAAAAACTCTAAATCCCAGCTGAAGAGGTACTGTATACCATGACTCCACTCTTTATGTCATCAGCATTGTTCATAGAGGCCGAAACTCCTGGACTATCAGCAATGTCTCACGAAAACACTGATTATCACCAAGAGGAGACGTTCTTTTCCCGTACGTGGTGGAGATCTGCTCTTCTTCTTGCAATTATATTCTGCGTTGGTTTAAAGTTCGTAGCGGCGAGAAGCAGGGCTGTGTGTTTCTACTTCAAATACGCGAGCCTCTTTCTCAGCTATATCATATTTGGTGTGCTCTTTATTCCCGTGCTGGCTCTGAAACCTGGAAGTCCAAAGAACGCATGGTAAGTAAACACACACCTTCACTTTAATTTATTTTCGCCGGTTGCCACGATCAGAATAGTACAACATCCGTAGTGCCACCATCACAACTTTACTATCAGTGTAAATTGTTATCCAACAGAGCAAAGACATCTCTAGCGAAGTGATCACTTTCACTCATCACAAACTTGTCTTCCCTACTATCAGGAGACAGGCACTTTGACCCAACATTCATCACCAGAATGCAGCAGCTATATAAGACATTACCACGGCTACCACAACTGCCATTACCAATTTCGTTACAACCAGGGAGGTGGGAATTACAACTAACCAACCAACCAAGTCGTCAGCACCACGATCATTACCACCATTGAGCCACAGAGCGATAAGTATCAATGGTAAACTGAGTAACACAGAATCATCGCACCTGCTACCACCTCCGCAACAACAGTATAGTCGTTTTTATCGCCATGATTACCACGTGAGCCCTAACAATCGATAATCACCACATAACACTATGGCACCTTCTCTGAAGAACACAAACATCTAGGTGTTCACGCTATCATGACGTAAGCAGTCGAGCCTTTGTTGTTAGATCATTTTTCTCCAGCGACAATTGCTTCCATGAGATATATGCATGCTAAGCCAAACATAGATTCTACACACTAGCATAACCCTTACCCTAATCCTAGTCCTCACTTCAAGCTTAACCTAAAATCCCATCACAACCCTAACCTAAAGTCCTTGGAGAAAATAAGACCCAAGAAATTGTCCAAGGAGCAAACGTGCTGCCACTGGAAAATAAAGAAATTAACTAATGTTCCAGAGGCCGCATTACAGTTATGCGTAACGGGAGTTCGGAGTCGATATTTGTTTTTTGTTTGCTTTGTTTATTCTTTATCCCGCGAAGTAAATAAGCAGTGATATATATATATATATATATATATATATATATATATATATATATATATATATAACACAAAACATAATCATGCCGCAATGAACTGCAATGCAGTAAATTTACGTGTTAAGTCGTACCTCTGACAGAGAAAAAATATTAGGTGGTACTTCTTGGCAATGATATCCATCAAACTGCAACTAAAGCGGAATAAATGGACGGGAAGAGACAGCACGGCGCATAATTAGCTTCTCAAATGAATGAAACCCCTTTTCGATTGTTATGTAAACACGACCGCAGCGTTTGCTCCATAGTGGGTCACTTCCGGCAACATGCCCTGTATACGTGATGACTTCGGAGCGTGTACACTCTCTTCACAAATACAGCGTACTAAACAGTGCTAAAATCGAATGTCAAGATAAGTGATGAGGATCACGCACACGCTCTTCCATCAACAGCACCGAATACATGAATTGAATGATGTCGCAAACCTGAATCTTACAAGATGTCCCCTTTCGAAAGTACAAAGGTGGCTTTCCCTAATATGCACGAGTATGCTCTCGCCTTGGCTAAGTTAACTATTTTGCTTTGATGTGTATCATTCGTCTTTCCTTTGAAAATGATTACAAGGGAAAAACAACCTCGTCTTACAGCTACATGTTCTGTTGTTTATCTTTCTTTCCGCCAAACATGATCTATTGGTAACTCGTATACTGATACACTTATAATTTATGCTCGTCGATTTTATTTTGAATTCAAGTAGTTCCCACCTCCCTGATTCAAGTGGTCTTCTTAATTGTGACCTGTGGATACTCATTACATGTACTTCGTTATTGCTCAAAATCACTTAAAATTTGCCTCATGTCGCGACTGCTTACATAGTACAAGAAACACATAACGTCCAGAGGCGTATATGCGCCATAGCGATTTGCTGAAGTTACACATACCACATAGAGAGTCATATCAGCGGGTGTTTGACCGACGTCGCATTTTGCCAGGAGATCCTTATCGATATTTAGTGTTATTACAGGGGTTCAGAAGTACTCCAGTAATTCCTTCGGATATCAATGGGTGATAACGTTTGTTCCTTGTGACCAGATCTGGGGATCAGATGCAATGGCAGAGGCTGTGAGAGAGCCAGAACTCCACGAATCTGAACATGATCATGATTCAATGATCTGCAGAAATGTTGCATAATAATGATGTGATCAAAGGGGAAATGTCCAACAAAAGGGTTTGTTCTTCTGTACATTATTTCAAAGATCCATTTGTGACGAAATGTCACGTGAAATTTGGCATACAGAGCGACGGAATTTACTCGCTCGAGTATTCGCAGCTACATGTGCAAAATATAATACTGCCTGTAAGTTCATGCTAAATTGACAATATATCTATCTATATTCATACTTGATTGAAGTGAACTACTGTACGTTTACGCTGCTGGGAAGCTGTCGCCCTCTTGTTCATTTATCGTTTGGGTATTGCCATGGAGCGTAAAATGATGGTCCTTGGTTTAAACTAAGGAGGTATATATACCTCTCATTGGTTTAAAGAAACTAAAGCACATAATTGCAAAAATTTGCAAAAAGAAAATACTCTGGTAGAGAAACAGCTGGGTAGATGGGGAATAAATGACATATAGGATGACGATATACAAATAAAACCTACAATAATATCACAATAAGCTTTGACCTAATCATTCGGTCACTCAATCGTGTCAAAGATTTGTAATCTATAATAACCTTAATTTAGTATATTTTTTGTTTTATTTTCACTATTTGTGACACAGGAATAAAAGAAACCTTCTGTCCTTAATTGGGGCTCTTTTTAAAGAACAATATTGTATCAGTGTTTCCAAGGTTACTCAGAGATAAGGAGACCGTCTAGACGCGTCCAAAGATTATTATTATCTGAGTTAACCATTATCTTTACTAGTCTGCCTCATTGCAAGGACCGCTATATTCATGTACATTCTATCGTGAGCGATAGAGCGCGGACAATTTGGTCTGGAATATCCAAAGAAAAAACAAAACAAAACAAACAAACAAACAAACAAAAAATGGAAAAAAGAGCATCCAAACCGTTCACGCTATTACCCTTCTTCACAGTGCAATGAGTAAGCATTTAGTGAGTAACTGCATATGACATCCTCCCTCGCGGATGGGGATGTACAGCGAGGTTTTAAAACTCCCAGCTTGTGTCATGACAGCTGTACATACATAAGTAAACACGTTTGCTGAATACATTATGCGACTATATCACGTATATTAACTGTACGAACAAAATGACCGGTCAAAGGATTAATCCTCCCTATATTAATAGCACATTACGGGCAAAATCTTGATATTTCTCGTGATTTCCTATTATTGTGTCAAACATTTAATTTTGCGAACTTTACGAATATAATCACGATGCAACTGAGCCTATTTCTCAGTGTATGTTGACGCTGTACAATATAAGGAGTCGATGATTCGAAACGCGCTGCATAATCTGTTACGGCTCTTAGCTCTGGCAACGGATGCAACGTCTTGTGATCTGCTGATGAATGGTTGTTTACAGGGTCGACATGCATGGTGTTTGGCAGTTTACCAGTTCCTGAAATCACGTTTGTATACAAGGGGGTGCTTTTTTTAAGGTATTATTTACCATTTGCAGATGACACAAAACACAGCTAGCGCTTCAAACTAGTTCTAAAATGCGAGAGGGATAGAAACAACCAATATAAAGACGTTAATCAATATAATCAATGTTAAGTATTATTAAATATACAAAAATGTGAAAAATAATCCTAGAATAAACCGTCTACAGTATGGTTTACAGAGAAAAATAGTGATATCTCCTCATATTTTAGGCTTTATTGCGAAAACTGGTATGATAGGATGTTTTGTGATACAATAAACCTACACATATGCATCAAATTTGATAACTCATGCATCAAATTTGATAACTCATACATTCATAAATCACTGCTCCCAATGGTAGACAGTATCTTTAAGTCGAATACATTGCTGCATAATCCTGATGTCCAAAAATCCATTATAAGATCATGAATGTGGGCCCTCATAGCACTCCCCACCACCACCTCGCTACTAATCGTTCTAGCAAGAATCCCTATAGAAAACAGACTTTAACATCTGTTCCATCCTAGAAGATTTCTTAACCACGCGTATGCTGAGATTGGAAAAGCGTATTACACAGTAACATCAATAGCCAGTTCAAAAATATAATTGTATTAACATAATATGCGTACCAGTAACAAGGAATTGCTCCTGGCAGCCAGAATCATGCCATATAGGCTTTCATAAGGCTTCTATATACCCGACACAGCAACAGTGCATGCAAATTGCATCACCATCACTTAAATGCAGCGAGTTGGTAATGGTGGATGAAATGACTTATAATAGTTCGTAGATTCTAAAAGGAACATTATTCATACATTTATATAGCCATATAGTATGCATTATAGAATTATTAACTGGCTAATTCCGCGCGGGGACAATAAACTCTGCGTGAACCTGACCCAAAAGGTGTTACAACGCAGACAAAATAATGGCGGTCGGTCACAAGTTTTCGGCGAGTGCTTCACGGCAGGCGATGAAAATGTTTACTCGAAGGGTTTCCCCATCATTTACCCCGTTGCCATGGAAACTAAGATACGAAATGCACCCAGCGATTGCTTCATGTATGATTAGCCAGCGTTGGAATAACATCACTGCTATAGTGATGAAACTAACATCTGGTGTATAGATTCATGTTATACACATGCACTCGTGAATGGGTACTTTATTGACAGTATTTTTGTTGGTCATTATTTCTCGATGCATGTTATTTCCTCGATGGGAGACAGTTTAACCCTAACCCAAGCCTCAGCCAGGAGGTCTTGTCAAAAGGCTACATCACACTAGGAAAGAAAAGATATTAGTATAAACTTTAGTAGGTATTAGGCGTAAATATTCATAACTGAATGACACACGCCTTTAAATCAAAATAACAACAACAACAACAACAACAACAACAACAACAACAGAATACTGTCATTGTGACGTGGGACGCATAAGACACAGAAGTGGTCTGATGTTTACCGGTTGACCGTTGACTTGCACACAAATCTACACAGAGAAGACAGTAACACATTGAAACGTTCACTTTTCTGTTGTGTGACCTTAATAATTATGAAAAGTCGATCTGAATATCAAAATTGAATTTAGCTTTTATGCGAAACAAAGCCAAGAGGTATCTGAGTTTACTATTGACACTGCATACAAACATAATCCTTGTATCGACGAAAAAAAAAAATCATTGTGACATTAGAATATTATTCTCAAATCAAGGAGTTGAAATACAAAGTTACTGAATATATAAAAACGTTTGAAATGTACAGCTGTAATATTTCTTTCAGCATATTTTTGGATTTAATCTTAGCAAGCGTAATCTTTCGAGGATCATCTTTTTCTCGGCTGTCCACGATAATACACCGCCGAGATTGACCCTATATATGACATTTTATGGTTATACCGCCACTAATTGCAGGTGGCTGACGAAATATGGAGAATATCTGCAACTCCCGCTGTTTGGGATCGCTGTCAAGAGGAAGGGATGCCAATACCCAGACGGGCCGTGTGTGATCGTGTGCAACCACCAGAGCGCCTTAGATAGTGTCGGTAAGCTTTGGCTTTGCTTTGCTTTGTTTTGTTTTTTGAAGCGTCTATAATGTTTATAACAAACTGAATCAAGATTAGAAGTGTATCACATCTTCACATGCGCGGACCTGACCCGCTTTGACTAAGTCGTGTTTGTAATTCTTTGGTTTATAACAGCGCAATTTTATGAAGAAAGGCATCCACTCGGACGTTAATTCAGATTTTAGAGCTACACTGTACGCAGTGTGTTGGTTGAGCCACGACAGACAAAACGACCCAACTAAATCATTATCATAATGATTATTATCGTTATCAATGTTGCCTTTCTCATCAACAGACTCGCAGCAATTACGGTTACCACGACAGTGATTCAATGTATCCAGTTGTTTGGTTATTGCCATCGATTTCAAGTCAGTACTCCTGATGACTTGGGCCCCTGATAAGACACTGCGCTAACAATTTTGTTCTATCCCTCCCCCCCCCCCCCCTCTCTCTCTCTCTCTCTTGATGGCTTTCATTTTCACATCTTCTGATGTCGAAGTTATGATGCACGAGGAGATCTGGCCGGGAGACTGCGTTGTGATCATGAAGAATTCGATGAAATACTCAGGACCCTTCGGCCTTTGCCTCGTTCTGGCGGGAACGATATTCGTGAACCGGAAGAACTCCGCCAGCGCCAAGGAGATGATGCGCAGCGCGGCAGATGCGATACAAGAAAACAAGGTTCGTTGTGCATCATAGGTTTGTCTTCGGCCCTCGTCAAAGTACACTTGAGGTCAACAAGGGTAATTTCATGGCTTGATTTGGTCAATCAGTATTGTACATTTTGAGAGGCATTAAAGGGCGCGAGCGAGTAATGAAATTTTAACCTATCGAGGAAGTATGTACAAGAATCAAGGGTACCTAAACCGGAACATAATTCATATGGTACTCCGAAAGATACAAGAGGCAGAGTTTGGGGTAAGAGAATGGAAGGGCCTTTTCCGTCTTTGTTAACTAAAAAGTTCGACGACTGACCTCACTGTCCATATACATCTGTCTTGACCTGGTCATTTTTTGTTTGACCAACAGTATCGAGTGTGGATCTTCCCGGAAGGCACCAGGAAGCTGTCTATGAAGGGGAAAATTGAGGAACATTTCTTGCCATTTAAGAAGGGGGCCTTTAACTTGGCTGTCATGGCACAGGTAAGCCACGCCCATAACGAGCTTCACTTCAGACAATATCTACTACGCGGAAATACACACGAGCTGTCGAATTCAACAGAGTTTGCAGCTTACAAAAAAATAAAAAATATGTACAAAAAATCAAAGGAGATTGATCCATGTCTGCAAACGTTGCCAATCCGTGTCTTTATCGAATCCATGACAATGGAAGTAAATGCTGCATGGATGCTGCTTTATCTCGATTAGCTTATAACATGTATAAGTGGGTGTTGGCAATAGAGGACCTGGCGCATGTCATTCAAAAGAACGTCGACTCTGATCTAAGTACTCGAAAGCAACTTTATTATAGCCACGGAAGTGTTGCACTAGAGTGCCATATTCCCCCAAAGCCTTGATAATGCACAGTAAAGAAATACCTACAATGTTCTGTAAATACACTCGAGTTCGCGTTAGAGATAACTGCGCGGCTGTATGTCCATTATACAGGCGATGAATCTGACTTTCGAAAGATATGCTGTTCGCAGACATGTTATTTGCGATCTCATTTTTTATCATATTTGTTTTATCATGTTTGTTTCTTGTTCGAATCGACACGAGTGGGATAAAAATAAAAATAGTGAGGTGAATAGATACCAGGTAATGTTAAAATATTGAGCAAGTACAGTGAGTTCTCGTATATACTCGCCTAAAATAGCATGCTTCGCAAACATAATTATGACAACCTTTGTAATGAGCAGAAACATGTATGAGATAAGGTAAGGGCCAAATCTTAAAATATCCCCGAAAACAATGAAATTCACATTGAAGGTAAATGTACACCCAAAAGTTCGCGAGATATTAGACATCAAAGCAACAAGCGAGAATCGATAAGCACACGGCAGGGTCGTAAGGAAAGAAGTCGACTGGAGCAAAGTCATCGCACAGATAAATTCAAAAGCTGTTGAAAACCTATTTGTTTCAAAAGTAAGACTTTCTTAAAGCTCTGACTTATTCCACTGCTATCATGATCTGACAAGTTGAAAGTTGTTTGTTTTGTTTGTTCTTTCTCTTTTGTTTTGTTTTGTAAATATTGTTTTCTTGTGTTTTGTTGTAGATGAAGCTATCCAGATATGGGCTATCCAGCCATCTTCACAGATGGAAAATGAACAAACAACAAACAAACAAGCGCTTTGAGTCTGTACAGAAATGGCGCTTTACACTGTATGAATATTGGCTGTTATTATTATAATTATGGTTATGATGATTATGATGCATATTATTATTATTATTATTATTATTATTATTATTATTATTATTATTATCATCATTATTATTATCATCATTATTACAGGTATAGTATCTATATACATGTAGTTAATACAAGTACGACAAAAGACATTCACAGAACACAACGTTTTGTTTGTGTGTAAACAAGAAGACAAGTCGGCAAGTGTCTATCAGGATGATACCCCACACCATGAAACTTATCCGGACGGATAGGAGAACACCACGCTATGTATCTCATAACAAATTCTTTCAAGAATGGAACCATTATGTCGTCATCATTGGCACAATATCTCTCATATGTAATGGCAAAATATCACACCATTCTCGTCTCCTATATCCTACATTCTTCAGAATAGCTGCACCAGGTACATATCGCACAGCATGGCATAGTTACAGTATATGATACGCTGAACTGCTGGTATACAGAGAAACATTTGTGTATTGCACGTACAGTATTTTCACAGCGCAGAAAGATTATGTCCCACTGCGCTATGCAAGAGCTCCCAATGTCATCCACGATATTACGAACACAAAACATACAAACAAAACAAAACAAAAGGTGGGTCCTTATTTGGAAACGTTGAATTTCTAACTTCACGAGATAACGGGTTCAACAATTTTGGCGTTGCACATTATGCAAATGCATGATCCCCCAGCACTACTTTTTTTTTTTTTTTTTTTTTTTTTTTTTTTTTTTTTTTTTAAAGATGTATATGTTGCATTCGCAGTGTGTAGTTAATTTGGGAGCAACGTATATTTAATTCATATTATGCTCATTAGGTTTAGCAGTGTATATCGGGGTTTACTTCCGAGTTTTTATTCACTTTTTTTTTTTTTTTTTTGGGGGGGGACGTTCAACAAAACTAGTCATATAACACAAAGAATATCACCAATCGAGAACTTTTACCTCTGCAAGCTATAATTTCTTGTGATATTTATCGGGTTTATGTCATTTACCTTTAATACTATCTTTACTTTACTATCATAATCCGTATCCGGGCAATTACCCCGAGAGGGCAATTACCCCCCGGCCAATTACTGGTTGGTGGTAAGGTTAGAGTAGAGATTAGGGTTAGGGTTAGGTTTAGGGTTAGGGGTTTAGGGTTAGGAGTTTGGGTTAGGGTTAGGGTTAGGGTTAGGGTTAGGTTCAGGATTAGGATTACGATTAGGGCCAGGGGAAGGGTGCGGGGTAATTGCCCAGGGGGTAATTGCCCTAGACCCGTATAATCAGTGTCGGCTTTATTTCAAATTGAATGCAGACTCCCCCCCCCCCCCCGTCTTTTCCTTGTGTTAAATTCGCAAATGAACGTGTTATCAGTCGAAGGCATCATGTTGCAATCAAAATAATGTTCTGCTTTAGAAGGCAAATCTTATACGTCAAAGAAAAAAAAAGTATGTATTGCAAACGTTCCGGGCCCTGCAGCATTCAACTTTATGATTGACATCAATTATAATAATGATAATAATAATAATGATGATAATAACAATAATAACATATATTTTAGAGCGCCTTTTCCACTGGATACAAAGCGCTATGAGATGTCATCCCTGGTCGCCATAACAATTGAAAGAATTGACCTATCACAGGTATCCAATCGGCAGTCTTCATTCAAGACTAATACTTGCTAAAACATTGCTATCCAATCAAAATCCAAGATCCAAATCACGACATACGAGTAAGCCGAACACAGCACACTAGCTTCCCATCACAATGCATGCATAGTGGCTACACTCCTGACCGATATTCGAACCCATGGTTGGCAGGTCTAGGTCGCTTATGATATCGCTGCATTACTTCTATCGAGTTCACGTGATCCCCAGGAAATACGAGACAGAGTAAAGTGTCAGTGGAACCAGCCGATTTAAGGGTTGATATTCTGAAATAAATTCAGAAATTATATAGGATACGTCGTCCGTTTCAAGGCTTCAAGTTTGTGAGAATCGCAATGTTGAGCTCTAAATGTGCCAGCACGTTCAAGTAAACCCAGTGATGGGTACAATACATTCATAGTATGATGGCCCCTTATTATAGGGATGGTACAGTATTGGTGGAGATGAGAATTGGGCTTTTAACTTTTTGCGAGATACCAACAAAACACTTATGATATAGTACAGATCATACCATTTTAAGACGAATTCAAAGTTTATTTGATAAAAATCGGGTTTGGAATGACTGAAACATCCAAAAATAAAGTAAAACAAAGCGATCGTAATAAAGCGTGGGTACCACACTTTATTAGAAATTAGAATCGCTCTTTTTTTGAGATCTCAGCCATTTCAAAACCAATTTTCATCAAATAAACGTTGAATTCCTCATTGAATTACATGCTCTTTCATATAAAATGTTATAAACCTGAAATAAGGTCTCAACCAAAACTATACCACCCCTTTAAATGTCCCCTCGTTTTTCCAGTGCCAAGACGAGTCCGTTGCACAAATTCTCCCCATTCGTGAATAGATATGATTGGAGATTACTCTCAGTTCTAATAAATATGTCTATATCGCGTTGTTATAATTGTGACACCTGCCTCAGGTTGACTCTCTCTCTCTCTCTCAACAAATTTAGGGTTAAGAATAGTTGTCGTTGTTAAATCATTTTGGCGTACCGAATGTTGATGCCATCTACGTGCGGGTTTCTATATCTTTTTGGCTTGTTCTCGTTTTGCTTTTCATGAGGGGTCCCAGGTCCGCGCGTCAGTGACTTGATTTTTTATGTACGTGTATTTCTTTTTTCTTCTGGGGTTGCATCTTCTGGATTATCCGGTTAAGGATAGATGATGCGTTTGTGCCTATCACTGAATTAAGTGATTTTATTGAACACATATCTTGTGCTACATCTTTGATCTCACGTGTAGGTTCCCATAGTGCCAGTGGTATTTTCTTCGCAAGAAAAATTCTTCAGCGTACACAGGCATATTTTCGAACCAGGTAAGCGTTCTCCAAACCCCCAAATAATCTCATACAACCTTGTACCACGGGCTTCTAGATTTTAGAGTCGACTACCTATGTTAGCTTATCAGGCGATATGTTTATGTATGAGGTCACTCCAAGGCGGATGGAAAATCTTATCATGACGACTTCAAACTCACTCACTGGCTTTGAAACTTACGACTTGAAACTAGACCAGATAACACAACTGCAAAAACAAACACACACTCCAAAACATCAAAGTAATGTGCTGATTGTCAGTGGAGGCAGTGTGTATCGTGAGCTAGAATGAACAGATTGGTTACAACTATAAAACTTTTGTTCAAATGAGCTAAAAAGTGGTACTCAAGCGAATATTGAAAACATAAACGTACAAGTGGTCACGAGTAACAACAGAATTTCGTTTCTAAGGTATATACCTAATACAAAGATTAGAATGGAAATGGAGGGTCCCACTTAAAAAGCAAAGCTTGTAGGGTAAACATAAGCATGACGGGGTGAATATTTCAGAACAATTTTGCTAAGTTGACTACATACACGTAATTGTGATTTCCCAATCAGCATATAACGTGAAAAGATAGCACTACGCAAGAGAGTTCATCGTTAGAAATTCCCATCAACTTTCTCTGTTACTGAGTATTCAATTTTTTGTGTTTGTTTTTGTACTGTATTCACTAGAGTAATATGAAAATTACAGTGTATATCACAATATCACTCTTTCCATTCGCCACACACAACTCGCCCCATAAAAACACGTAGCAAATCAAAACCAATTCATATACAGTATACACACACACACACGCCATACACTCACATTTTCTTGGTTTATACACATATGTGGTTCATTATTTGAATGTGAAATTCCATACTCCATACATACAATAATTCATCATCTTATGTTTCCATTGTTTCAGCATAGAAATATATAATCATAAAACGTACAATGACAGTCCTTTACTACTGTATCCACTGTCCTTTATGCACCACACTACTGTATCTTTGACTTAATAGTAACTGAAAGTGTAGCTGTAATCACTTCATTATTGTTGTTTTTATCATATAGGTGAAACCACTGCAACCATTCTTCCAGCAGTTTCCACAGAGGGTATGACGCTTGAAGATGTGCCACGACTCACTGATGAAGTGCGAACTAAAATGCTAGAGGCTTTTACAAACCACTAGAGATGTCAAAGCTATACCAAGCAATACAAGTAGATACCAATATAATGTACTTGAAAGTGAAGCAACGTTTTTTCATATTTTCCCACTTTGTATATGGAATCTAGTGAAAACACATACTTTCCATGCAAGGTAAATTGGATTTTTAAAAAAATAAAAGCTAAGTATTATATCTAAGTGCAACACACATAATTTCAAAGTCATGAAATTGTTGATCAGTTGCATCATACCTTCAATGTAAGATAAAACTGATTAAAAAAAAAGAAAAAAGGATGAAATTCCCTGCCCTGGTGATACTATAGTAGAGCCAATACAGTCTGGTTGTTGGTTAGCATTTTCATTCTACTAATTTCTATTAAGTTACTATTACCCGTGTCTTAAATAACAAATGAAGCCTTGAGTGGACTTGCATCCTGGAATATTTATCAAAAGTTTCCTTTCTAGATTGGGCAGAGAAAACAAAGTTTGGAGGCCCTGCAGCAATACTGAGATTGAATGACTCATGAACTACTCATAAAATGACTTGAGGTGAAATTAATAACCAGTAATTTTCCATACAATGTACATGTACACTGAATTCTGATACCTAGAAGAGTAGCCAAACTTTCAACATAAATTAACATCAATGACAAAATTGATAAGTAGAAGAGACATGGTAACCTTTCCCTAATATGTAAAATGGAACCTCATTATGAAGAGGTCACTAACTCGTGAAAATGAGTGGTTGTCAGTAAATTAATGATGATCTTGTGAAGAGAAGAGTGTACCCTTCTGGAATATTTTTCATATTACACAACTGAATGAATTACCATACCAATCAAACATAAATTCATACTGTACAATCCATTCACACATGCAGTGCACTACATTAATCATTGTGGCCAATCCAGCAACTCGCAAGAATCAATCCAGTCGCACTTTTCACCTTGATGACAAAAAAAATTAATAAGGCACCTGCAATAAACTAATAGATCAGTATTTGATACCACTTATACATACCATGTATAATTGAATACCGTATTTAAATTGTCAGAAAGTTGCTAAATTATATAAAAGGGCCACTGTCACATGACACTATCATTTTTGGTCTCTTTTGGACTCTTGTTGTAACAAAGTCCTCGGGACTAGCAGTTTTCTTTTGTTATATTGAAATTTCATTGTAACTGAACAAATAAACAATAAAAAACATAGAACCAATAATGGTGCGGCTTGGATTTTTATTTCGTTGTAACTGGAATTTTGTTATCATTGTGTTCGTTATAACAGGAGGGCACTGTACTACATTATCTCTGGACAATGTTCAGTCAGTAGTGAGTGAAAGAAATAGTAAAGTTTCAGTTAAGATGGGGCTTCAAGTTTCCAACGTTTTTGATATTTCTGGAGATAATGAGAAATCTCTTATGTAATATGAAAGAGCATATAATGCCAAGATGAACTACAAGTTTATTTGATGAAAATTGGTTTTGAAATGGCAGAGATATCTAAAATAACACAATCCTAATAAATTGTGGGACCCACCTATTATCAGGATTGTTTTTGTTTCACTTTGTTTTTTGGATATTTATCAGCCATTTCAAATGCAATTTTCATTAAATAAATTTTGAAGGATTGTATGCTCTTGAACATTTTCTAAAGTGGTTCCTAAGTGTCTTACCAAAAAATAAAAGCTGAATCCTCACCTAAACTAATACTATTCCACCCTTTACATGTGCAGCCATGAAAGGCATATGTATTTGCATAATATAAGTTTGTTTGGTTGTTTGTGTGTGTGTGTAGAAGGGGGAGGTGCAAATTGGTAACTTAGGAAGACGACTTACTGTGAGATGCTTGTTGATTTGTCCTGGTGGTGGCATTTTCTGCTTTGTCTGTGTAGTCTAGGCTCCTGAGGAAAAAAAAAATTGTTGTAACTGAATAAAAACCACAGTTCAAAAGATCAATCATACATTGCAAAGTGCACCTAGAACTCCAACTTCAACCAGTAAGACAAGATTGAAACAGTACACACACATGCTTTACAGCTAGATATGATCACATTCCACATGAAGCAAGTGACAAGTCTCAGTATTTATAAAACAGTACTGTACACAGTGCACATTCTCCTCAAGTCCAGAACTGACTTTGAGTAAATATGCTAGCAAGAATTGACTGAATATGTGACAATTACTGAAACCACTAAATTAAGAAGGGAGATAATTTAGCATAATCTTACACAGGTAGCAAATAAATTACACATGTATTACAAAGCATATTCCAGTTTATTTTTAGGAAAACAGCTTTACTTAGGGACCTACAATGTATATGTTCAAGACGCAGTAGCTACTAGCTGCGTACTAGCAAGGGGATTCATGCGCGACAGTCTGATTCATTCGCTGTCAACTGAGGTACTTGAAAACCTTGAAAAGTACTGGTCGGTGAATATATATGTATTGAAGCATATGCTCATCGGTATTAAAACAGTCAACTCCAGGGGCCCGTTGCATAAAAGTTACAACTATGGTAACTTTGCCATCCAATGGTAACTTCCATGGAATTCTTGATTTTGATTGGCTGTTGAGTATTGTTGCCATGGTAGTTACCATTGGATGGCAAAGTTACCATAATTGTAACTTTTATGCAACGGGCCCCAGTTAAGATTATTCAGCTACACCCAATTTGTTACAGGGATTCTCAAAATATAAGTCTTGATCTGAGCCGGGCCAGTCTTCCTACACCATTGGCATTGTATCCCAATGCTACCGGGCCAGTAATTACTGTGCTATCCAGTCTCAGTCATTCTTCATCATGTTCATAAAGTCTTTCATCTTGCAGTTCTGTTTTTCAATTTCCTATACAAAATAAATGTTTTCACAAGTCTGTACTCTGCTCTCTGTACCTGGAAGAGGTGTACCCAGGTAGATTATAGAATAAAAAGACCATACCGGTATTCAAATACAAATTTATACAATTTTACACAGTGTCCATATAAAGTCCATTTAGTGAACAAATATAGAGTCTATGTCTAGAAACAAAAATTATACTTGGATACTCAAAAGGCCTGGCGGACGCATGGTCTGGATGTGGCACTGCACTGCCCCTTTAGACTTTATTTTTCAATGTCAATTTTATTTTTTAACACACGTAGGGGCCTAACATTAAATCAAAGTAGGGGGCCGGGCTAACCGCAGCAGCGACCCCATACGGACAACTACGTACCGTATGTTAGACCCCGTTTACAGTGCGAGGCTCGGCCGCGGCTCGGCCGCGGCCGAGTCCAGCCTCGCTTCAGTGTAAACGCGCAAAAGGCCAAATGCGAGGCCAAAATTGGCCTCGCATTTGGCCTCGCTCTGGAGGTGGTCTCGGCCGCGGCCGAGCCGCGGCCGAGCCCGGCCTTTTCTCAGTGTAAACGCAAACTGGGCCAAATGCGCGGCCAATTGCGCGGCCAATTTTAGTCTGGCTTCCAAACCCTCTGCCTGTATCTTTCGCTATTCAGGATATTAACCCCCTCAACGTCGAAAACAAGTATAGTTTAAGGTGGTTTTGTCCTGCAAAGGATTCTTTCCTTCGGCAAAGGCCTTTGCCCGAACGGCGACTTCGTCGCCACGGAATTCATTTGGCAAAGGGTCTGAAAACCAGACAATACCAAATTGCATTTGTTTACAAGCAGAGCGCCACTACGACAAAATATTGAAAGGTTTGAATCAAAAGCGCGGCCGAGCCCAGCAGTGTAAACGGACAAAATTGCGAGGCTCGGCCGCACAATTGAGGCCGGGCTCGGCCGCGGCTCGGCCGCGGCCGAGCCCGGCCCCGCACTGTAAACGGGGTCTTACAGCGCCCCGCGACGGGGTTAGGGGCCGGGCCTGATTCAGGAATCTACAATTAGATCTATTTCACACACATCATGCACATGCACACACAAAACACACACACACACACAGCCACTGCACACAGCAGCAATGTAAACCTAGAAAATGCCATGAAAAGCACATTACCTCCTCATGATTATGGGCTTCACTATCACCTAATTGAAGGCTTGATTGCAGCAGGGAGGTGACTGATTGCAGACTCAACACACACACGTGCAGCAGTGCAGTGCCAGTGCACACACATCTATTTATCTCTAGTGGAACGATTTCATGCATACATTTGAACGAATGGGACTATTGGACAGTCACTGTAATGCATACCCGTGCCCGGCCTTGGCTTTGATTACGGCATTAAACACCACGAATTCAATCGATGAAATTTAGTTACAGTAACAACTCACTCACCTATTTAAAAACTCATGGAGACTGACTTCATTTAAACTTCAGGCCAATGATTATTGCGCTACAGGTGTGCCAGCGATACTCCGGACACGTCTTCTTGGTGCAGTAGCTAGCTGGTGCATGCAGTAGCTAGTTGATAGCTGTACGTACACGTCCTACACACGGTAAACACGTGTATAGTTCTGTGCTAGTCTGCCTTCCGGACTGTTTGCATTGTGTATGCGACGGACAGAGCGCTAGCTTAAAGCGCTCACTGAGCACTCAACATCAAATGACAAGGATCCATTTAAGGCCTTACATAAAACAAATAATAAATGTTTTTCATTCGTGCAATGGACAGAATATTTCATTCGGTGAAAGATGAAATCTTTGCACCATTCAACTCGGCTATGCCTCGTTGAATAGATCATTCCATCTTTCACCTCATAAAATATTATGTCCTGTGCACTCATAAGCATTCATTATTTGTATACCAGTAACTCGGTGTGCATAAATTTGTTCTCATAATCTAATATCTGTGACATGTTTCACTTTGGTACATGTAATCACGTCTCGCAGAAAATCACAGAAACTCATTTCAGGGATGACAAAATCAAAAACAGAAGAACACACAGATGCAGATATATATTTTTTCACTGTCATAATATTTTTTTATATTTATTTCTTACTTAGGTACCGTTAAAACAAATCATGGTATCATGTGTCACTAATAAACATATATATAATAATCAATTAAGGGCTAGGTTTTCATATCTCGGTAACAAAAACTGGGAAAAAACATAGCACTGACTATCATCTACTTGAAGACAAATATCTACATCGCTAGGCTACAATATTGACTCTCCCTCAATACTGGCACCGACAGATTTCAATGGGATTGTGAAAATAGTCCAGGTGATTTCATCAGTTCAGGGAGGTACCTCCCTGATCAGTTCCAGACAAATCAAACTAAATGGCAGTCAGCATAATACATACGGTTCGTTTACTGTTTGCTGAAAAGGGCAAAATCGTCACCATATGACACATACATGTATTACTTTGTATTTTATCATGAATGGCATAATTCAAAAGATGTCCAAAACACTTATGAATACACATATCAATTTAATGAAACCTGGGTCAAAAAATAAAGAAAATACTGGGTACATTATCACTTTATTGATAGCCATTACATTAGCAGTCCTGTTTATTTTCCTATCAAATGAAACCAGCCTTATTGGTATTGCTCAGTGGATATGTACACTGTATCTCTAAAGAATTTCACCAGACTATGCGTATGGCGATATATAATGATCTTTTCTTCTTACTGTTTGACTCCCAAAATGTGTTCCCCTATGGGGAACACATTTTCTAACCACTTAAATGACACATGGATTTCGTGATCGCTGTTCCTAGAATAGGGCAATGAGGAAAATTTGACAGAGCTGCTACTTTAAAGAAACTGTAGTTATGAAACGATTACTGACGGACCTCACATAAATATTGTCCACCTGGCTGTATCAATTCATACATGAAAAGATATTTTGTTGCATCAAATTACAATATATCTACGGTGTAACATCTGACATGAGAAAGAACTCTAACCAATCTTGGAATGTCAAACACTTAAATAAGAGAGAGTCCTGTAAGACTATCTTCTCCAAAACAGACAATTTCAACCTCAAAAAAACACAATTTAATTTGCATTTCCTGAACTTCCAAGTAAAAGCAAATTGAACAAATGTTTTAAAGACAACCATCTGAAATGTCAATTTTTTGAACACATTCAACATCATCCTGTTTTTGTAAAGTGAAGAAATTTAAAATTCATTACCTGTGTCTCTATTATGATTCAACTAATACACATATCACAATTTAAAACAAAACAAAAAATCTCCTCACTTGATAGAGAAGGTTCAATACTTTTTCTTCTTTTTTCCTTTTTGGATTTTGTCTAGTAACAATGTATTGAAAGGGTACAATCATCAAATCAGACACTAAATGATAATAAACAGCATTCTTAACACCTGCCACTAATATAGCTAATACAAAAACTCTACACTGTTATTCCATGGGTCTTAATTATCACATAATCATATAAGTTGTAATCAAAATTACATTGTAATATATATATGTACATACACACTTATGTTCACTAAATGCCTTTTTTTGTCAATCTACAGCGCATCACAACAAAGCCAATTTTATTGCACGTTTATCATGGAAATCACAATTAAATAAGTAGCTTATGCACAATTATAGCATACAATGCAGCTATATCTACAGGTTACTAATTCTGAAAGAAATGCATAGAGTAGATAAGAGTCTTTATATACAGGTCTCTGTTTTATCACAGCACATGTTGTACATAAGTTAATAGCAAACATGAGAGTTCTATAGTTAACAGTAAAGCACTAAATCTATCAATATTCTATCACTTTGTATACTTACTGTTTCATTTTTTTTTTTTTGTCTTTACTTGAGTCTGCTTGGTTTATTTTCACAGGAAGCAATTACTGCATTGAAACATTCACATCAGTTTCAAAACCACAGAAACCATTCAAAAATTATGTGTTCCAACTCACACTAAAGTTACGGAATTTGAAATCTTCGAGAGGATTGTAGTACAGTACATGTTGTAAGAAGATTTGCAAAGCAATGTTCAAGAAAAGGGTAGTTTGATGTAAAATGTTAGCCATTCCTGAACAGATGCCTACGGTGTAATCACACTCTCTATGACAAGTAAGAAAAGACTGTACTTTGCTGACAAATTTTAGGAGGGGGGATGATGTAGATTTCCACTTTTTTTGTTACATGGAATGAGAAAAATGCAGCAACAAACATAAACCGCTTGAATCAGCATAGCAACATAAACAAAGACATCCTCTCTTTCTCCAACATTCCCATACCCACATGGCTACAAAAAGTGAAAGTGAAACAAGAACATGATCTACCGACTTTGCACCCCCCTACAGCCCCCTCCACTCTTCTTCACACCCCCTTGCAAAGACTGCTGACATTAGGGAGCTTTAGATTTGCGGCACTGACATTTCAGACGAGTGCGTTGGACACTCTCCTCTCTCCCTGCTTTGTGCTGAAAAGTAGCTGTAGATTACGCGGAGAAGCAACCTACACATTAAAAAAAAAAAAAAATGGCGCCCCCATATATGCTCGCTGTATAAAGTAGCTCTCTGTGTCGTGAATTGAGCTGACGTAAAAATAGCCCAGAACATGTAGTAAAAACTCAGACAACTTGATAAGTGATTTTGCAAATGCTCAGAAAAGGTTTTTTCCCCCCCCTCTCAATGTCCCCACTGTGAAAATCTAAAGCTCCCTATTAACCTGACATGACCATCTGCACATGATCTTTGAACGTGAGATACGCAAAGCAAAGGAGAAAGCTGGCTGCATTTTGCTCAGATGGAAGAGGCAGGGTTAATCAACAGCTTCTTTTTTCGGACAACACTACTTGGCCAAGCCAGAATTAGCTGAACAATTCATACAAATTCCTCTGTGACATAAAAGGTACTTTATTACACTCCACATCAGCCTTCTTGGGCTTCTGTAAACCACTGTAGGTGTGTAAATGGCTCTTCAAGTCTCACACAACTTGCACTGATGGTCCTTTACTTGTTCTATACCCTGAAATATACTTAGTATCTATTCATTCATCACACAGTTGTTCTCAACTCTATAGACTTCTCTACACCATGTTTCTAATTTTTGATGTAATTCAACATGTATACTCACACACGCACACACACACTCGGATTTATCGCACTCACTATATAGATAAACAGGTATTTTATGTACAATAGTCTGCAATTACTGTTGAAAGTAAGGATTGGAAAGGTCTGCTGCTAAGAGATTGAAACGTCCTTTTTTAAAAGGAAGAAATAGATTGACCCAACTGCTCAATGTGAAAAAGATTGTGAAGAGAAATGTTCATTTCAACAGTCTTGAAATAAATACTGTACATGCAAAATCTATTCTCACTGATTGAAATCATCATCTACAGTGGGTCTGAAACTGGGAGACTAGTTTTAACCTAACTCTCTGGCGTGAGATGCCAGACAGAACAGTTGCCATGGAAATGGGAGAACAATCCAAGAAGTAATATTGTTTAACAATATAAAGTTGACTGACTAATACGGACATTCAGAGATAGAAAGAGAGAGAAGCAGGAGATATTGAAAAGTGGCACTGTCCACGGCATCATGCTATCCAGCAGAGTCGGATTTTTATGCATTGTCATATAATACATCAGCATTCATGACAGAGTACATTTTACTTCGTGTGGCAATGGTGCTGTGTGATTCAGCGAATGTGTATCATGATGATGAACACGGCCATTGATAGTGCATGAACACACACAGCTTTCATGAACTCGCATTTGGCCTGTTTTTGTCTGTTTCTTTAGTTACAAAATGGCGAACAAAGCGATAACAGTCCTTTTTTTTCTATTCATCATGGTAAAATTTTGAATTCATGTTCAAACTCTTTCATTTTATGTGTTATTTTTTGTTGTTTTTCTTGCCACTACTTGACAATTCTTCCATCTCTACTGTTTTTCATTAGCTTTTGAACGCTCTACTCGGATTTCTCCTGAACACGAATACAGAACTTGTGGCACATATGAACAAACTGAGGGCAGTTCTTGTTTAAGTAAGGAAAAACACAACCTTCACAATCTTTCCAATTATATAAATCATACGGGCAAATATTTTTCTGGCAAGCTTTGAACGTATCTCAACAAAACAATAACAGAAAGAGTGGGAGACAGAGAGGAAGACAGACAGACAGACAGACAGACAGATAGATAGATAGATACATACATACATAAACAGACAGACAGACAGAGAATAAGAGAGAAACAGATAGAGATAAGAGATTTAACCACCACTGTGAGTTTGAGAGATGCACTGCTCTCTAGCTGGCTTTGCAAGATCAGGTGGGAAATCAACAGTGAGTACGCTTGGCATTGAGATATCAAAATATCTATACACTTGCACGGGTACCAAGTACGAATATATACATAACAATGTCTCAATCAATGTCCATTGTGAGAAGGAATCGAAACCTCGTTTCAATGCGAAAAATAGTCTTGTGTATTACTGGTACACTTACTTACTTTAAGAACTGAGCACAAGAGAAACAGAATTCATCGAAATCCATCACTGACAGATATCGTAGTACATTATATCATGTTAGATAGCTACCACATCACTTTCACCCCAGCACTAGTATGTAGAGTTGATATTGTTGAGCATTAAATTTTAGGTTGGCAATTCTATCACAATGTCAAACGCATTACCTCAGTCTGCATCTAATCTAATGTTAACTGTCATTATGATGATACATATGCTTTAACATGGTTTTTTTTTTTCTCTCTTGACATTAATGCTCAAGATTTTACAAACAAGAGTAATGGTTACCCCATATGCATCAGGGAATGACTTTTTTTTTCCATTGTTACTAAATAGATATATTTCAAAATCAATAAATCAGGAATATTGAACACTGCTGCTGCACGCTGGGGAGCAAAACCTCTCGGAATGACGAACTCCCTCCTACTCTGGGCTGGTCAGTCTGTGACCGGTAGCTGCTGTGAATAACAGGTGGGCGATCAGTTGCTGCTGAGCTCCCGCAGATCGCTCAGGAATCCCTCCGGCGTCAGGATATGAGTGGAACCTGGGGAAAGGAATATCGAGCAGTGCATCAAATCAAGGGCTCCATGCCAACTTCTTTCATCGGAGGGCTGACTATTAACCCGTTGAGGACGAGTCCCGAGCATACTCGGGGCAAGCGTCAATGGGAAATGCGTGTTGTAGCAAAGTTAAACCATCCTCAACGGGTTAAACCATACATTTGCGAGTAATTTCCAGAAAAAAAAAGTTTTTCCCTATATGTCCTTTTTGGGTAGGGCAAATTTCTGCAGATGTAAACAAAAGTTTCTCTGTTGTTGTCTCTACACATAACTGTCACAGAATGTCAGAAATTAGCAACAAACAAACAGAGTTAAGCAAATGCAAATGTCCAAAAAGTCCTTTAGTAAAAGCACACAAACTATACATACATACATACATACATACTTACATACACACATAAATCATAAAATACCTGTGGTAAGAATAAGGAATACTGAAGTATATGAAGGCATCAATAATAGAGTGCCCTTTGGTGTTCTTAATTCCGCCTCCACTTTCAGTTGTTGAGACAATAAAATGACATATCTTTAACCTTTTACATAGCTACTTTGAGAGATATTTTCCTCTCAAAATGTAGGCCTTTTCCTTTTCATCCGAAATTCCATGCCCCTAACGCCCCTCCCCTTCCAAATGCCCTCAACCCCCCCCCCCCCCATACACACACACACACACACACACAGTTTGGCCTTTCTTGACTCACCAATGTAGACTTCCCACTTGTTGAACTGGGGGTCCTTGGACACCTCATACGCACACCGCATCTCAGAGTACGAAACTCCTCCCACAATGAAGACGATGAGGCGGGGCCCGGTCTTGTAGTCCAGTGGGCCACGGTCCTTGTGCCAGTTGCCATAGCGAGCACTGACATGGTGGAGACGGACAAAACATATTAGGGTTTCAGACAACACAGATATCTTTGTACTATCAATACTACAAACCAGATTTTTACCACCTAATTTGAAAGGCAGTATTATAGCACAAACCAGATTTTAAACAACTAGTTTGAAGGAGCAGTTTAGCACAAATAAGAATACATATCAGATTTGATTGTCATTACTCATCAGTTGGGACGAAGGGAACTCTAGAATCCTATCAAATGTCAACAAAATTCACCCATTAAAGTCTTTTGTGACAAAGTTTGGTGCACAGACTCTACATGCG
This sequence comes from Diadema setosum, assembly GCA_033980235.1. NCBI lineage: Eukaryota > Metazoa > Echinodermata > Echinoidea > Diadematoida > Diadematidae > Diadema > Diadema setosum. The sequence continues at coordinate 14,002,815 of CM067069.1, read as the reverse complement.
ACACACCATAATTTTCTTAGATATGGGAAGATGAAATGGCTTTGATCTTGCTTGAATCTAATTCAAAATTGGGTGATGACTTCTTTGATGTGACCACTAAGAGAGCAACTAGTATTTGCAGTCAAGCAACCACAGGGTAACGAGGCTTCAAGTCCTTTCCATAGGACTGGGACAGGAGGATGAAACGCCTTGACCGAGGGCACAACTGCTTCTGCTGGTAGACTTGAACCAGCGACCTTATTAATTAGAGTCCATGGCTTTAACCACTGTGCCATACCAGCTCCTTTGCACTTGAGTAAGATGACAAAAAGACTAGAATATGAGATTTTTGCACTGCTCACCTCTTGGGCCCAGAGCTTCCCATGCTCCCAGTGTTGTTCCTACCCGACAGGAATGGATAATCCCTGTCACTCAGCTTATTGGCGATGGCATCCTTCAAATATCAAAGATAAAGTAGAAATGGGAACATCCGCATCAAGACAGATTGTGATTCTGGTATAAAACGTCAAACTACTCTTAACTTTTAACAACACTGACCTCAGATAAGATAAAAATCTGTAAGGTTAATGTTCGACACGAATCTACGTATCACATATACGTTAAATTTACTTGAAAACATGCACAAATGCAGGCTGATACAGATATCAATTATCATGTGCATTGACATTCGTGCTGGAGACTGCAAACCTATGACATGTGTGCAGTTAATTGTGATTCAAAATAAAACTCAGCTAAAGGCATAAATAGTTGTGACCTCGGTCTAACCATAACTCTTCTATAATCTCTGTTTATCTTTAATCACAATACAGACATATCCAATGTGAAAGACCTAAAGAATCTGTATGGCAAAATAATGCATATCTGAAGGTTTGGACTAGAAATACAGATTGAAGTAGAACTGCACGAGGTCAAATTATGCATTTGGAGTGTATAATGGTTATCACAGTGCATGAAAGAGTATGTGCACAATATGTATACCGACCTATAGTAAATGAAGTGTAATTATGACATGCTTTTAACACCTTTATTGTTTAACACAAGATTGCTCCTGCAAGAATCAAAAGTAAAGTTAATGGTCACGAAATCAACGAAAGTCACATGGTTCCAATTCAACAAATCACAAACCTTTATATATACACTATTTACTGTAATAGCATGTACAGTAGTAGAGCAGATGACGTGAGACTGTACATACCTCCATGATATCCTTGATGACTGGAGTCCATCGTGACATCCGGTAGGTCTGCTCTGTGATGCGCTCCTTCCGCTGCATGGGTTTGGACTTGCGAGCCCTTTGCTGTGTGGAGACGAGGATTACAAACGAACATTAAAAATCTGAAACAATCACTGTCTTAACTAGGACACCATGCAAGCACTACCAGGTGACTTAGCGAAGGGCAACAGTAAAATCTTTTTTTCTTTTCTTTAAAAACAAGGAAGCTAATCAGCTTTCGTGAAATCTGAACCGCATGGCATCCAATATACTTTCTTCTTAAATCTTTCATCTTCAAATGGTTCCTTTTCTTGTTTCCTGCCACTGGTCTGTACTTTGCATCTTTCACTTCATTGTGGTAAAATAAGTCGATAATCAAAAAAGTATTATATACATTAAAAATGTGCACACACACACACACACACACACAAGAGATTAATGAAAAACTAGTAGCAATAGTGGTAGTAATAGTTAAACATCAGTGATGAAAATGATGATAAATAATTCCACACTGACAACTCTTTTAATCATAAAATGCTTGATTTCAGATAAGTGTAGAAGAAACACACAAATATATACCGGTTTAAAAAAAAAAAAAAAAAAAAAAAAACCAACAACAACAACAACAACAACAACAACAACAACAACAACAACAACAACAACAACAACAACAACAACAACAACAACAACAACAACAACAACAACAACAACAACAACAACAACAACAACAACAACAACAACAACAACAACAACAACAACAACAACAACAACAACAACAACAACAACAACAACAACAACAACAACAACAACAACAACAACGATCTCAGAGAAGTATTGTCACTAATTGGGCCATAAGTACATTGACACAGAATGAGACATCCTGTGAATGCAGAAGTTTGGTGGCAGAGCAGACCTCTGTACCTCCCTTCTGGGCACCACTCAAAGGGAAAATGTAGGTTTATGTAGTCTTTTATGAAATAACTTCCTTGACTCACATTGTGGATGATCTGCACACCCAGTTGGGCCATGTTGTTGACAATGGGTCTGTCTGTGTCTGGAATGACTGCATGCTGGATCAGCTTGTTCAAGTTCTCCTCCGTAATGCCCAATTTCCCATCTTTTGGGCAGAGAAAGGAGGAGAGAAAAAAAATATAGCAAACAGCCTATGTGGGAGAGGTGTGACTTACACAGCATGTCACTAAGATTACCAAGAGTAACAACCAAGAGATATTGCTTGATGAAAATCAACATTCTGTGAGAACCTGTTCTCAAGGGCACTGTTTCTTGAATAAATTTTTCCAACAACAACTGAGGAAATGGATAAGTCGTCATTACTTTCTGAAAAGTGTGCACTGAACTTGTAGATTTGAAGTGGGGAGTTTGTTCCATTCCTTTATTGCTGTTAGGGGAAAGGCATGATTCCCAGGTCAACTACGAGTTCAGCAACAGGAAAGATGAAATTAAAGGGGTCGGTACTAGGACATAGATTCCTTCTAAGACGAATATACAACTTGATACAATTGTTGAGGTGTCTTGCTGTTTGGTCGTGAAAGGTTTTATAAACCACCAACAGATTCTGAAAAAAAAACAAAACATAATGCCTCCGGCACCCTTCGGGTGGAGGCATAAATATGAATATGAAAACAATCATTAAAACAACATCAAACACCTTCAGTGGTGAAATTCAAGCACCAAATGGTATCCATCCTTGCCCTACCACCTACCATTCTTGCTGATGATGTAGAGGAGGATGACACGCAGCTTGTCATAGGCGGAGATCTTGGCGTCGAGAAGGATGGGGACGATGTTGCGCATGTGGTCCTTGACTTTCTCCCCCTCGTAGTCCATTCCCATGGCCAGGTCCTGCTCCACTCTGACCAGCTTGTCCACATTGTTCTTGTACTGGTTCATGCACTCCTCCGCCAGTTTCAGCTGGGTGGTGTACTGCCACAGAATCGTATAGAACATCACTTATTGAACATTTGTTCACAACCAGTAATTTGAGTGTAACCTGGTTGTATTAGTAAGATTGTATCAAATTTCAGTTAGTAATATTCAACATTTGTTCACAACTAGTACCTTGTGTGTAACTTGCGTGTAACATTTGTGTATTTGTAAGATTGTGAAGAACATCACTTTATCAACATTGTTCACTACTAGTAAATTGGGTGTAAATTTGGGTGTAACCTGGGTGTATTTGTAAGATTGTATTGAACATCACTTACTAGTATTCAACATTTGTTCACTACTGGTGTAACTTGTTGGGTGTATTTGTATGACTGTGTAGAACATCACATATTCATCATTTGTTCATTACTAGCATCTTGGGTGGTATACTGCCACAAGATTGTATGAAACATCACTTATTAGATATTCCTTCACTCATAGTAAGTCGAACATCACATACTCAGACACACACATGGATAAGTTATATTCATGATGATTACCAACTAATTGACTAACATGAGACTATCATCATCATCATTCCACTCCTTCAGTATTTATGTACAACCATATAAAATGACAAAACTTACTTTTCTTAATTCTTTCTGGTACTGGGGCATCTTTTTGATCATCAGAGTCAGATCACGAACGCTTGTCTGCAAAACGAGGAAAGAATTAAATGTGAATATCCAAACTCAGCATGTGACAAAATGTACAACATATACATTCACTACTGTCTAAAGCACATCAAAGTGTCTCTTCTATTGTCTTTTCATCTGAACAATTTAGGCAAATTGGCAAGTTTGACAAGACTGAGGTGATCATTGTACTTTTTAAACATATACTACCAACTTCTTCACATGTACAACACACCAAAAAATACTGTCACAGCCAGTTAAAGCAAAAACATAAATTCTGTCATACCTTTTCACCACCTGATCCCATCTTCTTTCCTTGAGCAAACTCTTTGAACTGCTGGGTCACAGTCCTAATAAATGATAAGGGAAAACAGTCTCTCATTACACATTTCCACAATGAATCCTCGTATTAGAGATTTTGACAGTTTTTGAACAAAAAATGGAACATTACAGTATTAAATGTTTGTACAAGCTACTAATAGATGTATTATGTTCTTATGGAGGTCAGTAGAAGGCAGCGTGCATTTCACATCTGTTAAAATTAAGGATAGGAAGTAGACATAAAATGCTCACCTTCAACATATCTCACAAAGGACTAGCACTCACAGTAAAGTTCCCTTTACTAGTTTACATTATCAAATCTAACCACACAAATTAGCAGACAACACACTGGAAATATCAGGTAATGTGCCAGCCTATCATAGCCACTGCCACACACATCTTCCGAGAGTTATCTCACTTCACTTTGTGAAACTAATGAATATGAATCAGGAATACAGAAATAGTGAATATGTATAAGTACCAATGAAATCATGAAAACATACGAGTATCATGGAAATCAAGAATATGTGTACGTACCAAGGAAATTATGTATATTTATGATACCAAGAAAATCACGAATTCATACATATTGTGCCACTACATGCATGATGAACATCAACCACACCCTTGGATTACTCACTGTGACACCACGGCAATGTGCTGATGGCGTAGCTGCACCCACATCTCGTCATTTTCATCCAGCAGAACCTCACAGTCTGGAGCACTGCCTCCCTGCTGCTCGTACCTATACACAGTGAGGGAAGGGGACCGAGATGAGGATGCAATGTCACATGACCGAGCACAGGTCAAAGGTCATAATTACAGGATATCATCAGGTTACGCCCCCGTGTAATACACACACAGCAAGCAATGACATGACATCCTTGTCTATCAACTTTGAAACAAAACCATCAGCTTTTTACAGTGATTAGTAAGAGAAGGAGAAAGAAATATTAATTTTCACAGCTTCAAGCTTGAAAGATCACTGAAATCCAATGTTGACCTCTATCAATGCCTTTTGGTTTGTACACAACTAAATCACTGAATACTTCACAAATACAGTATTCATCGCATAATCGGGCATCTGATAATCGGGAACCTCGCTTAAATGACATACGCTTCCCAGAAACATTTCCAATGCACGTTATTTTCACTGGATAATCGGGCGGGGACCTCTGACAAACGGGACAATTTTTCTTCAAGCGATCTTTGATTTTGTTGATATTTTACACAAAAAATCTACCAAAATACCACAACAATATTTCAAAGATTCCCTATCAGTTGTCGTTTACATCAAACTTACAAAGCAAGCTTCGGACTGGTGTGTTTTGACCTCCGTCCATCCAGTACACGTACATTTCAGCTCGCTGCCCGCCTTCGCTTTTCTGTACATGTGTATATATGGCGAGCTAGATCGATACAACACATGTACAGTGCAGTGATCGCGGCAAGTAAACAATCAAGCCGTGATGATTGAATGATTGAAGGACTTTTCATTGACGTTCCCACATCAGTTCTGGGTAATCATTTCCCATGGTTGTGGATATGTATTCATACAGAACGCCCTACGTGTCCAAGAATTCTACGAATGTTTAAAGTCATAATTTACCATTTGCAGATGAAAGCATTAGTGCTTTAAAATAGTTCTAAAATGTGAGTTAGGGATAGAAACAACCACTGTCAAAATTTGAATCTGTATAATCGATGTTAAGTGTTGTTAAATACACAAAATGTGAACAATAGTTATAATAAAAATGTTTCCAGACTAAACCGTATACAGTTACGGTTTACTGAGAAAAACCCTGATATCTCCTTATATTTTAGGTTTTATTGCAAATATTTCATATGGTAGGATGTTTTATGATACAACAGACCTACACATATGCATGAAATGTGATATCTTGAACATTTTTGAAATCACTGCTCCCAAAGGTAAACTGGACCTTTAAGAAAGTGCTAGCTTTTATCCACATATTTTGTGTTCGAAGAGAGGTGACAGAAGAACCTGGTTGTGATTACTCTACATCATTGCGAGAATGCAGGGACAGCTAGAGGGTCGCGCCGAGGGGTAGCGTGGTTGTGTATTCATGTACATGTACAGTACATCAGTATGCATGTGTGTGTGTGTGTGTGTGTGTGTGTGCACTACATAATGTACATGACGTATGCCGTTAGTGTATGGTGAGTGCTCATCGCGAAATCGGGCACCCCGCTTAAAAGGGGCCGTGTTTGCTACTCCCAACCTGTCCCGATTATGCGGTGAATACTGTATATACATCATATATTTTGAAACATTTTTTTTCATTCTTTTTTCTACACCTTGTTAAGCTCGATCTGAAAAAAAAAAAAAAAAAAAAAAAATCCTCCAGAACACCTTTACTCATATTCCAGTTGTGACATCATCATCCGGTTAAACACTTGAGCTGTACAACAGGCACAGTTATGTGCCTTACCATTCAATCATTCATTCATTCATTCATTCAAAAATACCATTCAAAAATTGATCTTCCTTTAGTGAACATTGCGATGAAAGCATCAACTCTATTAAGAAATTTCTATTCACGATACTACTAGCATGTTACTCCTGCAACACCTCAACCAGTCCCGGTCTACGTTAGGCTACTCAAACACACTGTTCTCAGTAATAAAAAATGTGTGATCAAAATAAAAAAGATCACTGCTCTGCATCCCTTCAGCTGTTTTTACCTGTAGACATCATTCTCTATTGGCAGCAGGTCATAGGCCATAGCCTGGTAGTACAAGTCGTGGAGGAGTGGGGAAACGGGGTCAAAGCCCCTGTCGATGACCAGGAGCTGTGATCGCCGCTTCTCCGGCCCCTCTCCCATGCTCGGGTCGTCGGCCTTGTAGGCGTCCAGCTTGCTCTGTATGGTGTGGGCGATCTCGAGATTACGGTCAAACTCACTGACCATAAAGCAGAATGATGAGAGACAGAAAAAGTGGATGTTGCATTGATTTAGAATGATATATTACTTTGAACACTTATCCTAAACTACACTCAATAATCATAATAAGACACCATGATAATGACAATATCATACATTGATATGCATACAATAAGATAAACGATTTCAATGAAGTTTGCCACTACAACCAGTGATTACAGTGAGTCAGGACAAGATTATGACAACAAAAATGTGTTGACAAAAATGTATTATGACAAAGGATGAGATATCAGAAGTGAGCATAGATTTGTAAGCAAAAAAAAAAAAAATGTAGACCTGCAGAAGAGAGCTGGTGATAACTTTGATCATGAAGCCACTTTGTGTTTCTTCTTACAAAAAACAAAAACAAACCCAAAACCCAACCCCCCAGATTATTTCCTGTTAATAGAGACCGAAACAAGTATTTTCGTATCACTGAAACTTCATGAAGTTTTATCTGTAGTGTGACCAAGTGCTCACACTTCTGGCCGTCTTCGGGAAGTAAACTACGTGCAGTTTCGGGTAGTGTGACCGCGGCTATAGAGTATTTGCATTCAAGTGGAGGCAATTGAAAAGTTTGTCATACCTTCTGTAGCGGATAGCCGGGTATTCGCCCAGGGTGGCACAAAGAGTAGCAATCTGCTCTGCCATGCGCTCTATCATGGCACTGCGGGCGGCTGCACGGCTCGGGCTATAGAAGATGTTGAAGCTGTCGGGGGAATCTAGTGAGAACACCTGGAGAAGCACACACAAAGAGGAAAAATCCACCAAATACTAATGATGCCAGCTAGTTTCCTTGGCAACAAAGAAGAGTAGAGTGAAGGGGGTATATTGAAAGTGACTAGTATGTGATGATCCAATCATGCCCTAGTTGTAGTATTGAATCACATGCAGATTGTCAGCTGCATGTGATTCACTCTCAAGTGAGGGATACTGCTACGGTCCAATTCAATTACTGATATCGTGTTATCACCAAATATCTTATGCATGTGTCTCCATTTTACATGAAAAGCCAACATTTTATGCAGTAATGTGGGAACCATGTTTTACCTTTAAAAGCGAATAATACAATCTTGCTTTCCCCTTTACACACAGAACATGCCAACAATCTGACACTGTAAAGTGTACATTTGCAATGGAACTCCTTGACAGGTGAACTCCTTGACAGGTGTTGTGTCTTCCAGTTTCTAGCTTTGAGTTTCATACCAAACAAATGTCAGAAAAACTGAGAATCTACAGTCATTATGATATGCAAATAAATGATGTCGTCCTTTTTCTTGTTCAATAAAGAGCCTGACTCGAGTTAGAATATTTGCTAAAATTGACAACATCCTAATGCCTTGATGTTTTCCTTTCTTGGGACCACTGGTCTTTGCAAATCAGGATTACCAGCTTTATTTGGGCAGAACTGATGAGATGACATCACACACAATGACGCTTGTTCATTACCTGTGACTCGTAGGGCAGAAACGCAATGTTGATTTCCTTGAGTGTCTTCAGGTAACGAGCCGCAGGGCTCTTACACAATTTCCCAAACAGGTCCGCTTTGCAGGCTGTTGGATGAGCAAACAGAAATACACTATATATTAAAAGATAACAGATACTTAATCAAGTGTATATTGCATTATCAGTTTGCTAGGTTAAATTGGCTTTCAACCTGGGAAGATGAGGCATAAAAACAGCAAATACTAGTACAACTATCACTATATCCAGTGATAATCACAATATTGATGATTATGGTGATATTGAAGTTGTCATAAAATTTACAATAATAATACTCCTTACTACTTCTATTGCTGCTGCTGCTGCTACTACTACTACTATTATTATTACTACTACTATTACCTCTACTACTACTTCTACTACTACTACTACTACTACTACTACTCCTACTACAACTACTACTACTACTACTCCTACTACAACTACTACTACTACTACTACTACTACAATATCGATGTAGATTTTGATTTATCCAGGTAGTATGCTCAAAGCGTGTAAATTAAATCTGTTCGACTGGACTTACATATGGAAATCACAGAGAAAATAGTTTTGTGACTCGTCCGAGTCACTTCTTCAGCTCTGTCTGGCTGGCGAGCATTCACCCAGCTGAAGAAGTGATTCGGACGAGTCACGAAACTGTTTTCTCTGTGATTTTCACAAGTAAGTCCAGTCGAACAGATTTAATTTACACGCTTTTACTACTACTACAATTACTACTACTACTACTACTACTAAACTACTTCTACTTCTACTTCTACAGCCGGCTCTTACTCTCAGTGAAGAAGACATGAGCACACTTGTACTGGAGCATGTTGATGTCTCGGAAGTCTGTCATCAGCTGTGTCACATTCTGTGAAGGGGAAAAAAAATATTTATGGTTGATGATATAGATGCTCCACATGGGTATCTCCTGTCCAGTCATACATAAAAGGTCTTGATACTGACCTTACACTGGATAGACATTTTTTTTTTTCCAGTTCTAGTCAATGAAGTTGCAATTCTGATGCACAATGGAAAATGCAAGTGCAGATTTCTTTCTTAAGCAGATGAAAATAAAAGCACATGACTGATGCATGTACAGTTCATACCAACTTTTCCTAAGCTGGAATCAATGATATCGCCACTGCATTCTCTATTCTACAACAGGAAGCAATGTATCATTGGGGCACCAGACCCAGCTGTTTTGGATTTTATGCAGTAAAACTTGAGTTGTCACAGATGTAGCTTCTTATGGCTTTAAATATTTCTATTTTCCCCTTTTGACCCATCGCACATTTTTGCATTCCCTTTCTTGTATACACCTGACTTTACAGTTTTATATGGCTAGTACTGTCATATATAAATGATAATCTATCTAAAACCCAAACAGTACTCTCAGTGGTCTGGTTGCTAACATGAAGCAATTTAGTGACTGATGATTATGAACTGAAATAACACATACAGAATATAATTTACCAACAAATTCAAATTTGTGGTTGGTTGGGAATTTTTCTCAGTCACCTGGTAATGAGCAACTAGAAATGTCGCTTTGGCGACTGGTATGCCTCCGCCATAATGCATGATTTTCCCAATAGGTCTAGATAGTACATGTGGACACTGTGTGATTACATTTTCACAAAATTGGCAAAATATTGGAATGACAAGTTTGTCACAAATGTGTTGAATGTTCACCTTCCTTGACGTAGGTTCAATTGGATGAATAGGAGAGCATGTATCTAGGGATTTAAGGACTTTAACTTGACTTTGACCCATTCATACATTTAGGCATTGAGTAATTTTCAAGGTACAGGTGTGGAGAAAAAGTGCAATTTCTGAATTGAATAGTAAATTGTTACCATTTTCATCTGGCCCTTGACCCTAAAATTCATAAGATAATTACTTTCAAGTAGAACATGCACAATATGTACTAAGTTTCAAGGTAACTTGAGCCACTTCCGAGATATGGAGGAAAAAGTTAGTTCAGCACTTTCACTTGATCTTTGACCTTTCGACCTTTGAGGCAAAAAGAGAAAAAAAAAAAAACTTTCCAGAGAATTTCTATTAGGTTACACACGCATACACCAAGTGTAAAAAATAACCCTGCTGGCATTGCATAAATATGAGGGTAATAGTAAAATTTTGAAGTCTTGCACTTGACCTTTGACCCCATAAACCCTACATTCTCTAGATAATCACTTCCAGTCAGTACATGTATATACTATGTTCCATGAAGATACCTTGAACAATTTTCCAAGGTACGGAGAAAAAAAAGAAGTTTTAATATTTTTACTTGAACTTTTGACCTTTGACCTTTGACCTCATGACCCAAACTTTCACCAGAGAATCTTAATTGGGTAATACATTGTATACACTAAGTTTCAAGAAAATATCTTCAGGCATTCAATAGATATGGTGGAAATAGTGAAATTTTATGTATTTGACCTTTGACCTTTGACCTCATGACCCAAACTTTCACCAGAGAATCTTAATTGGGTAATACATGTATACACTAAGTTTCAAGAAAATATCTTCAGGAATTCAATAGATATGGTGGAAATAGTGAAATTTTATGTATTTGACCTTGACCTTTTGACCTTTGACCTTGAGCATGTGCACCCAAAAGTTGATAGGCACAACTTCACCCCCTAATACACATACATGCCAAGTTTCATTAGGATACCTCAACAGGTTTCGATAGTTACCTTGTCCACAAAATTCATTACGGACGGACGGAAGGACGGACGGACGGACGGACGGACAACCCGAAAACATAATGCCTCCGGCACCACTTCGTGGCGGAGGCATAAAAAAGTACCCAAAAGACCTGTTCCTTGTTGGCACATATTCACACTCAGAATCCTGGCTGTTTGCATGTAAGCAGGGAATCACATACAATACTTCTCCCTCATGTTTGAATGGACATTCAGGTCAGAGCCTCATACATGTATTTAGTGCCATTCATTTTACTGTCCCCACAGTGAGTTTCAGATGCTCTGGAAAAACAAGCAAGCAGACAAGCACACGGGCCTTGTAGCACCGTGATGGAAGCCCTCAGCAAGCTTGTCATACACGTACATGATATTCATCACAAAGTTGTGTATAAAGTCTGAATACATTTAAACTTACAGGCCCGAATTCACGAAGGTGGTACAAATGAAACCATGGTTTAAACCATGGACAAAAACCATGTAGCGCCAAGTGTCGCACGGAATATTTCGTTGCGAAATTAGTTATTTCGTCGACAAAATGACCGTTTCGTTAATGAAATTATCATTTTGTGGACGAAATGTTCATTTAATTACAAAATGTTGTCATTTCGTTACAAAATAATCATTTTATCGACGAAATAACAATATTCGTAACGAAATATTCCATGCGACACTTGGCACTCCATGGTTTTTGTCCATGGTTTAAACCATGGTTTCATTTGTACCACCTTCGTGAATTCGGGCCATGAAGTACATATCCCTGCAATACCTACTTGTTCTACTTGTTAATAGACCATTTCTGTAATGTATCAAAATTGATGATATCTCTTTTCCCACACACCCTAGTAATGAATCATATCAATCACCTGCTCCCTCCAATTAAGTTTCTAAGGCAGGAATTCACTCAGTAGCAATTAGCGTTCATCAGTTGTTACTAGGCAGGGCAATCCTCTGGCAAATTTTGTGGTTGCTAACACAGAATTGTGAAAAAAGCATGCATAGAATTTTGAATGCATTACAGAAATGGTCTATTTGGCAACCACCACCACTGACCTTGTCATTTGGCTGGATGATGTACAGAGCTTCCATTCCTTTCAGGGGCTCCCGCTTCTTGTTGATATCCTCAACAACTGACAAAGAAATGATAAAAAAAAACACACCTTAATTAGAAAATGACGTCCTCCTGACACTTGTTTCTTTCCTAATAAAGAATTCACGTCACCACAGTGATCATGACTCTGCTTGTAACTCTCAGACAGGCATCACTGTCTAAAGACAGTGTATGAAGATAACAGTTGGAGAAAATCGGTGATCAATGACATGGTCAAGTATCTGGAATGTTAAAGCAGCCCCATTTTCACCTATACTTGAGTCTGGAGCATCGTACTATGTGCAACTGGGCACATCATAAAATTCCATATTTGTTATTATTGGTTCTTTTTTAAAGATAATCTACATAAATTCGCAATAATCCATTCATGGCTGTTCTGTCCCAAGTATCACACAAAACAATAGATATTTATTAATACATGTGTACGTCCATGTATAATACATTGTAAGTTTCATGAAAATATATTCTGGCATTGCATTGATATGTCGAAAATATTGAAATTTTTGCATTAGACCTTGACCTGTGACCTTAGACCTTAAGCATGTGTGCCCAAAAGTTGATAGGCACAAATTCATCTACTCATACATACATATGCCAAGTTTCATTTGGATACCTCAAATGGTTATTAAGCCACAAAATTGGATACTTCAAATGGTTATTCAGTTATGTCATCCACAAAATCAAATACGGACAGATGAATGGACAGATGGACAGACAGGTGAATAGGTGGCCAACTCGAAAAACATGCTGTCTTTGGTGAAACTTTGTGGTGGAGGCATAAAAAGAAAGCAGTGAGCAGATAGGGAGAGAGAGAGAGAGACAGACAGAGAGACAGACAAACAGAGAGACAGACAAACAGAGAGTGAGAGCGAGAGAGAAAACACAAATTCTGTGGCATGCCTGTCACCATTGTCAATGAAAATATAACTTTCACTCGATACAACTTTAAATTCATGTCATGAAAGAAGCCTCTGGCCACAATCAAACAATCTTGGAAGGCCTCCAGCAAGCGGACTAGTTCCAGAGGGGGCGGCAGTCAGACAGTATTGAAATTGAATGCCAGTTAATTGATAAGATAAAGCAGTTTGTGCATGAACACAATCCATTCTGGCAGCCAGATCAATAGAAATATCCATATAATAATTTCCTCTCCATCATTCATTTCCTCCCAAAAGAATCCTCTTCTGAAGAGCATCATGCACATTCTGCTCTACACTGGCTTAAATCTATTCCCCTCCCCTCCCCTCCCCTCCTTCCTCCAACCCCCCCCCCCTTTTGCCACATTGTTATCATGTATACCACTCTATGAAGTATGCGCGATCACCATACCAATGAACCATGATACAATGTATCACTGCAAACTGTTTATGCCAACAAAGTCGCTGTGAACACTGTACATTCATGTTTTTCACACCAAGAGCGGGGAGAAAAATGTGTATCACAAGATGACAAAACACATATTTTGAACAACACATGTATCTAAGTGCATACAATTTGAATTGGTTACTCTATGGAACATGGTTAATTCCAAAACAAGCTACATTTTCATTAACTATGTACATGACAATCACTTAACACTTGTGTACACAAATCCTAATTGACATTCCATCCCCTGTTCTGTTTGACTAGCAAAGCTCTTAGTCAGCTCTCTGTTGTCCTGTATCCTAGCAACAAGGATATACATCCATGTTTTCTGGCCTCCCAGTACATAAATGCACTTGCTTTCTTAAATATCAGCAGGGCTGCCACAATGACCATCAAATTCAGGGAAAGTCCAAAGAGTCCAGGTCAAACTTGCATGTTTATACAAGTACTTGTATCTCAATGAGAGGGGGGATATTCACAAATCAGAGAAATTCTTCTATTGTCAGCTGAAAACCAGATGAGAGTTTTGTATCACGTTATAGAGCTTGATCTCCTCTACATTATGCTGTCAATTTTAAATCATTTCCATTTTTGGTGAAATGTTAAAGTTAGACATAAGAATCTCAAGAGTGAACTATTTTACCAAATATTTGGAACAATGCTCATAAAATCTACCCACTTTTGATTAAATATAAACTTTTTATTGCATGAAAACTGATTGCTTCTGTTTTTATTTGCACTCGAATCTTAGAACACAATAGTGCTCTTCTGGTTTTCAGCTGATGCTATTGTCTAACATGAAGAGATAGTTAGTCTTCAGGAAGCCCCCTGCTTAATGAAGGTAACATAATCACCATTCATGTGACCAGTAGTAATAAGTGAATTTATTTAACACATTGGTGTCATAATACTCTTTGTTTCTGAGTTGGTTTTGGAACACCTGAAGGAGACACGTATGCCACTTTTCTTTGATGAATTTGAGAAAAGTATTGCATGATTATCTGGAGCTGCAGCTAAGTTTAACAAAACAAACAAACAAACCAGCAAATACATAAACACTCACAAAAACAAACTACATAGGGGCATTTGTTAACGATTCCAGCATAGTAAAATGCACTGACAATCCCATCACTCTTTCAAAGCCAAGGATATTTCACTTACTTGTGATTCCCTCATCTGCCAGGTCATGCATGCGGATACAGGCGGAGATCATCCGCATGCTGAGTTGGTCCAAGACAAGTATCTTTCAAGATATGGATTCATAACAAAGGGATGGATTGCTTTAACCTTGTCACTATCATTGCACACATGGTTGATGAGTGCTGCATCAATTACTTTTGAGATAATGGTCCTCTGAGGCTTAAAGTGTACCAATACCCAGTCCCTGGAAATAAAGTTTGTGTACAGCTAAAATACTGTACACAAAAAACAGCAATAATTCACCTGTGATAGCTCCTGACAGTATACACATTTCAATAAATTAGATCATATCTCTATATCTGGCACTTGTTCTTCGTGCGTTCAAGTTTTGCTCTGATCTAGCTATAGGCATGTACACATTGTGCATTTTTATGAATAATATAAAGATTCCATATTATTGATCTGTCAGCTGATTACACACACACATTGAGTATCACTATCATTCAAGACATATTTGGAGAAAAATATTGATAGCATGATCATTCGAATGAAAGAATTGGATGATCAACTAATCTACTTCAAGTCATTTTTATTTTGGTATACTCTTTAAAATTTACATTTAAACCCAAATAAAACAAGGAAAAGTAGAAATTACGCAGTGCGTAATATATGTCCCCGCCGGAAGTAGCATTTTAGTAGCAAAATGTACAATATAGGTAAAAAGATGAAGGTCAAAGGTCAAAATTCTATGTAGAAGTTTTGAAGCCCTCACCTAGTGCCATCACATAAAGCAAACGGAATCGAAATCGGGTTACAAATGGCGAAGGAGTAGCATTTTGTAGCCAATGTACAATATAGGTAAAAAAATCAAGGTCAAAGGTCAAAGAAGTCAAAGGTCAAAATTCTGTGTAGAAGTTTTGAAGCCCTCACCTAGTGCCATCACTTAAAGCAAATGGAATTGAAATCGGGTTACAAATGGCAAAGAAGTAGCATTTTGTAGCAAAATGTACAATATAGGTCAAAAATCAAGGTCAAAGGTCAAAGAAGTCAAAGGTCAAAATTGTATGTAGAAGTTTTGAAGCCCTCACCTAGTGCCATCACATAAAGCAAACGGAATCGAAATCGGATTAGAAATGGCGAAGGAGTAGCATTTTGTAGCCAATGTACAATATAGGTAAAAAAATCAAGGTCAAAGGTCAAAGAAGTCAAAGGTCAAAATTCTGTGTAGAAGTTTTGAAGCCCTCACCTAGTATCATCACTTAAAGCAAACGGAATTGAAATCGGGTTACAAATGGCAAAGGAGTAGCATTTTGTAGCAAAATGTACAATATAGGTCAAAAATCAAGGTCAAAGGTCAAAGAAGTCAAAGGTCAAAATTCTGTGTAGAAGTTGTGAAGCCCTCACCTAGTGCCATCACATAAAGCAAACGGAATCGAAATCGGGTTAGAAATGGCGAAGGAGTAGCATTTTGTAGCCAATGTACAATATAGGTCAAAAATCAAGGTCAAAGGTCAAAGAAGTCAAAGGTCAAAATTCTGTGTAGAAGTTTTGAAGCCCTCACCTAGTGCCATCATATAAAGCAAACGGAATCAAAATCGGGTTAGAAATGGCGAAGGAGTAGCATTTTGAAGCAAAATGTACAATATACAGTGTAGGTCAAAGGTCAAGGTCAAAGGTCACAATTGAAATTCTGTATAGAAGTTTCAAAGCTCCCATGTAGTGCTATCATATAAAGCAAACAGAATCAAAATCGGGTTAGAAATGGCGAAGGAGTAGCATTTTGAACATTTTGATCACACACGGACGCACACACGGACGGACACACGGACGGACGCACGGACGCACGAATTGAGATTGATAATTGAGATATGTGGAGATCCATGGTTTGTGGTTTTCACGTAACACAAAAATTGTCAAAATGATCACAACAGTTATTTTGAAATCCACATACAATTTTATAATGGCACTTACTGCTATCAGAAGTTTGTTGCAACTTCTTTTATCCTTTTTCTTTCCGCATTTTTTTTTCTATCAAAGACATTAGTCACTGACTATCAGGTTTGATTTCTGAGTTATAATTTACTACCTTACTCCAAACATGTTGTTGTACTTGCTATTGTTTTTTTCTAAAGGAGGTGCATATGCTACGTCTGGTTTAGCAAGATCAAACCTGCCTTTAATTGCTTTCTACATGAGAAAAGGAGCAATGGATTTCACCTGTCACTTCTGTGTAATCACCAATGATGGTATAATGCGAGATTGTTGCAATTGCAGCAGTCAATTAGAAGGTATTTGTGCATACTTTAGTGCCACTTTCATATTATAGATCAGCTTTATACAATGATGTTTTGACAGAAAGTGCAATATCTCACCTTAGACAATTTTCAGTTTCATATAGGGCGTATTATCTAAACCTTTAGGGAACAACAACTTACATTTTGGCATTTTCGCTTCTTCAGTGGAGTGATGACATCAGTCATAATACCTGTGTGAATCGATGTAAAAGAGTAAGTTCAAAAAGAGCTGCATGCACAAATCTTCTCTTGTACATTGTATACTAAAACAGCACAAAAACAGGAGCATCAGATAGAAGTAAATTGTAGTTGGCATAGCAAATTAAAAGACAAGTTCCCTTTATGCAACAATATGATTACAGCACATGAGTGAAAGTTTGAGGAAAATTGGACATTCCATTTGTAAGTTATGTACGCAGTATTTCTGAAGTTTCGGGACTGCCACTGCTGGATAAGATTACAAGAAGACTACTACAGCTTGTGATGTCACTTGCATACATTGATATAAATCAAATACAAAGAAAATTCAACATATTTTTACTTTTCTTGCTTAGTAATAGCGCACTTGACTTGCCTCTATCAGATGGCAGGGGGAATAATACATGTATGTCAGTAAAAGTCTAGGGAATGTGTACTCTTTCAAAAAAAAAAAAAAATGTGATATTCTCTTTATATTTTCCTCATATTGTTCTACACATGAAATATACCCTACAGTAGATTTCTTATTTGTGATCTAGCAGTGATTACACAGAAATTCATAACCTTTGAGTGGCTTGTCCGATTTTCCTCAAACTCTGATGTGTTCTACTAAATGCTTCATTCACTCAATCCACATACATGTATATGAAGGGGAACTTGCCCTTTAATGGTAGTGATTCCATTTACTAGTACATCATTATTACCCCACAGAACATTGACAGTACCGTTATGAATATATTCATACATAGTATGTGCATCCATGTGGTTATTACTCAATCATCATAGCACATGAAAACAAGTCCAAGCTGCATGGTTCTCACATGTCAAACTTAATATTACAACCAGGGTACAAGTGATATGTAAGAATGCAGAGTCACATGAGCTGACTGCAGATATCACTACAACTGTGGCACAGTGACAGGAATGAAGATTTCTACTGTGACATGAATGACCAGAATCAAGCTGAAAGACTGCCAAAGGAATCTCCTGAGAATCTGCTCAAAGCATTTCCTTTGCTCCACTGAACCAGGAGGTACAGTACTGGGAAATGTACAATGTATTATCCCACATATTGTGTATCGACTATAGCTCGGGATCCCAAGTGACCACAGAAAAGAAGATTCCTTTCATCCTAACTTTATAAAGTACTCAATGTCCGTTCTGTGGATTTACAAACAATCATCTTTTTCGAGAGCTCCTATTCACCCAAACTTGCTAAATTCTTAGAGTGTACAGCTGTACATAAACATGTAGTACCAGTACATGCGTTCTGTATCCTCTTCTTAGCCCTTACTGCATCATGCTTTGTTCTATAATTGGCATGTCTGCTTGAGCACCTTCTTCACAGATTGGCAAGGATGGCTGGAAACTAGATTCCAAGGCATAGAAATTACCTAATCCACTGACTCCCTATTGTGTCACCTGAACCATTACATGGGACTGAAGCACATTGTTACATGTACGTCTGAGTGGGCTGGCTTACTTTAGATAAGAGTCAGGTCAAGTTCACAGGAATAAGCCACTTCACAGTTAGCAAGGGTCTGCAAAGACCTCTGAACCACAAAGCATGGATTACTGGTAATCTTTGAATTGGAAGAGCAGTTGAAAAAAAAAACAAACAAGCAAACAAGCAGACAGGGGTAATTTATGCATTTACTATTTACTATTTACTAAGTGCTGCATGAATGGCTTTTGTTAATATGGTTGAAAAGACTACACATATACCTAGGTACATTCTGATGCATAGTTACGAGTGCTACAACCCCATACAATACAATGTACATGTACACTTTTGTAGTTCAACATAAATATTAACACAAGCCATCGCGAAGACCTATATATGGCTTTTTCATATACCTCAGTTACATGTCAGTTTCAAGAGAAAGTACATGTACATGCTCAGATAGTAAAGTTACTGTGAACTAGCTTGTTAATGCTGTCAGCTTAGGCATGGCTCGACACTAACTTTTTTGTTTGGTGGCCCGATGGGGCCACCAAAATCCTAAATTTCAAATTTTTGGTGGCCCGAGAGAAAAATTTGGTGTCCCGAAAAAACAACAATAAAAAACATTAAAGGTCCTTTTTTTTTAATGAGTCAAATATTTAAGATTTATGATAGTAAGAATTAGAAGTTGGACATATCTCCTCATAAATAAACTTCAACAAACTTGCAACACCCACTCTCAGGCATTCATTCAGTCCTTTTCATTCATCCTTTGAATAAATTTAACTGCTAATTTCCGGCGCAAAAAGTTATGAATTTATTGACATACTTTTCAAAAAATTTTGGTGGCCCGAGGCGGGCCACCAAATTTGCCCTTTTTTTAAATTTGGTGGCCCGACTTTCATTTTTGGTGGCCCCGGGCCACCGATAGTCCGTTAGTATCGAGCCCTGGCTTAAGTGCCTGGGGACATGAAGGGTTAAAACTTGAGTCTTAAAACATTCTCAAGTGCATATCTGCATCTACGATCATGAGCATTATGTCTACGCTTAAATTCAATTCGTGAATGCTTCATACATTACACATGTAAATTCTAAAGTATGTAAGCATGATCACTTTGTGATGCTGGGCTTCTTGCTCAGGCCAACAAAGTCTGAAACTGTTGAAAATTTCATTATGGCAAGATCTGATGCTTTAAGATGGCTATGCCAAACACTCTGGCAGGGTAACTTAGAGAGTACAAACACTAGTGAAAAACATTGAGACACTGTGTGCAATAAAAGCATCTAATTTCACAAAATAGTGTTCTCCTTGGCTATAGGTCTAGGAAGAAAAAAAAATGGCATAATGGTGGGCATAGAGAGTCCTCTTACGTTGCCGTTGATAAGACACCGTATTCTAAGACATTCTGAAAATGTGCCACTATGTTGTATTCCCAAGGCTAGAGATCAGCATGGCACTACAATTGCACTTCAGACAAAATAGGGCATTCACACATGAATGTCATACTATGTTTTGAAGGGTTTCTACATGTAATTCAGCTGTACAATATGTAATTGCTGCTACAGTGTACATTTGTTTGGTGTCAAATGCTGATACTGGTAATGAGTTCTAGCAGACGGTGTAACCAATTCCTATAAAACCTACTGGAGGTTTTAAAGTATTAGTACAAGGCAGGCCTAAAACATGGTACTCTAAATGCTATCACCTTCATCAACATTTCAAATGTTTTCATCATAGACATGATCAAGAAGGAAAATTAAATAAACAGACTAAGAAAACAAAATCTGACATAATCAGGATGTTTACAATATTTCATTTGCCAACTTGAACACATGCTTTTGCACATTTTTTTTTCTTTAATATACCATAGCCAGGATAAACACAGATGCTAATTTCATTTCATTCCAAGAAAAGAATTGTATTATTATTGTCATGCTGGCAGTTGTTTAAACAAAAAGAACATCACTCTGCATAAACAAATTGTGAATGTCATTGTTCAAGGGCCATACAGTTGACTGTGTCTGTACACTTTTATACAGCTAGTAAACTTTTGTACTCTTTCAGGTATATTATACATTTAAAATCAAGAACTCCAGTTCAGTTTCAATTTCCAGTGCCATGAAAAACTGAATACCATACTCCTCATAGAGATTTGATATATCCATGACCATGTTTCAACCTGGCAATGGATCACATTCTCCGCTATTCGTAAAAAAAAAAAAAAAAAAAAAAAATGGCTATTAAGTTAATTATAATAACAATCAATAATAAAATAAAAATCTTTCAAGCACACTCTATGTGTGGCGAAACACTGCACCGACTGTATTTAAACCACAGATGGTTTCCATTAGCAAATCACGAACCCAGTGGTTATTGATTGGATGTGAAACAGCCCTTGATCCATTATTTGATTGGGCAACAGTGGCAGCCTGCAGCAACAAATTTTATTCATAAAAATGCATGTGACTGTCGTGTCAACCTCAAAGTTTTCTTTCCTATAGATAGAAACAATATGATGCAATTTGCTGAGTTTGCAAAATTGCATTTTCAATGTATTCAACTAGACGTCTACCATGTCTAGCAGCAAAGTGGTTCTTCAAACTAGAGACAGAGTAGAATCTACACTGTAAATCAACTTAATGCAGAGGCAGCATTCAGCAGAGAGTGAGAATGAACACAATCACACAACCTCACCAGGGCAGGCGAGCGAGTGCTGTTAATTTATTCAGAGTAGATTCTACAATAACCTATTACAAGAGTCTTCACTTTAAAATTTAGACTTTCAAGATCCTAGTTTCTAAAATATAAAATATAACTACCTTTCCTAGTTACTGAACGACTACTACAAATGGTAGAGTGGATCATCCGCTGTGCTCCCTACACACAGAAGGTATAGCACAGTGCCACACAGCACAGGCATACATTTGTTCATTACTATGTGAGGATGCACAGACCGTGCATTGTACGTGAGGCATTAGGGCAGACTTGACAAGATAACTGTGTTTTGCTGCATTACGACCACATCAAAACACACCAAAGTAAACAGCTAGCACTCAGCTCATCATGTCCACACATGATGATATATATGGCTTGAAGAATAAGGATATATACAAAAACTTACGTTTGCCAACCAACGCCTTCAACGCCATTTTGCTTGTCGCTGTGATTATTATTTACCCTGTGTCACAGCGCACGGGGGCTCGAATATGTCACTACCCAAAGGAGTACGCATTTGTGCAGCGCGATATAATCTTTCCTCCAGTCCCCATGTATGCACGTACCATAGAGCTCTATTATACGTGAATACAGCTCTATGGCGCATCCCACGTACATTGTTACTCCACCTTATACACACACTTCGCCATAATGACTTATTGATGACATGAGCTCACGCGTACGTGTGCGTCAAAACCAGGGTTCGCTCCGGACACCCTGCAGATAAACGAATGTATTCAGCCTTTGAGATCAAGATTGCTGGTAAAGCTGCTCATGTTGCCTCAAAGTTCAAACATACTTTCTCTTTCTTACTAATAACAAAAACAGACGAAGATAGGGAAGAGGAGATCTTATACACACTGTCTTGTAACGCACAGAATATTAGCTGTTATACATTTTCTCCTGATACCGAAGACAATTGAGAGGGTAACTTTCGGAGAAGCTATTGAACACTACGACAGTCTGATAAGGATGAAGCGATTGGGAGTGGGCGTGGTCCATTCGCAGTCACTGCAATATCAACAATGCGTTAAGATCTTACTCTGGTATAATATAGGCTACCTACTGAGTAATAAATTTGGCATAGAAATAGAAACTCAATCGATACCTTAGGGGAGAGTTGTGAGGCGTAAACCAAAATAATGATGGAGATGAAAATGATTCCAGACGATTCAACTCCTGCCAAAATGGATTGATGCTGGATGATTGACGATTGACCTCAGCTGCATTTATGCTCTCATTGGGAACTAGTTCTGCAAACTATTGGTTTAAAAAAAAAAAAAAAAAAAAGCTTTTGGCAGGCTAGTCCCTTCCTGGCATCTGCAGTGGTTAAAAACGGTAGCTATGTCAACCGTCTTTTACAGCTTTAACGCTCCATGCAAGCTTTTACTCATTCAGAGGGATTTTCGGAGGCTGCCTTGGAAAAAATTATTATTATATCCACCTGTCTCTATGCCACGGTCTACGTTCTTGTCCTGGATGATATAGTATACTGTATTTTGAATAAGACGGATGAAGTTAGAAATCATATAGGTTTAATAATTTTGTTTAAGAATTATATTCGTTCTCATCAATTCGTTTGCCATTTTGAGGTTATATCATGTTCATGGTTATCGAGTTAAATGCAGAAATTCAGAAAAAAAAGTTTTGTTTTTTTCTTACTCAACCGTATGAACACCAAGATGTGTGTAGTGTGTGCAGGTTTGTATGTAACCTAAAAACCCATTGCTTTAGAGTGTTTCCACTGATTATATGCCACGAGGTTTTTGTTGGAAAGAAACCAAGCTAACTCAAAAGCACATATAAGGGGAAATGGGACGCTATATGGAAACGTCTTTGGTATTGGTAGGTATTGAGAATGACTGCAAACTTCCCATGACTGAACTATAGCGGGCAGTCGTCTTTGACTGACCAGGAGAAAAGCGACATTTTTTTTTTTTTTTTTCTGTCAAGTGAGGCAAGTCAGCACCAATTGGAACACACAAACAAAAACAAATGTTTACAGAAATGTGAAAATTTGTTTGGTCATGGATTAAAATGGTTTCAATGTCTGGATTCAACGAAAAACAATCTCAACATTTAGAGATTACGAGTTACGAATCACAATCCTCCCCTTCCGCACACACACGATTAACTGTACAAGATCACTCGTGTGTGAACTTTCACGAGAATCTCACTAAATATCAACATTTATATCTAAGTTGAATCTTGCAAAAGACATGTCTTTCAGATTCCATGTATAGGCAGATGGTCCAATTCTTTGATTCCCGAAATGAAAGACCCAGTTTCTTAAAATTGGTACGCGGCTTTGGTATAAATCAAAACATTTATACGCATTTCTTCAATATGTATGTTTGGGAAATCTTCTCGGCGTACAGTGGTATAGTGACGTTCTGCCTCTATGGCTAGCATTGTTTTGTTCTGAATGATGACGACGTTAAAGACAGCGTGATTGACAGCGAATGATGCATGTCTGCGGTAAGCAGGATCTCTCACCTCAGTTGTTATTCAAGATTTGGTCGCATTAACTGATTAATGGAAGCAAATCCTTGGCGATGATAGGCTATTGTCATCGTTGCTATGCTACTGCTCACATTGTTTTGTTCCTCAGGTGGACACCTGTCAGGGTGTGGGGTCAATGTCGAGTCCTTTTAATGTATTCGCATTGTTTCTTTTGTTTTCTAGTACTTGAAGAGACAGTATAATAGTGGGACCTGGGGGCATTTCATGAAGCATTTTGGTCGGATATTTTTCTGACAAACTGTTACAAGCTACTGAAGTTCTTGCATCTGATTTTGTCGGACAAAATGCTTCATGAAATGCCCCCCCCCCCCCCCAGATGTTGTCTGGCGTATGAAAATCGTCACTCCCACTCCCAAACGATCGGCGAAGTATTTAGAGTAGAGAGAATGGTCAGGTTTGGAAAACGGTCTAGTAAAACTATGTATAATTCTGTTAGAATACTTCATTCATTCATTCACAGTAGCGTTCACAATGTGTGGAATGTGGGGCGGACGGTGTGATTGTCATTGTCCGTTATCATTGTGAATGAGACGACCTGTGGGTTCTGAGATGCTAAATTTAGCTGGAAAATAGGGAAGTTTATTCAAAGGCATGATTGGTAGTGACGTGAGTCACTGTCAAAGTGAAGAGCTGCTGTCCACATTCCACACATTGTGAACGCTATTGGTTGTGTACGCTATTGGTTCTATGGCAAGCCGAATTCTCTCAGGTTTCTTTATCTCTGAGAGAGGAAAATGATTACATTTTGAAAATTGCAAGGGTTCACGAAAATGGTCCTAAAATCATAACGCATTAACCGAAATCAAAGAACTTGGTGTCATTCTATTGGAAAAAGAATGATCCTTCCAACAGTATGCAAACTAATGACATATTTGCAAACAATATTGCCGAAACTAAAGATCTTAGGTGTTCCGTTCTTTCTGGGCCACCCTGTATAGGCAACAAGAGCAAGTTTAACTATGTAGTGAACCCTTTCTGTACCACTAAGACAAAAGTGCACAAATTTCTCCCGTATACCAGTACCTGAGATAGGAAATTAATGTGGCACACAGAGGGTTAATTGAGGGAAGATCTTCCACCCAAAAATTGGAGAACGATCTATAAAGGATAAAAATGAAGCAGAACAACAGAAGAAGAAATAGAAGAAGGAATGGAGGTATATGGAACTACAGCTGCAACAATATTAATAACAATGCCAAGGTGTGATATTATCATTTTTACAGAATTGGAATGCTTTTCATTTGCCATTTACAAGGCTGGAATGAAAAGTTGTAAACATGTATATCTACACGCTAAAAAAAGAAAAGAAATATATATATATATATATATATATATATATATATATATATATATACTATATGTACATACACACACATATATATATATACACAGAGAGAGAGAGATGTGTGTGTGTGTGTGTGTGTGTGTGTGTGTGTGCGTGTGTGTATCGTCATCGCTGTTATAATATGTTGACGTGTGTGTGTGGTATGTGCGTGGGCGTGTGTGTTCTCGCAAAGCAAATGACCTCGATTTTTTTTCTTTCGAGAAACAAAAATGGAATATGCCCAGTTGCTTTTTTTGAAGTTTTAGCAAACTATCATGTCCCCGTTGGCGGGCATTTTGCGAGAATATATGAGTGCTAAAAAAAAAAAAAAATACCAAACGGATTTCGTTTCTTTGCTTCAAAAAAGAGTCACAATGTAAAACTGACATTATTTTGCACAATGTTTGTGTGTACTTCATTTTGTCTTTGTATAATGTAAGATTGACATTATTTTGTACAATGTTGGTGCATAATGCAGTTTATCTTTGTATAATGTTTTGTTTTTGTTTTTGTGAGCGTGAATTTTGTGATATGAAATTGAACGAAATTCGAATAAAAGATAAAAAAAAAAACAAACCCCAAGTATCTTTACTTTCCCTCCCTTCTAATTCTTTTCTCTCCCTTCTAAGCCTGGAGAGCTGATCAAGAAACAGTTTTTTTAATGACTTGTATATATGATATATATATATATATATATATATATATAGTGTGTGTGTGTGTGTGTGTGTGTGTGTTTTAAGTGTATATTCATCAAGTAATAAGTCTTAAGTCCAGATCCAAGCTCAATTACTCGATTATATATATATATATATATATATATATATTATATATATATATATATATATATATATATATATATATATATATATAATCATATGCCTGAACCGCTATGAAGTCTCCATGGCCAAGGCCAAAGGACCCGGTTTTACAAAACAAGGATGAACAGTATAAGAGGAACAATAAATGCAAGACACGCACCAGTCTCTCTTTCGTTATATAATCATATAATAATATATAGAAACTATCCTGGAGCAGAGAGAGCAGAGAGGGAGAGGGAGAGAGAGGGAGGGAGAGAGAGAGATGGGGGGGGGGGGCAGGGAGAGAGATAAGAGCGGGGAATCATGAAGGTGGAGCGATGGAGCACTCGACCGACCAACCGGGTTACAGTTCTGGTCAAGGTGAGGATTTAGCTTTTAACGTTTTGCGAGATATTCAGAAACCACTCTACGAGATGTCAAAGAGCATACAGTTCTAAGGGGTATCAAAAGTTTATTCGATGAAAATCGGTTTTGAAATGGATGAGATATCCAAAAACAAGGTAAAACAAAGAGATCCTAATAAAGTTGTGGCATGTCGCCTTTTATTATTAACACTTTTTTTTTTGGATATCTCAGCCGTTTGAAAACCAAATAAACGTTAATTCCTTCTTAAAATTACATGCTCTTTCATATTTCATAAGAGGCTTTTCATTATCTCACTTAGGAATGTTCAAAACATGAATCCCCACCTCAACCAGTAATGTATAGTCCCTTTAGCTCCGTTTTTTTTTTTCGGATTAAACCACGCGGTTATCGTCAACGAAGAAATCAATTTCATCAACTTAACCTTCTCTGGTCCGATTCTTCATTTTTATGACTCCTTGTCAGAAAGACCGAAAGATTGTTTCAAGCACTCGTATAGCAAACATACTTACTTTATCCTCCAACGGCTGAAGAATATTTGAATATAAAGGTATATTCAAATATTCTTCAGCCGTTGGAGGATAAAGTAAGTATGTTTGAAATTTTGACATTGCCACCTCTCATAACTCATTGCAACAGATACAGTACTCACAGCCAGTGTTTTGTATTGTGGGATAAACTTTATTCTGTTTCTTGACCTGACATTCCAGGATACATGATATTCAAATCGTTGCACAATCTCTAATGCGGATGTATGCTGATTAATTCAGCATCGAATATTATCAACCTTCGACACACAAGCAAAAACTTTAAAAGAAAATGTCAAAATAAAAGTTAGACATTCTAAATTAAACATCAATACCTGACATTATGATAACTAAAAATACTTGTACACTACTACACTAAACTATTATACTGCCACTACTTTTACTTAACTTATGCACTGCTCTGAACCGCTTTGACAATGATTTAGAAGTTTACTATTCATCGGAACCTACAATTTTGCTGCTTTCAGTAATCCGAGTACCATCACCTACCACTATTTTTCATCTTTTAACTGCTTTTCAAGTATACTGTAATCATGTCAGACAGCAAAATCTAATAAGAATTCCCCGAATCTTTATATCATGTAATCTAACTCTGTGGTGGTTTCTGTATGTCAATAAAAGCATTTTTGTACCTGTACTAAAGACAATGACCCGAATTCACGAAGGTGGTACAAATGAAACCATGGTTTAAACCATGAACAAAAACCATGGAGCGCCAAGTGTCGCACGGAATATTTCGTTACGAAATTGGTCATCTCGTCGACAAAAAGACCAATTCGTTAACGAAATCATTTTTACGCGATCGAAATGTTCATTTAGTTACAAAATGTTTTCATTTCGTTACAAAATAATTATTTCATGGACGAAATGATTTATTTCGTAACGAAATATTCCATGCGACACTTGGCGCTCCATGGTTTTTGTCCATGGTTTAAACCATGGTTTCATTTGTACCACTTTCGTGAATTCGGGCCAATAAGTTTACTTATGTATCCAATCACAAAGTGAGGTACACCGCATCACACATGAATTCTGAATATGAACATACTAGTATACTAAAAGTATAAATGCACGACCTATTTTCGTATCATATCAGAAGATTACCTTAATAATCTGCTTGGAAGTCCATGAAAAGTCATGTGTTCGTAATACTGTATGTGCAACTTGGAAAAGTTAATTACTAGTACAAATTACGGATTCAATTAATTACTACAACAATGACAAATGTCTGATAAAATTTCAGAAATCTACGAAGAATGAGGAACAGCTGCTGGAATATAAGAAAACATCCATAAAACCATTACATACATATATGTATGTATGTATAACGTGTGTACATACAGTGACACGTAATTATTATTGCATAATAGGCGTTTTCACATCAGCCCGATGTTTCGAAATAGCGCGCGCTTGGGAAATTTTCCCGATAGCGAAATAGCGCGCTATTTGATAATGTGAACACATATTAACGCGCTAGTTGTATCGCTCTGATCGAGAAAATTTCTCGAGTCCAACTCGGGAAATTTCTGAAATAGCGGCATAGTAGCGCGCTATTTGATAATGTGAAAACGACTCGAGAAATTAGCGCGATGAATCTCATCATGCCTAGCGTGTGTGACCCGATCGACCGAGGCAAACTGCACACAAATCATGAGGAATTTTTGAGAGGGCACACACATTACTGATGCTGTTTGCACATACTCAGCTGTCGAATTAGCTATTTCAAAATTTTTAACTATTCGGGCTACCCTCTCTTCGGGCTGATGTGAATAAGAAATGAAATAGCGCTCTGTTAATTCGCAATCGCGGAAAATATTTCGAGCTTGGATTTTTATCGGGCTGATGTGAAAACGCCTAATGATTATTGTGGTTTTCTGGCCCCACAACCAAACGTTCAACTGCTCCATATAGTGACACATCATCAATTCGTATCAAAGCTGTTTGATGATCTATTCAACTTTCTCAATAAATTTTATATATCTTTCCCCTTAGACTACATGTGTATTATCATTAGAAAACAATAATATTCTATTAATGTAACGAGACAAATTCGGTGAAGATATTTCATAAATTGCTAATAATTATGTACGACAATGTGGACTGCACATATTTCTGCCTTATATTGTTATCGGGCTGCGTGATGAATAAATACCATTTAAGTTGGTATGCTATGATGTATACATGTATCGCCATTTTCGTCGAATTGATTTAAAGGGGATTGGCTAGTGTCACAAATGTATACACACAAGTAGTTATGTACATGTATCAAGGCTGTATGCATGGTTGTTTTAATGTGTATGTACACTAACACAGGGTGACCAGAATAATGGAGAACATTCTATATGATATAGATATAGTACATACAGGCTGACCAGATCAGTGGAGAAATTTCTACATGGTATACAATGTAGCTACAGTACATGTATGCATGTGACAGGAAATACATTATAGCTCACTCAATCTAGAATGATTTAACCCATTCCAGAAAATTCTGGGAAGTGCTGGCTGAGTGAGGCACTGCCCTTGTAGCCCAATGTGATTGGTAGTTAATTTTGGCAATGTATGTTCAGGTATGTGGCCCCAGGTTGGAGAAAATTACAGAATGTACTAGAAAGGGGTGAATGGATAGTATATAAGCTGGAGAAATTCTGAGGTAGGCAGAGTACCCAACACCTCTGCTCTGAGAGTTACGTCACTTCTGGCTCTGAAGCGACTTGTGATAGTCAGTCCTGTGTTACCTGCTGACCTGCTATACAAACTGTGTTTGTGGAGATAAGGCTTGGGAGACATTTTGCCTGCAGAGAATTAATTTGCCTACGTTGGAGATAGACTCCATATTTTAGTGTCAACGGACATTATTACGGCAAAGCTGTGACGGGTTGGATTCCTTGCTGGACAATATAAAGTGAATCATCATTCAACGCATCGACTGGACGTGGTCGTCATAACGTTTGGATTCTGCACGTTTCGCTGTGGACGCATAACTTGGATTTTTACCCCGGATTAATAACGAGGATTATCACAACCTGCGCCTCTGGATTAACGTCTGAGGTATCATTCATCGGTGCATCGCGGATCATTCATCTGTGCATCGAACATCGTATCTGGACACTGTCAAAGGGTTACTTGCTTTCAAATTTTGGACTGTAATGCACGTAAGTGATTCTATTACCGATTTGTAATTGTTTGTATTGATCGTTATTGTACTGATGTGAAAACCGATTACGAGTCTGTACCCACAATATCACTGTTAATAAACCGCCTGAACATTAGTTGATGGTTTCTTTTGTGCGATCATTCTCAGAGTGATTGTGGTCGTAACAAAATTGGGGGCTTGTCCGGGAAGTGAATGTAAAGCCAAAACTTAGAATTTGGAACGTTCCGGAATCCAGAATATTGGTACAGACAAAATACCAGTGAGTTGATTGTTCAATTGTACATTGTGTGTAATACATGTGACAATGTCAATCAGTACAATGGATGTTCAGGCATTTGTTCAGAGGACAGATTTGTCCCTCAAAGATTTGCAAAGGTTACGCAAATGTGATTTGACTGCTATTGCACAGCATTTAAATGTAGATGTTCCACAAGGTGTAAGAAAGGCACAGATTCTTGACTTAGTAGCTGGTCACATGGAGCTCAAAGAAGAAATTGACACTCCAGATCGAGCTCAAATTTCTGATCAAACACGGCTTGAGCTTGCTCGATTGGAAATGGAGAAAGAGAAGATGAGATTAGAAAGAGAGAGGGAGAAAGAACAAATGGAAATGAGAAAATTTGAAATGGAGCAACAAATGAAATTGCGTGAGTTGGAATTGGCTCATGCACAGACCGCTGAAAATCGTGAAAGGGCTCCGCCTGAATTTGATTTGGCAAAGAACATTCGATTGGTGCCAAAGTTTGAAGAAAACAGAGTTGATGCATATTTTGTGTCATTTGAGAAGGTGGCTAACAGTTTGAACTGGCCACAGGAATTTTGGCCCTTGCTCCTTCAAAGTGTGTTTGTCGGCAAAGCTGCCGATGTGTACTCATCTCTCTCTGAAGAGCAATCACGTGACTATGCTACAGTCAAGAAGGTAGTGTTGAATGCTTATGAGTTGGTGCCAGAGGCATACAGACACAAGTTCAGAAATTCGTACCGCAAACCAGGCCAGACACATGTTGAGTTTGCTCGTGAAAAAGAAATGATGTTTGATAGGTGGTACAGATCCCTGAAAGTGGATCAGAATTTTGATAACCTACGTGAGGTTGTTCTCTTGGAAGAATTCAAAAAGAGTGTTGCTTTCAGTGTGAGGTCGCATTTGGATGATCACAAAGTGACAAGTTTGCATAAAGCAGCCTTGATGGCTGATGAGTATGAGCTGACCCACAGAAATGACAACAGACCACCTTTCAGGAATTTCTCTGGAAATAAGAGAGACAAAAATCAGTCGAGCAATCCAAAGAATGCTGGTTCTGAAAAAGGCACGAGTTCTGAAACTTCATCGGCACCAAAGCCTCAATCTGACAAAGGGTCCAGTACAAGTGCAAATGTCATCAAATGTTTTCATTGTAACAAGACAGGGCATGTGAAGTCACAGTGTTGGAAGTTGCAAAACAAAACAAAGAAGGACATGGGATTTGTCATGTCAAAAAGTGTCCTACCCGAAAACAGTGTCCCGTTCAGTGAAACACAGGCCATTGAAAGTCGATCTCCCAAGTTCAAAGATAGGACTAAGCAGGTGGATGAGAGCTATCGTAGCTTTTTGTTTGATGGTGAGGTGACCCCATGTACTTCTGGTGAGGCAGGTAAGCCAGTGGTCATCCTGCGGGATACGGGGGCCTCTCAGTCGTTGATGGTGGATGGTGGTATGACTTTTCCACCAGATAGTGCAGTGAATGCAAAAGTCTTGATTCAGACTGTTGATGGCAGTTATATGTCAGTACCACTGTATAGAGTGGATTTGAAGTGTGACCTAGTTTCTGGTCCTGTCACTGTTGGAGTTGTTCCTGAGTTGCCCATGGCAGGCATTGACTTTTGTTGGGGAATGACTTGGCTGGGGATAAGGTGGTTGCGTCTCCAGTTGTTTCGGATAAACCAGTGGTGGTTGCTGAAACTGAGCAGTTGCAGGAGGAGTTTCCTGGGATTTTCCCAGATTGTGTTGTGACTAGGTCTCAGGCTCGTAGAGCTGTTCAAGATGATGCGGATTCTGTTGATGTGGAGGAGAATTCCGGTGTTTGGTTGGCAGAAACCTTTTTCAAGGATTTGAATGATGGGGTTGCTGTATTAGGCTCCGAGGCTAACAGTGATGGGCT
Organism: Diadema setosum; assembly: GCA_033980235.1. NCBI lineage: Eukaryota > Metazoa > Echinodermata > Echinoidea > Diadematoida > Diadematidae > Diadema > Diadema setosum. The sequence continues at coordinate 13,970,428 of CM067069.1, read as the reverse complement.
GTTTAGCAAGTCTTCCTTGGTTGAAGCACAGCAGGCAGACTCTGAGTTGAAAGGCTTGTCTCAGACGGCGTGTTCTGAGGCTGAGGCTGAAAAGGTCCCTGAGTGCTATTATGTCAAAGATGGCATTTTGATGAGGAAGTGGAGACCTCCCCATAGGCCAGCTGATGAGGATTGGACGGTGGTCCGTCAAGTTGTTGTCCCTCCCAGTTACCGCAGTGAGATCTTGAGGATTGCTCACGAGTTACCTGGTGGCGGCCATTTAGGCGTCAGAAAGACAAAGGATCGGATCATGAGGCATTTCTATTGGCCAGGGTTGAATGTGGATGTGGCTGAGTTCTGTAAGACTTGTCACACATGTCAGGTGGCTGGTAAACCACAGCATTCAGTGAAGCCGGCGCCATTGATTCCGATACCTGCGTTTGAAGAACCGTTCAGTCGGGTTTTAGTCGACTGTGTTGGACCTTTGCCTAGGACTAGGTCGGGTCATAAGTACCTCTTGACAATCATGGATATGTCTACACGGTTTCCAGAGGCTATCCCATTGCGAAATATCACTGCCAAGACTGTGGTAGATGCTCTAGTGCAGTTTTTCACTAGGTATGGGTTGCCCAAGGAAGTGCAGTCTGACCAAGGGTCAAATTTCATGTCAGGCATATTTCAAGAGGTGATGTATCGTTTGGGTGTGAAGCAGCTGAAGTCGTCAGCTTATCATCCCCAATCCCAAGGTGCGTTGGAGCGCTACCACCAGACCCTAAAGACAATGATTAGGGCATTTTGTGAGGAGTATCCCGAGGATTGGAATAAGGGCATCCCTTTCCTGCTGTTCGCAACGAGGGACTCCCCAAATGAGTCGACGGGTTTCAGCCCATTTGAGTTGGTGTACGGTCATGAAGTTAGGGGTCCACTGAAGCTCATCAAAGAGAAATTCATGACTGAGGATGATGAGGTCCACCTACTTGACTATGTGTCAAAGTTTCGTGAAAGGCTTTCAAAGGCTTGTGAGGTAGCTAGGGAACACTTGAAAGTGTCACAAGACTCAATGAAGAGAAAGGCAGACAAAAATGCCAAAGCCCGAACCTTCAAACCAGGTGACAAAGTTCTTGTACTGCTGCCCATACAAGGTGAACCACTGAAAGCCAAGTTCAGTGGCCCATACTGTGTCAAAAAGAAACTCAATGATGTGAACTATGTGATCAGCACACCAGATAGATGCAAAGAACAGAGAATGTGTCATGTCAATATGCTGAAAGAATGCTATGACAGAAAGTCAGTTGGTGTGACATAGGTAGTGGATAGCACAGTAGAAGTTACGGGTGAAAGGTTTTCACCTCAAATCACACATACAGTGTTTAGCTTATCCATTACTGATGTACGCAATTTGAGTTTGACATGATTGTATAAGCTCAGAGAAATCAAGCAATATCATTGTAAATGGTGTCCATGAAAAGAGAACATGGAATTAATGCAGCTATTTAAAAGGCCTGTGATAGTATGATTATGGTTGCTTGATTTGGATTTTACCTCATATTCGTTGTAAATAAAAATGAGAAATTGTGCAGGTAAAAGAAACCCTTGCTACGGCAAGGCTTTCTTTTTCCTATGGGGGATGGTGTCATAAATGTATACACACAAGTAGTTATGTACATGTATCAAGGCTGTATGCATGGTTGTTTTAATGTGTATGTACACTAACACAGGGTGACCAGAATAATGGAGAACATTCTATATGATATAGATATAGTACATACAGGCTGACCAGATCAGTGGAGAAATTTCTACATGGTATACAATGTAGCTACAGTACATATATGCATGTGACAGGAAATACATTATAGCTCACTCAATCTAGAATGATTTAACCCATTCCAGAAAATTCTGGGAAGTGCTGGCTGAGTGAGGCACTGCCCTTGTAGCCCAATGTGATTGGTAGTTAATTTTGGCAATGATGTTATGCACATATTAGGAAGTGAGTCATCCAGGATTCCTGGAATTTGGACTTGCTAGTATGTTCAGGTATGTGGCCCCAGGTTGGAGAAAATTACAGAATGTACTAGAAAGGGGTGAATGGATAGTATATAAGCTGGAGAAATTCTGAGGTAGGCAGAGTACCCAACACCTCTGCTCTGAGAGTTACGTCACTTCTGGCTCTGAAGCGACTTGTGATAGTCAGTCCTGTGTTACCTGCTGACCTGCTATACAAACTGTGTTTGTGGAGATAAGGCTTGGGAGACATTTTGCCTGCAGAGAATTAATTTGCCTACGTTGGAGATAGACTCCATATTTTAGTGTCAACGGACATTATTACGGCAAAGCTGTGACGGGTTGGATTCCTTGCTGGACAATATAAAGTGAATCATCATTCAACGCATCGACTGGACGTGGTCGTCATAACGTTTGCATTCTGCACGTTTCGCTGTGGACGCATAACTTGGATTTTTACCCCGGATTAATAACGAGGATTATCACAACCTGCGCCTCTGGATTTACGTCTGAGGTATCATTCATCGGTGCATCGCGGATCATTCATCTGTGCATCGAACATCGTATCTGGACACTGTCAAAGGGTTACTTGCTTTCAAATTTTGGACTGTAATGCACGTAAGTGATTCTATTACCGATTTGTAATTGTTTGTATTGATCGTTATTGTACTGATGTGAAAACCGATTACGAGTCTGTACCCACAATATCACTGTTAATAAACCGCCTGAACATTAGTTGATGGTTTCTTTTGTGCGATCATTCTCAGAGTGATTGTGGTCGTAACACTAGTAACTGATCAGTGGGAATCAGTGGGAATGCGGGGATGATTGTTCCAATCCTTGTGGGATTAATTTAAGAGTGCATTATATATCTATTGTTGTGTGAAAATTATTTGCTTCAGAATGGTCTCATATTCAAGTAATGTGCAGTTTAATGTTTCCAGGTTAGCATGCCTGTACAGTCACAGGGCATTAAATTGCATATTACTTGAATATATGAGACCATTCTGAAGTAAATGATTTTCACACAACAATAGATATATAATGTAATCTTAAATGGATCCCACAAGAATTAGAACAATCATCCCCAGCATTCCCACTGATTCCCACTGATCAGTTACCAGCCATCCCCTTTAAGTCACTAAACACATCGTGTCATATCTATGGTAAAATGTCCACTCGTTTTTCTCCGCTGCTGTCGGAAATTTCGACTGAGACCGTTGAATTCGTGCTTTCTTCCTTGACATGACTCAGGTCTTCACTGTCCTTCGGGAGCTTGTCCGGGGAGATAACATTGACGGGCATGCTTGCTTTAGCCCGAGTAGCTTTCGGACGAACTGTCGTGCTCGATTTCGTCAACGCTCCAACGTACAGTGACGCGTTTCTCTGAAGAGTGAAGGCTCGCCTGGCTGCTGCACGGAAAGTGTCGCTTCGCAGGGCATAGATAAACGGATTCACAGCGCTGTTGAGGTAAGTAAGCCAGCTGAGGACTGTGCGTGGAATGAGACCGGGCGCGTAGGCGGGCATATAGAGGTCCATGAAGACGAGCGTGTTGATGGGTATCCAGGCCAGACAGGTGAAGCCCATGATGATCATGAGAGTGGTGAAGGACTTCATCTGCGATTGGGCGTGCGAGTGAAACTTTCCGGTCGCGCGCCGTTCCGCTTTCAATTTTTGTCGGGCGATGGCGAAGAGATGGGAATAAATTGCAAACATAATTACAAAAGGTATGATGCCGTTGACGATGATTATGAACTGCGTATGTACTACGTTGAAGACGGCAATGAACTCGAAGCAATAAACGCTTCCAGGGACGAGCTCATTGACCCCGGCTAGAGGCAAGACACACGTGACGGCGAACGTATACAGCCAAATGATGACGATAGCTCCAGTGACGCGGGTTTCAGTTATGAGCGACTGATAGCGGTATGGACGTATGATTTTCACGTATCTATCGACAGTGATGGCGAGAAGAGACAGGCACGAGGCGCTGGTAGAAAAGAGGATTGAGCACCAGACCAGCAGACAGGTGTAGATGTTGTTGACGAATGTCGGATCCAGGGTCAGGTTTACCCCTGGGATCATCGCCAGTGAAACGAACACGTCGGCGCTAGCCAAGCTCACGACGAAAAAGTTTGACGACGTCCACAACCGTCTGTTGCGCGCCACCGTGAAGATGACGACGCCATTGCCGGCAAAGATGACTACGAGGAGGATGATCTGGATGGCCACAGAGACGCCCGCCACAATGATGAGGTGGCGTGGCACCTGCCATGAAGCGAGAGTCGTCAGATACTCAGAAGGGCTCGAGGCTGTAGTAGTCGCCTCTTCAAAATCAAGAAATTCCGTTACTTCCGTCGCTCCAAAGTCGGTGGCGCTTACACCGTCGGCAGTGCTATCCATTTTCTTAATGATATCGCAGCAATGGCAGAATGGTAGAGATTTCTCTTACCAGCTCCAAATATGAATGTCCTGTTAAGGTTAAGACCTCTTTTCCGACCGTTTACAAGCGCGACAGGAGCAGTTATGAAGTGATGTAGGCAAAGTTGAGATTAGGTCTCCGGCAACTAGGACAGATCTCTGTGCATTAAATAAGCCGTCACTGATCCACTTCATTGCACACAAGAGATAAAAGGCGAATTAACTCCACCAATGTTATTAAAAGGCCCTTAACTTGCCGATTGAATGCGGAGATGCATGAAAAGAGGTACGCGTCCAATTACACGAAACTTGAACATGCTGAATACCTGAATAGAAGTCCTTTTGTTGTTGTGGTTGCTGGTGCTGTTGTTCCTATGGCGTTGCCGTCTTCGCGTAGTTTTTGTTCGTGATAGCAATCATGTTCGAGTCACCATCAGCTGAGCTTCCGTAAGAGTAAGAAAAGAAATAAGCAATCACTTGGGTACAATGGATATACGACCCACTCCTCTTATACATACCTGTACATGATATGCCTATTCATAGGCAGCTTGAAGGAGATTCGATCGTTGAATACTTAATGCAGTACAGGATCGGTTTTGATTCCAAAATGGAAAATGTGGAAAGCAATGGAAAATTATCATTTCAAGGTGACACGTCTTCATCCGTCCGACATGCTCTTGAGGGAAAAAAAACAACAACAACCAACAACACTGATGAATCAAATTAATTTCCCGATAACCTAATATATAACAGTGACTATCAAAACTGACACAATGTCTTGAAGAAATATGTTATTGCTCTCCTTGAACATCCACCCTAGAAAAGGATCAAATGAGCAAGACTTATTATGTCTTGAAGAAATATGTTATTGCTCTCCTTGAACATCCACCCTAGAAAAGGATCAAATGAGCAAGACTTATTAACTGATGACTTGATAACTCTGCGGACTTTACATCTACTGTATAAAACACTCCATTCCCTACGCCCTCGCCAGTCCTTCATACACCCCTACGCTGGCTTTGAAAACTCCATCATCCGTCCATTGGGGTCACCCTGCATAGACAATTCAACCAATTCGTCAAACCAACATGACCAGCACAACTTTTTCAATATTATAGAAAAATTGTAACCCATACACACACACACACATACACAAACACACAAACACACTCACACACACGCACACACACAAATAAACAAACAAAAAATGATGATGAAAGACCTTAAGCAGTATTTAAAAGACAAGTTCACCTTCATAAACATAAGGATTGAGTGAATGCAGCAATATTAGTAGAACACATCAGTGAAAGTTTGAGGAAAATTGGACAATCGATGCAAAAGTTATAAACTTAACTTTATTTAAGTTTTCACCTTTTTTTTTTCTTCCTGTGAGGTGCCCACGTTGTACAAGCATAGTCTTTTGAGTGGGTACCTTCACTTTTTTGGCAGAATGTATAAATATGTCTGTATGAAAAATGCCTAAATTTGTAATGATTATTGACAAATGTTATCCTTTGCTATCTATGTATCATTCCTTCAAACGTATGTCGAATCTATATTTTTTTTTTGTACATTCTGTTGAAAGAAGTGAAAATAAAACCTTTGAAACCTTTGAAAAGTTATGAATTTTAAAAATTTTTGTGTTGGAACCGCTGGATGAGGAGACTACTAAGGCTCGTGATGTCATATGAGTACAACAGTATAAAGAAAATGTAAAGAAAATTCAACATATTTTCACTTTTTTTTCGCATAATGAAAAGAACACTTGACTTGCCTCTTTCTAAAGGCAATGGGATTACCCACAACATTATGTCAGTAACGAGTTGAGGGAATGTGTCTCTTTTTCAAAAGATGACATTTTGTGAAATTCTCTTTGTATTTTCCTTATATTGTTGTACGCATGTGACATCATACACTGCAGTAGTCTTCTCATCCAGCGGTGACTGCACAAAAACTTCAAAAATTCATAACTTTTGAACGGATTGTCCAATTTTCCTCAAAACTGCAGAAATTTGAAACATCTCTTGGCTCATGAATATCTATACATGATGGTTTATAGTGATTTGAGATGGCATATAATGATTAACGAAGAACCCGTATAGTAATTTGTTACTTCACATTTTCATGAATATGCCTGACTGCACTAAAACAACATGAACACTCTGCAGCGTATGTATATATATATATATATACAATTTGTATATATATATATATATATATATATATACAATTTGTATATATATATATATATATATGTATTGAATTGGATTGAATTTATTTTCCATTTCCATGACAACATGATCAAAAGACATGATACATAACATTGACACACAAGTAAAAATACAAATTACATAAAAAAGGCAATATGAATGGCAAATGGATGGATCTCCAGAAAGTAATAGAATAATAACATAACTTGAAGATCCAACAACAATTATAAAGTATAATTTTTTTAAAGGGCGCAACAAACATTGACATGCACATCAAGAACATTGAGACATTTGTACACACACACACACACACACACAAACACAAACACACACAATAACTCAGCCTGATAAAAAAAATCATATCTGATTATCTGATATAAAATTTTGTAATAAATATTTTTTTCAACTTTACTTTAAGACTTTTAACAGCACTGCATCGTTTGATATTCTCAGGTAACATATTCCATAATTCGGGTGCTCTGCATATGATATCAGAGTTTGTAAATTAAGACTTTCCTTATTGCACACGAAAATCATTTCCACATCTTGTATTATAATTGTGAATTGACATATTTCGCACAAACAAATTATCAAATACTTCTGGTAACATATTATCAGTATATGAATGCATGAAACAAATCACATGATAATCATAAAATAAAGATACTGGCAGTATATTCAATTCATAAAAAAATGGCTTTGTATGGCTATCATATGAAGACTTTGAAATGAAACGTACGGCTCTTTTCTGCAACAGGAAAATACGATGCAATAAATACTTACTACAAGCACCCCAAACAATAATATTATATAACAAATGAGGAAGGATTAATGAATAATAAATGGTTAAAAGAATACATTTTAGCAAACACATCTTTAATTTACTCATAACTCCAATGATCTTAGATATCTTTAGCAATATTTCATTCATATGTGTCTTCAATTTTAGATCACAGTCTATACTGATGCCTAAACATTTAGTTGTCGTTACATTTGTTATTACATGGCCATCAATAAATACCTTCAATGTACTTACATCTTTCTTATGAGAGTTAGAAATCATATGCGTCTTTTCATAATTCAATTGTAACTTATTTGCACTTATCTAATTACTAACTTTACACAGTTCCATATTAATCATTTTAGCCAAACATTCTACATTTTCACGTTTAAAAAATAAATTGGTATCATCAGCAAACAACAGTACATTCATAGCACTGGAAATATTTGATAAATCATTGATAAATATAAAAAAGGGGCCTAATATTGACCCTTGAGGTACTCCACACACAACTTTTCATGTAAAGAATTATGATCAGAAAATACAGTAAATTGCTTTCTATCAAGCAAATAATTCCGGAACAATTCAAGTGTTACTCCACGGATCACATAAAAACATAATTTGTCCAATAATATTTCATGATTAATAGAATCAAATGCGTTTTTTTAAATCCAGAAAAATTCCAACTATTATTTTTTATTCTATATTGCTTTTGATGAATTCAACAAAAAATCCAACAAAACATGAGATGAAGAATGTTTAGCTCTAAATCCAAACTGGTTTTTATATAAAATTTCATGTTTATCTATAGAAGTGACCTTGTAATCTAACATACAAACACTTTTCAAATATTTTAGAAAACAAAGGCAATAATGAAATGGGCCTGTAATTTGAAAACACATCAACTGGTCCTTTCTTATGAATTGGAATAATCTTTGCTAGCTTTAATTCCTTTGGTATTTGACCTGTTTCAAGACACAGGTTAAAAATTGAACACAAAGGTATACATACTATATGAATTACCTATCGATAACTTAACTTGATCATACCATGGAGCCTTTCCATCTTTCAAAGCTAAAACATAATCAATAATCTCTTTTTTTATTTACAGGTTTAAAAAAGCAGTTTGATTAAAATTTCCATGTAAAAATCTCTGTGAGAAAAAAAGCCTTGCCTACAGCCTTTAGCAATCTTATTTCCAGCATTAATGAAATAATGATTAAAGTGTTGTGCAACATCTTCAGGATTTTCTAATACTTTGCCATCATGTTGAAACACCTTTTGTTGAACCCTCGATATACGTACTTGTAATTCATCATTAATTAACTTCAAGGTTTTAGATATATCACCTTTTAAATTCTGAAATTTACAATAATGATACTTTCGTTTGGCAGCTTTAACAGCATTGGTATATACATTACGAGATTTAAGGTAACATTCTTTTCGGTACTGGGAAGGGTTCTTAATAAATTTCTTGTACAACCTGCCTTTTTTTTAACACAGTTTCTTCAATTCATACAAATACCAAGATTTATTAATTTGTTTTTGCTTAACACACTTCAGTGGAAAACACATATCAAATGCATTACAATAAAACTCCATAAAATCTGTATATAAATATTATGGATCCCTACCGTTATTTTCTTTAAATATGATATTATATATATATCTGTCACCATTATCACAGAAAAAACACTTACATTATCATCATAATTTTAATAAATATTATCAATCAAAGTCATAGACTTATCCATTATTCTTGTAGGTTTGCTTATCATAGGCGAGAATGAATGGGCATAAAATGTTTCTAAAAATTCATGTGAATAAGAACTATATTAAAATCTCCAAGCAATATACATTCCTTGTGCTCTGAATTAACAACATATAATATTTCTTTCAAATGATTAAGATAACCTTTAACAGATTTACAGGGTGGTCTGTAACACACACAAATGATTAAGATAACCTTTTACAGATTTACAGGGTGGTCTGTAACACACATACGCTGCACCGATAATAACATTTTTACGAGATTTATGTATTTCAATGAACAAAGTTTTACATACATCATTGAATATACTAATATCTGGTCTCAACATATTTCACATCTTGTTGGATGGCAAGAGCTATTCCTCCTCCCTTCTTATCTATCGTGTTTTACTGACAATATTATATCCACAAAAAAATAATATTTTGCATTGTTAGAATCTAACCAAGTTTCTGTTAATGCAATAACATTAAAAGAACACTCAAGAGAATCCAATAACAATGCAATATCTTCATAATGCTTCGGTAAATTCCTACAATTAGTATGAAAAACAGAAAATGATTTTTTATATTTACAATCATAAAATGCACTAAAATCAGCTGGGATAAAATATTTTGAAGTATCATCATCATCCATATCTTCCTTTAAGAAATCCGTAATACCATTATCAACACAACAAAAATCTGATTGCTGAGAACGCATTGTTTCAGAATTGAAAAAGTATTTATTGCATTATAAAAATCAGTATCAGAGGAGTGCATATTAAACGGTAATTCTTTACCAATGCATACATGACAATACCAGGATGACATTTCACGTTCACCAAATTTTTCAAAATTATCGAAAGAAAAATCAGGAATACATTCTACATGCACCAAATGGGTACATAAACTACAAAGCAGTGATACTTCTTCAGAGTGAACAGGCTGTGAACATGTAACACACAGACATGAATTAAACATACTACAGAAGGGGAAAATGTATTCTCAAAAATAAATGAATAAATACAGTGTCAAAATACAATTTAAAAAGCATACACTATGCAAGTACAATCATACACAGTTTATGTACAATCACAAAAACAAAACTTTATTTGTATCAAAAAATCAGAAGTTTATGTAAACAAATCCACACTGCAGGGAGTAATTATTTTTCAGGATGACAGAACATCAATTACGCATTGATCTCAATATCTGTACGCGACAGCTCACAGGCTTCTTAGGTCTTTGTCTGAAGTGATCATTTTTGTGATCATCTTTCCACCTGAGGCTTGGATTGAGGCGATGATTTTGCCATGTGTCCATGCTGCTTTGACTTTTGGGTTTTTGTAGGTTTTTGTGTAGAATTCTGCATTTTGGGGTGTCACATCCTCTTGAATAAAATTTTGTGATCCCGGAGTTTTTGAGTTTTTGAGTTGTTTTTTTTTGTTTTTTTACTTGCTTTGATAATTTCAGATCGCTTCCTGTATAGGAACAGAACTAGACGATGATGGATCTGTGGTGTTTACCATCCCTTGAGCGCTTTCCGGTTCGGTTTGAGCAGGGAGGTGTTACAGAGATGGAGTGGCAACTCTTCGTAATTCATGCAAACGCATGTTTGGGTTCAAGGCGTTACAATGGGATGTCTAGCATTCCATTACGCTTTGAAGTCATGCTCGGCGCCGCTCTGGTTTGCAAGACGAAGTTGGGAGACGAAGAACGCATTTCACCTTTCGTTGAATAACAAGTTCTATTTCACCGTAAAATTTTAAATGAAACAGAAATGTCTACTCGAATTGATTTAGAATAGTTTAGGAAAGAATTCAATATTATAAACATGTACATGTATTTCTAGTTTCTTCTTAATGCGCAAATCAAAATGAAATGAAAATTAGGCCCTCTTAAAAACCTAATATTTTTCTGTAATGCGCATATTTGTGAATGTTAGTTTTTTAATCTTTTAATCTGGGATATTTTGATCTTTCAAATACAGTACTCCGCTAAAGCGTATTCCAGCGTGCTTTTAAACTATTTGCTGTTAAAATTGTTAGTTTTACACTGCAGTTTGGTTCGCTGCTCCAATTCAAGTTACACAAATTCATTGTTGCCATCACATTGAAAGACAGAGCGAATTGCAGTAGGGGCTAGTATTTCTAGATGTGAGAGCGCTAGTCCCGATTATTGATGCTCTCTTTTGTCAAAGCACATGGGTAACACCTGTAGTTGAGCGCATAACTTCTCGGCGGCGCCGCGCATGACTTCAAAGGAGAGCAGTAGTTGTCTCTCCTTCTCTAGCACCTCCCTGGTTTGAGCGATCGATGTCATTTCGCGTAATGGGGACGCCAAGTTTGCCGGACACAATATCGCACACAATTTGATCCATATCATCCTTTTCTTTTTCCGGCACACCAAAGATCCTCAAAGAGGATCTTCGCGAATACTGCTGGAGATCGTTTGCAGCTGCTTCCAATTTCAAGATTCTGTTTTCTTTCCTTTCTATCTCCTTTTCCAACTCCTCCAGACGCTGTTTCCTCTCTTCAACCTTCACCTCTACCTCGTGCAGCCTCCCCTCATTCTGCTCGATCAAATGACTGAGTTTCGCAAAAGAAGTGTCCGCCACTTCATGCGCGTGGTTCGCACAAGATCATGAATCTTCTTCAAGAATGCCTAATTTTGGAACAGTTCGAGAACAGCACCCGAGTCAGATGCCGCAGATGAGACAGAACATGCAATGTCTGAAGAAGTAGATGCAGAGGTATTCTTACGAGTTAAGAGCTTGGGCATGTTGATAATGTGGCAGTTCAACAACGTCAGACACTACCACTAGTACGTAGATACCCACTAGATCTCAGTAGTCACTGTTGTGGTGAGCAGCATAGTAACAGACAATATATATATATATATATATATATATATATATATATATATATATATATATATACATATACATACAAAGCGATATATATTAATCTACTGCTTTGAATCCATAAAAAAAAAAAAAAAATTCAGTTTGTGAACGTGCTTTTACAGGCCAAACGCGGTAAAAACAAAAACAAAACAAAAAAAAAACCACCCCAAAACAACTCAATAAAGATGCCTTAAAACGTGCTCCAATACCATCTTGGGAATACTTTAGTTACAAAAGTGCTATCTACTAAAAGTTGAACAGGTACATATAAAATTTACCATTGCTGTTGGATGTAAAAGCATGCCTTATACTCTGAGTTTTGTTTGTAAAGACAGACCTCATGCACGTTAAAGCTTTTACTGACAATAAAGACTATCAACAAACTTGGTTGACTTTATCATAGAAACACTGCACTCGAGTAATAAGATTTGCCAGACGCCACGATAAGCACACCCACGGAGGAAGATGGCTTCTTGTCAGTCCCTGGATATAAATAATGCATGGCCAAGACACTTTAGTGCAAGGAGACTACTGTCGCAGCCTAGTACGACAACTAATCACAATATCCACTGTAAGGTTCTTGGTTCAACCAAAGAAGAGCTAGAGACGAATCATCAAAGTCAGACCCTTCACCAGCAGCGGCGATGTTGTCACCCGTGATCATAGCTTTCGCATTGATCTGCCTGGCAAACAAGAGTAACGGTGAGGAGATACGGTTTTCTTTACTTGATATTTATGATATTTTTCTGGGACAATAAGATCTGTATATGTTGGAGACTGTAGGCCTGCATATCATACTGAACATGCAGATGTACATTTTAAATCTTGAATATCAAGCTGGGTTTGTGTGTATCCCAATGGAGAGCGATATTTGTTGAAAGGGCTCAAGTTCTATAATAATAGAAAGAGGAGAGTTAAAAATAATATAGCCCGGCATCCCCACAACCGCATTAACCACTAATTTACTGTATTTTCTGATAAATACCTCTTTACACCATACAAAGTTCAACGGTAGCACCTGCGCATAATGGGTGCACTACCATGTTATCATTATTTCTTTCTGACACCTGCACGTAAACTTCTGCGGTTGCACCTGGGCAGTGGCGTATCTGGGGAAAACGGCGCCCGGGGCAAGCACGAAAATTGCGCCCCTAATTTCTGAAAAAGTGTTCAACCCCATCCCCATCCCGGTAGGGACTTTAAGTCCACATGATGCTTTTTCAAGCACTTAAAAGGGATCTTTTTGAGGGTGATTTAAATGTAATGAATTTTGATAGATTTTGGCGAGCGAGCGCAGCGAGCGAGCCGAAAATTTTTGTATTTCAGCTTACAAGTATGGAATTCTTGTCATTTTTTCCTTACCAAATCTTACACTTCTAATCAAGATATAGTGACGGCCTTATAGATAACGACTTATACCAAAAAACTGAGGACTTTAAAAAATACTCTAAATTTTTGTGCGCGAGTGAGCTGAAATTTGTGTATATCCTCGTCATCATCAGGTATTGTTCTTATCTTTTTTTATACAAATTTTGGCGAGCGAGCATAGCGAGCGAGCCGAAAATTTTTGTATTTCAGCTTACAAATCATGAAACTCTTGTCATTTTTTACTTATTAAATCTTACAATTCTAATCAAGATATAGTGACGGCCTTATAGATAACGATTTATACCAACAAACTGAGGACTTGAAAAAAATACTCTAAATTAGTTCGAGCGAGTGAGCCGAAATTTGTATATTTCCGCGTCATCATTACGTTTTGTTATTATCTTGTTTGATTTGGTTTTTTTTTTGCGCCCCCCCCCCCCGTTGGCGCCTTCTTTTGATCCAATTGGCGATCGCTTCAGAACGAAAGAAATTGCAGCCGCTGCTCCGTGAAACATTTTGCCTGCTAGATATAAAATGACATGTGTGAACACAATAGACACTGTCATTTTGTCATCATTACGTTTTGTTCTTACCTTCTTTTTTATATAAATTTTGGCGAGCGAGCGCAGCGAGCGAGCCGAAAATTTTTGTATTTCAGCTCACAGAACATGGAATTTTTGTGTGAACACAATAAACATTGTCATTTTGTCCGCGTCATCATCATGTTTTGTTTTTATCCTGTTTGATTTGGTTTTCTGCCCCCCCCCCCCCCCCCCCCCACCATTCTCCCTCCCCCCTTCCGGGCGAGTTTTTTTTTTTTTTTTCTTCTTCTTCTTCTTCGTTTTTTTTTTTCTTCTTCTTCGTTTTTTTTTTTCGTTTTTTTTTGCGCCCCCAAGGAGTGGCGCCCGGGGCACGTGCCCCCCTTGCCCCCCCCCCCCCAGATACGCCACTGCACCTGGGTGCATCTTCATAAATTTCTTTACTCTGAACAGCCTCTCTCCAGATCAACCCCTGCTGAAATACGCAGGCTGCACTTAATATCTTCAAGGAGTTTGAATAGAGGTCTGGGAATCAAGATTTGGACCGGGGATTTGCGAGGCGGAAAAAAAATGCGTGTATACTGTCTAATGCATGCACATGAAGCGGGTCTCCTTTTCAACCTTTCATCAAATAAGATCATAATTTTTTGAATATTTCACTCAAAGTGTGCACCAGATCGTTGAATTTCAGTTCAAAATATGTAAAATCTCTCGTGCTTGGGAGGGGGATACCCCCTCCCAGACCCTCCCCCTCTGTGCCTCTTTCTCTAGCCTTAGAACACTTTTTAGATTTACAAAAAATTATGAAAAATTCTGAGTGCACATGACTTATCACTTATATTCCGAAAACTCAATGTTCCCTCATGTACAAGGGGAACTTCCCCTCTTTATCGACCCTTTCCTCCCTACGCCCCCCCCCCAACATCATTTTTTTTAATGATTTCCCATATATTCCATCAAATATGCGTGTACGAGATATCTCAATTTCAACCTAAAGGCAAAAGCTCCATCGTACGGGAAGGGTGGAGATAACACTCGCCCACACCTTTTTCCTGCTCGCCCGCCCCTCCCCCCCCCCCATGCATGTAGACTGTGGCTACACTTTGAACATAAACAGCAAAGTGTTTTCCAAATATGACACAAAATGTGTGCACCAAAACGTTTAACTGCAATCAGAAAATTATATAGAATCTCCTTCCACAGACTTGCTACACTTCTCTTCTGATTGAAAAATTTCCAGATATTCCAACAAAAGTGTACGCCAGATTGTTGAATGTCAGTTCTAAAAGATTAAAACTGAAAAAAGGCTCCCTTGAATATGGGAGAGGTATCTTGCCACCATTCCATTGCTTGTTACCCACTTTAGACCTAGTGCATTTTTTGGAATGACAATTTCCGAATTTTCCACAAAAAGTGTGCTCTAGACATAGATCGCTTTATTTCAATTCTTTAAACACAAAAGATTCGCCGAGCGGGAGGCGGAATCCCCTTCCCCTAAGCTCTTCCTCATTAGACTTTGTACATAAAATTATATACACACAGATGATGCACATTTGGAATAAGAGCTAAATTCCGTGATTTTAACACTTCGATGAAAAAGTATTGCACCAAAAATTTGCACCAGATCGCTGAATTTAAGGTCTGAAAATGCAAAATCATCTTCGTTTGGGAGGGAAAATGCCCCTCGTGTGCATGCTTTTTCTGTTTGATTGCTGAACAGACAGCGTTCATGATATTCAGTGTAAGAATTAATACAAGACGTTTATTCAAATAATATCATTTTATAGCCATAATGTTCAATAATAATCGACATGAAAATATATTGCTACCTTAAACAAATGGGAAATGTTTCAAGTCGATAAAACACGCAAAAACATGCATCAAATTGCACCATTTGCAACATCAAAATGCAAAAAGTTCTCACCGTGGGAGGGGGGACACCCTCCTCCCACACCCTCCCCTTCCCCCTCGCTCGCTCCGCTCGCTCGGGTTCAGTCGCGTTCACGATATTAAGAATAAGAATTAATACAAAAAGTTTATTTTAATGATACTATTTCATATATATTATTGGCAAATTGTGCAATAATAATCTACACTAGAATATACTGCAACCTTAAACAAGTGGGACTGTTTCAACTCGTTAAAACATGCAAAAACGTGCATCAATTTGCACCATTTGCAACATCAAAATGCAAAAAGATCTCACCGTGGGAGGGGGTGTGGGAGGGGGACACCCATTTCCCACAGACACCGTACCTGCCTGGGTATATTCAAGACTTTAGTCTTTAATGGGTTAAAGGTAGGTGTCTATGGGCACACAAAGGGTTCAAGTTTGTGCAATATTATATCCCATGAATTGACAGAAAATCTTTGTCTGAAAGAAAATGACTGCTATGAGCACAGTCATATTTCCCAACCAAAGATTTCGTATTTCTGCTTCGGATTGGCCTTTCCTGGTCCTCACTCGCTTGGTTGCATCTAATCATATCCGAAAGCATTTAAAAATACAGACTTATAGGGGTAATTATGTGGCAAAAGATAGTGATCTCTTCGTCATATTTGCATAGTTTAAAGTGATTGTGGGGTCTTTAATATACTTGGACTATTTCGAAGTGATTTTGAAAATGCTCGAAAAAGGCTTTTCCTTTTTCTTATTACTCATGACAATTTTTCTTTTCTTTCTCGTATTTTTTCTTCTTCTCTCTCTCCGGCTTTCAGCTGTTTGCCCCAGGACAAGATCTATGTGCAAGCAGTCTTTTCAAAATGGAACCATAAGTCAACTGAATCTACTGTCAAAAACGCTCTTTCCTTCTCAGTGCAGAAGGAATGTTCCGCGCATACGTTGTCCCTCTGAAGGTAAAAAGTCAGTAAATCCCACAGTAAGTAGATCAGTAATTTCGTCGACGAAATGACTGATTTCGTAACGAAAAAGGCCATGCGACACTTGACGCTCCATACAAAATTGTCCATGGTTTAAACCATGGTTTCAATTGTACCACCTTCGTGAATTCGAGCCAGTGGCTGTATGACTCGTGGGATGTATAATTCGTGGGCTTCATGATTTATGGGCTGTATAACTCGTGGACTGTATGACATATTGGCTGTGTGACTCGTAGGCTGAATGGTTCGTGCACGGGTGTCGAACTCGTGACGTGTAGCAGAAAGGACAGTAACTAACCATCCTTTAAAAAACCACTAGTTTTGTCCTTTAATCTTGCAGAAATTGAAATTTCCAAATTGAATACTACATAATCAATGACAAGAACAGCGCCTCCTTCTGGTGGACATTAATGATTTCGGCAGCAATTTGTAAAAAAACAACAAACAAACAAACAAACAAAAAACCACAGGCTCCTGAGCGTCATCGGATGTAAATGAACAGTTCATGGTTTGACCATGGTTTAACACATATGATTCTCATGGACAGGTCCCACGAACATTCTTCTTGAATCAGTTTCTTAATTAACTTCCGCCAAGCATTCCATATTCTGATATCTGTTCATAGTCTTCCAGCGCTATATCCCAACTTAATATATCTCGCCGAACATAATTATGTGAAACCATGGTGGATTTCTACCTTCGTGATGGAACTGTGGACAGAAGCAGTCATGTACTTAAAAATGGTCCACCAATAAATGTTAATAGCTCACTCCTGCTGATAATCATCTTACAGGATAAGTCCATCTTCATATACAGTGCTTTGAGTGAATGCCAATATTAGTAGAACACATCAGTGAGAGTTTGGGGAAAATCAAACAATACAGTAAAGGGATCGTATAGTTTTGGTTGAGACCTAATTTCAGGTTTCTAACATTTTTTTTTTTTTTGTGAGATAATGAGAAACCTTTTATGAAATATGAAAGAGCATGCAATTCTATTAGGAATTCAGCGTTTATTTAATAAAAATTGGTTTTGAAATGGCTGAGATATCCACACACAAAAAAGAGCAATTCTAATAAAGTGTGGGACCAAAACTTTATTACGATCGCTTTGTTTTACTTTGTTTTTGGATGTTTCAGTCATTCCAAACCCGATTTTCATCAAATAAACTTTGAATTCCTCTTAAAATGGTATGCTCTGTACTATTTCATAGGTGTTTTCTTGGTATCTCGCAAAAAGTTAAAAGCCCAATTCTCATCTCCACCAATACTGTACCATCCCTTTAAAAAGTTATGTATTTGTAATGTATCCGCGCAGTCACTGCTGGATGAGGAGACTGCTGCAGTGTATATGATGCCACCTGCCTAGAACTATATAAGGGAAACACAAAGATTTCATAAAATTAGATTTTTTTTTTTTTTGGGGGGGGGGGGGGGGAGTGCACATTTTCTCGACTTATCACCTGACGTATGTTAAGGGTATTATTCCCCCTGCCTTGTGAAAGAGACAAATCAAGCGTTTTTTATTAGGCCCTAAAGGGAAAATGAAGTGAAATTTCTTTACGTTTTCTTTATATTGTTGTACACAATGATGTTACATCACAAGGTGTACTTAGTCTTCTCATCCAGCAGTGACTGAGAAGAAACTTCGTAAAAATCTATAACTTTTGAACGGATTGTCCGATTTTCCTCAAACTCTCACTAATGTGTTTTACCAATATTCATTCACTCAATCCACATATCTGTGACGGCGGACTTGTCCTTTAATCATCAACAAAACCAGATGTAGACATTGCCATGCGTGACTCAACAGCCAAGGCTACTGCCACCAACACACCCATGGATGCACCCGTGCCTGACCATACTGAGAAAACAGGTAGATTATATTCTAGACTTTGGTGACCTTTACTTGAACCACTTCATATCTAGTAGCCAACTGCAAATCGCCACATTTTCTGAAAAAAAAAATGAAACTGTCACATTAATCTTTGGATCCGTGACCACTCATGAAGCATGAAAATCCTTGAGTCATTTGTGTTACCACAGGACTGAGCACTATACGTCCTCCCTGAAACATTATAGGTTATACCAGTGATATGCGTGGCCTCCCTACAGGACCTGGGGGCATTTCATGAAGGAACTTGTCGGATAAAATGTCCGACAAGTCAATTGTATCCGACAAGTTCAGAGAAATCAGCCAATCAGACTAAAGCATTTCTCAAAACTTGTCGGATATAATTGACTTGTCAGATTATTTTTATCCGACAAGTTCCTTCATGAAATGCCCCCCTGAAGTATAGTTCTAGTCACTTTCTTTGTGGTCGTCACAGCGCAAACGCGCGCGCGCGCGCGCGCAGACACACACACACACACATGTTTATCACAGTGCATCAAAGTATACCAATGCAAGATATAAATCTTATTTAAACTATATCTGGTCCCGAATGCAGTATAAAAGGCTAAATGGGTATAATTGAATAATGATACAGGTTGGTTGAATATTTCAGTTAAGGTTATTTTGTATAAAGGCAGTTGCATTTTACTGGGACCCCTTTTTATGGTACTCATGCATACAGATATACATTTGTATGATTTTGTTGGGATTGAGGTATACAACATTATGAACAATAAGAGCATTTCACCATTTTCGGCACGCGCTCGCTTTTAACGTCTACACTCATGACAATTTAATTGTACGCATATCAAATTAGTGAACATAACACAATTTTTCGAACCGTACAATCGACTTAAACACTTTGATAGGAGATAAATGCTGGCAATTTCAAGGTAGTTTTTTTTTTCTATTCTCCCTTTTTCAACAGTCATAGACACCACACACGTTCATGAAATGGCTACTCTTGCCGAGAACTGTTTAAAATAAAAACTACAAGATTTTTTTTTATTTTTTTTTACAGTAAGTAACAAACACTGCCTTTCTAAAGCATGGCAATGTCTAAAAGATATCTTTTCACTACCCACGGCAGAGGAAGCTTTGTTTCCACGTGACTGCTCTGAGATAGACCAAAGTCAGTCCAGGGCAAGTGGGCTGTATGAGGTCCGACCAGCTGGAGGGAACCCGTCGTTCCAAGTATACTGTGATATGGACACGGACGGGGGAAACTGGACGGTTAGTTAGTTTGTTTGTTTTTATTCTGTACCATTATTGTCATATTTTGTTTACCAGTCATTACACTTGCTGGCCATACACCTTATGTTTGTGTCGGTGGTTTAATTTTTGCTTGTTTGTTTGTTTGTTTGTTTGTTTGTTTGTTTGTTTTTTTTTTTTGGGGGGGATAAATGGCAACATTTGGAGGCCATGGCACCACAGCCTCATTGGGGCCTATTTCTATATTTTGCAGCTATAATAGACGTGAGAGATAATACGTGAGTGCTTGCATTAGAAACCGATTACTACAGCGATTAAATCAAAATCAGTATATAATTCATTTTCGAGAGACATTTTAGCCATTTTCGATTTTGGAGAACATATACTGTACCTATATACTTATCTTTTTATGCGACTTGTTAATTTCAAATATTCGCCAACTTGAGAAGCTATCTATAACGCCAGGTAACAATAATAACAATAAGAAGAAAGGATTCGTACAAATACAGGTCACAGGTGATCCGTTATCATCAACGGTTCACCTTATTACTCTTTTATAAAAGTGACAAACCACATTTATTACTTTTACAAATAGCTCTTTTCTGAATAAAAAGAAAAAAGAAATCCTCACAACAACAGGTATTCCAGCGCCGCAGTGATGGCACAGTGCATTTCAATCGTAGCTGGATTGATTACAAGACTGGCTTTGGCAATCCGGCATCAGAACACTGGCTGGGAAATGACAAGATTTACCAGATGACGTCACAGCGCAACTACGAACTGCGCATCGACATGACCGACGAAGAAGGGAGCACGAGATTCGCCAAATACGAGTTTTTCAGGATCGACAACGAAACCATGAAATATCGCCTGCATATTGATGGTTACCTTGGAGATGCAGGTAGTTATGAATAATTATTCATGACACCGATCTGTGAAGATATTGTCCAAATAAGCGTGGTGGTACGTTATCGTGACCACTGTACCAACGAATATGGTGGATGTATCAACACGACACAATAAATTATTTCTGTGAAACCCAAATACAAAATCACTACTATTTTTACATTATCAAATATAGAAGTAGTGATAATAGTTAAATCCATAAGAATCCTACTCTTTCTATTGTTGTTTTAATATGCTAGAAGGAGGATATTGTTATTACAGAAAAGCCAATTTGATATAATTTAGCAATCATTCGCCGCCTTAAACCACTCTGATCCTTCAAATAAATGATGTTCATAAACTGCAGAAATCTTGCATTGACGGTATATACATATAAGCTTACATATTTTACCAATTTTGTTTAATACATGCTTTTTAAGAATAGTTCATTAATCCCTTATGTCACAAGACAAAATAATTTCGTTTATATTCTACCAAGAATATATCTCTTTGAAAGAATCCGGCATATGCCTGGTCATGATAGATCAGCCCCTTCCCACCCTCATAGCTATACTCGACAGCAACAGCGACCTACCCCCTCATCTTCCTCCAGTCCCTCCCGACTTCGCCGCAGCTCATTTAATTTTCTGAATAACGAACCAAATTATAAGTCATTTTCTGATTAACAGGCCTTATTCCACTTTCTGATGAATGAACCTTACTTCATTTTCGGATTAACGATCCCCATTTAGTGTCCGGATTAACGAACTTTCGGAATAACAAACCCTCAGAATAACGAATTTTCGGATTAACACAACTTCGGAATAAAGAATCTGATTTTATTTTCAGAATAACGAACCTTTGGAATGAAAATCATCACCCCTTTATTTTCCTTGAAATATACATTTTCACAGACATTTTCATTTTCTGATTGATACTTATCTTATTAAGATGAAACTGATTTTTATCTTTGTCTTATTTGCATTTTCCTTTATCTTTCCTATGTTTTGTAGCATCCATATATCTGTTTGATAATTATTGTGATACATTGGATATAAAACTTTGATAGGTCTCCTGATGGCCGTGTTCATGTAATTTGCTTTTGAGCTTACTTGTGTGGTATCCTGTTTCGTCCATTTTTGATCATTTTTATTTCTTTGTTTTAATTTAGTTGTGGAGATTTTGATACATGAATGAAGGAATGAATAAAGTATAATACTTTTTATGCATCATCCAAGATCAGAATATAATCTTCTTACTCAGATCAAAACGAGAAAGAGAGAGAGAGAAAAAAAAACAACAACAACAACAACCGTGCATTGATGAATTAAAACAAAAATTCGAGGAAAATCATGTCAGATTATTTTTCGGATTCATAAGATGTACTCTGCTTGGACAATGTACAACGGAGAAGTCTCTACGTTTGCAAATTTGCATTGGGGTTCAAGTTCAATTAACCGGCAAAGAACATCCCTAACATGGGTGCTAATAATAATTATTAGACATTCTGTATTTTGCTGATTGCATCAAAGGAAATCTGTGGTTATGTCTGTGTGAATTTTCTTGTAATTTGCAGGCATCATGCAGTCTACTGAATAAACTAAACACTCACAAAAATACCGTACGAAAAAATACTGTAGGGCATATACGTTTTATGGTATAGCCATTCTTTCTTTGAATTATAACGTTACTTCCCCCTTTCAAGCCAATCTTCCTTCAGATAACAATTGCTCATGGTTATTCATGGATAAAAAAAAAAAAATCTCATGGTTCTCCCCTTGTTATTTCCTTTGCAGGGGAATCCATGAATGGACACAATGGGGCAGCCTTTTCCACGTGGGACAGCAATAATGACGAGTCTTCAATTCTCAACTGTGCTCGCCAGTTTCACAGCGGTTGGTGGTTCAAAGGTTGTTTTTGGGTCAACCTGAACGGACTGTACAGATTGGGCAAGAAAACACACAATTGCATCATTTGGAAGGACTCGAAAGGCACCCATACTTTGAAAAGTACCGAGATGAAGATGAGACCTGCTTCATTGGAAAAGAAATAATATGAAATGAAATGAAGCGATTATCAATTAAGAAGCAAATCCTATAACGAGAGGGCCTCAGTGACCAGTCCAAGTTTCCTAGACCATGACTAGCAAAAAAAAAAAAAAAAAAAAAAAAAAAAAAAATCCAAAGTTTGCTAATTCCCATAGGGGTGAACTACTAATATTTGAAGAATTTACGCTTTGCACTGACGGCTGACAGGCGAATATAAAAATTAATTTGGTGAAAGAAACTGG
The DNA here is from genome assembly GCA_033980235.1 of Diadema setosum. Classification (NCBI taxonomy): domain Eukaryota; kingdom Metazoa; phylum Echinodermata; class Echinoidea; order Diadematoida; family Diadematidae; genus Diadema; species Diadema setosum. Next base: position 13,947,315 of record CM067069.1, on the reverse strand, counting down.
GGTTACCTAACAGATTTATTCAATATGTATGACAGCTGCTTGAAGAGGTTACGAAAAATCCAACACGATGCCGACTCATTGATTAGGTACGTAGCATACATGTGTGAGGATCTCGGCATTTTGTTCGAGACGGTCCGCAGTTCGTGTGCATACGATTCGCTTGTGTAACAGCGGTCTTATTGGCCTCGAAACTATAAAAGGACCCATGTTACACGTATGAAAAGTCCAGGGCGAGGCCGATTCTAGCTAAGGCCATCTCTGGCTTGTCTGGAGATGGTCTGAGGACGGTCCCGAACGCGTCCCGGATAAGTGCAATCTAATGGTACGCGGTCGGAGGCCAGCTTTCGGCACGATCGTCACATTACCTTCTGCAGAGGTCATAATTAGTAATATCATGTTGAAACCAAATATAAGGCTACGCTGAAATTAATGCGATACATCATAGTGAATACCCGCGGGTCAGCATACATTTTTATTTAACTGTGACTGCATTTTTTTCTTTTTTTTCTCTCTTTTATTACTTTTTTATGTCTTATTTTTCAGTGCTTTGTTCTGTTGCTTCAAGTGTGTTCATACCCATTTTTGTACATATGTTATCTGTTGTTCAATAAAAACATAAAAAGGGGGGGGGGGAGGCTACGCGCAAAATGTTGTTTACTTGAAGGGCGCACCATACGGTACTAAAAAAAAAGAAGATCAAATTCACAAGGCCGACTCCTACCGTTTGCGGTAGGGTAAGGAAAGACGACGCGAGGCCGGCCAATGTCAAAAATGTGTAAACAGGATCCATTTCCCATGATGTACCTTCTCAGAGGAAAAATAAATGACATGACCGTGGTAAATGCCTCGTGTAGTAGGTCACCTCATGGGGTCCACATGTGAATACTTTTCCTTTTTACCCTTCGTTTACTTTCCGTTCCGATTTACATAGCATACAAAAATCCATATAGCTTTGTATACAGTGCCAAAAGTCCCTGGAACCAGAAAGCTTAATCTTTACCCACAAAAAAAAAAAACATTTGAACGCTAACCTAAACTTGGCATTTTAAGGTCCAGATGAGAAAGCCATTCATTAAATATAATTCTAATTAATGTAAAACTCAATGACATAGTTTTTAAGGCAGCAGCAACTATCGAGCAGGCCTACATACACTCATAACCTTGTGATCCTACCATGGACTGTATAACCATGAAATGTCAATGGCGACACAAATTACAAACACATGTCGATTGTATATTTGCAACTACGCAATATTCACAATATCACGAAATCATTATCACACAAAGTTGCAGCCTCTGTTATTCATTCAAATGTTTGTCTCGTATTGATTATGGAAATGTATTATTGTTCAATGCTTCATCCTACCAACTGGCCAAACTACGGCCATGTTCAAAACTCTGCTGCTCGGGTCCGCAGTGAAACGTCTCGTTTCTCCAACATTACCCCAGTTCTTCACTGGCTATCAGTGTCCAAAAAGATAGAATCAAAAATTCTGCTCCATACATGGAAGCAGTAAATTGTTCAGCTCCAAAACATTTGCAAAACTTGTTGCTTGTTTCAGAATACGTCCCCGGCAGAAATCTCCACCCATGTAATAGTAAGCAATTAACAGTTAAAAGAACAATCTAAACTTTCGGAGGAAGGTGTTTTTATTTCTGCAGCCTCATCTCTCTGGAATGCTCTTCCACTGAGGGTCCAATCAGCAAAAACCATTGAAACATTTAAAAAGCATTTAAAGTCATATAATATGTTCGCATCTTGTTTTCGTTGAATATTTGTTGAATTGTTTACTGGGTATATATATATATATATATATATATATATATATATATATATTTAATCTTTTCCTTGTTCTTCAATTTTTTTAAAAGTACAACTTATATATAATGAATATTATTCTGTTTGTATGTCCCTCGGCACCTCAGAATAGACCACTAGATCCATTACGCATTACAAATGATGTACTTATATATATTCAGTAATATACTCCAGGCATTTACATGATTTGAAAGGAATGTTTAGATTGAAAAAGAAGAGCACATCACATACACACAAACACACATATATACACACAACCGCTTGCAGTTTCAGTTCTAGATTTAGAAGTAATAAAAGGAATTCTATTTTCTGACACTTTCAGTATATTTGGTTACCATCCCCAGACCCCCATGAAAGAAGATACAGTATACACATCTTAGCTTCAAAGTTCCTTCTTACTTTAGCTAGAATGATGAAACATCACTAATAATGACACATGTACCAGTACTTGAATTTGTTGTAATGACAACAGTTACAATAAATCGATTAATAAAAAGATATAAATGAATAAACTGATACATAATCAGATAAGAATGTCAAAATATGTGTGGTTCAGCGTTGTTTCTCGGAAAATTTGCCTTATCTACTAGTAGCAAAAGAGATAAGAAGATGAATTCAAAGCATGCAGCATTGATGTTCAGTTTGCTAACATGGTACCGATGGACATTATTAGTATGAGTGTGATGAAATCATACTTGTACTGGACTTGAATTTCAATTTCAATTTCATTTTCAATTTATTGTCATATTTCTTACGAATAGCACAGAAAAAATATAATTATACAATATAAAGATTGTACAAGACATAAATTAAGTGGAATTTCACCGGAATGTACAATAGTTTGTCTCGTTATAAACACAAAGGTCTGTATACATGAGAGTTGAGCTATGGTCACAACGCGAGAAATATGGTGGTGCCTGTGTAGAAGCAAGCTTGTACAACCGCAGGTCCCGTGAATCATATGAGTTCTTGTCTGAATTTCTTAACAATACCAAGAAGTAAAAGTAACAGTTTTCACATTTTGCAATACCAACACTGAAGTAAGATATAACTTAAATACATACAAGTACGTGTATGCAGGAAACAAAATACCATGAAATGTATGTATATTGGAATAATTGAGAGCTAATGCATTTAGAAGGTTAATATACTATAAGATTGTAAGGACGAGCCATCTTAGGTACAAGTGTGAGTCAGGTTAGGCTCCTTATTATCATCGGCAAAATTTAGGGAAAATGCGATATCGTTTACTCTACCAACTAGAATATGTATATAGGTCTAAGAGTAACTGCAACACAAAGAAAAAAAAAATACATGTTTTATAAATGTAAAATTAATCTGTGTGATCATGTTTCCGGCTAAAACACTTAAATATTCATATTTCATATTTCATATTCTTCATATTTTAATTGGAGTATTTTCATATGTATTTAACTCTTTTTTCAAAGCGTTTCTTGAGATTCACCCTTTTTATCATTTTCATTTTAATATAACATTACACGTATATTTTTTCTATTTGCCCAATTGCAGCTCTAAGTCAGATGAAAGAGAGAGTGAATTGTTCTTGAAGTTTAAAATGCTTAACCCGTCTCTCTCAAGAGACGCTCTATCCTCATAATAATTACAGTAGCACTTATTGTGTGTATCTTATCCTCTGTTCACATAATGTGTATGAGTATAAGCTCTCATCATTGAAATTAAATGCAGTGCTATCTCCGTCTTGGTGGATGATAATATCAAAAAGGAAATACGTATTGAGTCTACTTTTTGTCGTGTCTCTTTCTTTCTCTTAAAGGGGAAATCCAATCTAATTATAAGTTCGTCTTATAAGAAAGAGTAAGATACAATGTATTACAAGTTCAATGGTGAAATTTTGATCGAAATCGGGAGAAAAATAAGGAAGTTATGAAATTTAGAATTTTCGCTAATTTTCAGGAAACAGTTCTTGAACGGTCAATATGAATATTTTTATGTAAATGGCAAAGTGAGCATGTCATTCCCTCTCAACTAGCCATATATAGTTTGTACATAAAATTTTGAAATTTCCAGTTTTTCATTCAAACGCAATTACACCCGAGGCTCAAATCCTGGTAACTAATCACTGACCCTGGTAACTAATCCTGGTAACTCATCACTATTCTGAAGTTATTCAACCAGGAATAAAATCATGTTTCAGAATTCAATGACAGAAACATTGCATTTTACACAATCAATTGAAAATTGTTAGGGGATGACATGGTTAGCTCACTCATTTGCATAATGCATATCCGCTGTACAAGAAGTGTTTTGCAGAAATTAGCAAAACTTGTTCAAAATGCCATAACTTCCTTATTTTTCGTCCGATTTCAGTCATTTTTTTTATCGTTATAAAACTCGTTTGATTTTACTCTGTTGTTTATCAGACTAACTTATATTTGGAGTGGATTTCCCCCTTAAACTGACGTTCACATCATCCTCAGTACATCTTTCCGCATACAATTTGCCTGACACTTCCCATGATATGATCATAAACAGTATTACATGGCCATTAAGTATGTTCTTAAAGAAAGAAAAAATTAAGGTTTCAAATGCACATCAGGAAGGTCGTCTATAACTGCCACCCGTCCTGACAACAGTCCATTCACAATGACTCTCATCTCACCAATGGAGACGTCTCCGCGACGTCTCCAACTTATCAGTCGCAGCAGTCGCGGAGACGTCTCCAACATAAAAATGTCGTGCGGTCTCACCAAGGAGACGTCTCTGAGACGAGTTCTGGCAGGTGTCAAAAAATTTCAACTATGAGGGAGCCGTTGCAGGATCACCTGGCTTGATCCAGGCAGGGTGTCAGCACGCAGATGGGTCACGTGGTTTCTAAAGTAGGTCAAACAGCGTCAAATAGAGTCGCGGAGACGTCTCCGCGACCTCTCACCAATTTTTCTGATCTCCATCAATGCAGGTCTCGGCGACGTCTCTGAGACGTCTTGGAGACATCGCGGAGACATCGCGGAGACGTCTCAGCAGTCGGGGATATGATTAGTCTCCGCGACGTCTCCGCAACTGATGGAGACGTCTCGGAGACGTAGCGGAGACTCCGCGAAAAATCGAACATGTCTGAATTTCTTGCGACTAATCAGAAACTCTGTAATTTTCAGGAGACGTCTCGGAGACGTCGCGGAGATGTCTCTGCAACTAGCAAAATCTGGAGTCGCGAACTAGTTTCAAGCCCGGTGAGATACCCCTTTAAGTGATCAACAATGCAACTGCTTATCATGTAACTGGCTGACAATGTGTCTAAAATGTATGTCATCTTAGCGATGATACCTATTAAATTCGATGAAAATATTACTATGCGTTTCTAAGAAGAAGATGAAAATTAAGTATTTTGCTTTCTCTAACCCCCTCCCCTTCGTCGTGAGGGGCGTACCCCAGATATGCAATAAACAGAATCGAAACTATACACAGTCACCAAAATACTTACTCAAACACTCACTAGGCTCTATCACTTCTATTTCAAGAGAAGACGATTTTTTTTTTGATAAGCCCCATCTGTGCCCAGGCACTGAGCTCAGTTGTGTCAAGCATTTTCATCAGCATTCATTTGGAAGGAAAAAGATATCCTATATCATCCTGGGAAGCTTGTACATGTCAAGTCTGGTGAGAAATTTGTCATGGATTTTACAAGAAGAAGCTGAAAATGTGAAAGCTAGACTCTTATTTGGTCTCCTTCTAGGTCCCACCATGAACAAACTTGAAACTCCAGTCCCCAATGTACTTAATCATAACACAAACGGAGGGGGGGGGGGGGGGGGGGCTCGGGCCCCCACTTTTTGCACCCGTACATAGGAAATACATACTACTTTGTGTCACCACTTTGGGCCCCACTTTTTTTACCCCGAAAGTGGCAACCAGAAAAAAAGAATAGAATGAAACCTTTGGGCGAGGTAAGGCTTTTGTTTGTTTGGTTTGTTTGTTTGTTTTTTGTTTTGTTTGTTTGTTTTTTGTTTTGTTTGTTTGTTTGTTTTTTGTTTTGTTTTGTTTTGTTTGTTTTTTTGCTTATCAGCTGAAGAAACCCGGAAGCGGCTCCCGATGTTGCGCTTAAGGCCTTCTTTTTTCCTTGTTAGCTCATGAAACCCAAGAACTTCCCAAGTTCCCAAGTTCCCAAGAACTTCCCAAGTTCTTCCCAAGAACTGTAAGGAACTGGAATTCCCTGTCGTCAGACATTGTTTCTGCGCCATCTGTGGGATCATTTCGAAACCGTCTAACGGTTGATCACAGTGGCTAGTTGTTTTCGTCAAATTTTTATGTGCTTGTAAATATCTGTAAATAAATTGTATTATAATGTAAATAGCACCAGTCTGCAAGAATCTTCAGGCTATTGAAGGAGGCAGACTTAACCAGAAGAAGAAGAAGAAGAAGAAACCGCGGAACTGGGCCCCCATTTTTTAAAACGTGGCGCCGGCGGTGTATGGTGTATGATGACATCGAATGATAAACGAATAACCCCCAAAAGAATTTGTTACTTCACCTATGCAGAAATATGCCTAACTGCACTTCACCAAAATGAACACACTACAGCATTTGAAGCAAATTACATTAACTGGGGGTTATCAAGTATACACAAAAATGTATGACAAATTCAAGATTTCCTCGTATGTGATGAACCAAGCATTGCTGAAAACCTACGTGCGATGGATACGATTTTCATTCACTGTTTTGAATCCATTTGCAGTTAGATACCATAAATCATTTTCTAATTTTATCTTCCACGTGCATTTGTTACACGAACAACCGTGATCTTGAAGACACAACACAGATGTAAAAGGGGATCTAGTGATTGGCATCTTTGGGGTAAACTTGGAGAGATAAACCTCAAAGAGTGCTCCCATATCATACTTAGCATAACTGGTTACAAAGGTGCTTGATGTCGAACAAGGAGTAGCCTGTATCTTGTTTTTTTTTTAAATCTATGTCGTTATTGATTTTCATAACAGTTGTATAACAAAGATAAATAAAAGCAGAAACCAATTTACAGTTTTCCATATTAATACTGTAAAAAAGGGGGAGAAAAAAAGAAGACAAAAAGGGGATACAATATTAAAAAAAAAAAAAAAAGGTGGCTGGGCGCAGGTAACATGGTCCTTCAGGACATGGTCCTTCAGGACAGTAATTATAGACCAATATCTTTGTTATCCACTATCTCTAAATTACTGGAAAAAGTTGTACATTTTAGACTTTGGACTTTCTTAATAAGCATAACATTATTTCTAATAATCAGTTTGGTTTCCGGCAAGAACACAACACATCTCATGTAGTCCTTACTTTCTATGTTCTTAGATAAAGTCTCCAAAGCCATTGATAAATTTCATCATACTATAGGTGTGTTCCTGGAATTCTCCAAGGCCTTCGATTCCATTGACCACAAAATACTCCTTTACAAATTATCCCATTATGGTATTCGAGGCATGGCCTTGGAGTGGTTCAGGAATTACCTTACCAATCGCAAACAATTTGTTTATATTAATGGTCATAAATCTGTTATGCATGATATCACTTGTGGTGTACCGCAAGGAAGTTTACTTGGTCCACTTGTATTTGTTCTTTACATCAATGATATTGAAAATTCATGAAGTATTCTTTCTTTTTTATTATTTGCTGATGATACAAATGTGTTCTTTTCTAGTTCTGATCCTGTGTTATTGATCGATACTATGAATATCGAGATAAAAAAGTTACTTTATTGGACTAGAGCCAACAAATTGTCAATTAATTTTCAAAAAACTAAATGTATGCTTTTCAGTAATTCTTTGGAGAAGTTATCTCGGAACATTCATTTGGATAATATAGCTGTAGAAGAAGTTTCTTCAATTAGATTTTTAGGTTTGATTCTTGATAATAAGCTCACCTGGAATTTGCATATTGATTCAGTTTGCCGTACAATTTCTAGAAATGTCGGCGTAATCAATAAAGTTAAATTTTATTTCCCCAAAATGTTTTATTAATGCTATATTCATCTTTAATTTTACCCAATCTGAACTATGGCATTCTCGCCTGGGGCAAAACTTACTCCTCATATCTAGAAAGAATATTATTATTGCAGAAAAAAGCTTTTCGTATTATTTGTAGAGAATCGTGGAGATGTCATACTAATGACTTGTTTTATCAAAATAATATTTTAAAAAACAAGGATTTGTATTGTTTGAATTTAGGTCAGTTTATGTACAAAGTGATAAATCATTCCCTTCCTTTTGCGTTTGACTCCATGTTTATTCAAAATAAAACTGTACATTCATACCCCACTAGACAAACCAATGAATTCCATTTACCACTGTTTAGGACGATTTTTGCAAAGTCTATAGTCTCCTTCGCTGGACCTAAATTCTGGAATTCCCTTGACAGCAGCATAAATGAATCTCTAAGTTTCAACACTTTTACTTTGAAATTAAAGAAAATGTTTAATAATTCTTATATCACTGGGGATTTGCATTTCGAAAGCTGCTAACTTATTTCTTTGCTGCTAATGTCTTTACTTTAATTTATTTCATAACCGTTATAATATATCACTCATAGATAGTCCACTTCTCGGTAAGACCAAAGTCTCATGTGCCCTGGCATCGACCCTTGAACTCTTCCTCCTTTGCCCTTTCCTCTGTCTTCCTCTGTCTTCCTGTCCCCTTCTGGCCTCTGACCACCTGTTTATTCTTTCCACGCGTATGTAAGAGAGCAGCTTTGTTTCTGTCTGTGTGTGCGTTTGTGTACGAACTCGTTTTATGTTCTGTTTTCCGAGGATTATGTCAAATTGTCTCGTTGCATTATTACTACAATTTTCACGACTCACGAGGGGACTGCATTCTACAAGCTTGGCTTTTTAGCAGTGCCCTCCATTTCCGACCTTTTCTTTGTTATGATTCAGTCACATTTTGTCCATGTATTTCTTCAGCTAGTATGTTTATTGATTCATGTAAACAAATGACGTGTATCTAAATTTCATTTGGAAATGTCAAAGTTACATTGTACTTAATTTGTTTATGTGAAATTGTCATATTAGGGGAAGTGTGGGAGAGTTGAGCCACTGGGAGAGTTGATCCAGGCCACCTCACATCTGCATAGTGACTGACAGCAGTCAGCTGTTGCCATTTCTTGTTCATGCCTATGATTAACTATATACCAGTGTATGAGGCAGCGACATTGGACGAAGCATGACAAAATAGTCAAAGAAAAACCATTTTTGGTCACCAAAAGTGAATGTCCACTTGTCAGATATGTGGTTTTCTCTCACACCTATGGTAGAGGATAAGTGCGAATCAGTTGGAGTAGCAGATAGTCTGTATATCATTTGTTTCTTTCAGCAAATTTCAACATGTTTGGTGTGGTCACTTTCGTAGGTTTTGAGGGTTAGTTTAAATGGCGACTGTGGGGAGAGTTGTGCCAACGTGTCGAGGGAGAGTTGTGCCATGGCTAAACCCTGTATTCCAATTGGCTCAGCCCTCAAGTGGCTCAACCCTCCCTTCAAGTGGCTCAATGAGTGTAATTTTTTGGTCAAAGAAACGGGTCTGCAATTGGATGAGGTGAGGAATATTGGAAAGGTATGTGGTGTTCTCGCCAGGGGTGACGCCCTACAGGCGGTTTCTTCTTCCTAACACCAACAGTTGACTTATTACGCAAATCCAATCAGGGTGCATCTAGAAATCCTGATCATGTGATCGTAGGTGGACCCCAACAACATCCACATTATCCATCCGATGACCCGGAAGTCAAACAGACGCCCCGCCCCCTCTGTTACCATTACACCATCCTTCCTTAGATAGGTTTCCATAGTCATTTTCTTTTATAAGCCTGAACTTCTTAATTTATGTAGGGCCTATAGCATAGTGGCTCAACTCTCCCAACCCCGTGGCTCAACTCTCACCACATCAAGGGAGACTTGAGCCATTTTGCAAAATATTTTTGTTGAAGTGTCACCCCCAAGTTGTTTGTGCTAGGTGTCTTATTGGGCTATCATATTATGCCTGAATAGTTGTAGTATATACCAGCGAACGAATAATCCATAAATTGTGTAAAGTTATTGAACAATATCACTAAATGTAAAAAGTGGCTCAACTCTCCCACACTTCCCCTATATGCTTTGGCCGGAAATGAAATAAAAATGAAATGAAATGAAATGAAATATCATAAGCAATATATCCAACAAGGTCATGATAAAAAATCAGTTTTTAGATTATAATGTTTCACAACATTCAAAACATACATGTATAGAATATGACAGCTGGGGGTAATACAGGATAGTACCTGGAAACCAAAAGGCTTACAGGTCAAATTTCCATTTTCTAAAATGAACAGAAAGCTTGTTTATATTTTAGCAACAAAATATTCAGTTTCTGTAATTGTTTAAAAAGAGATTTAAAGGCTATGAAGTGTGGAGAAATACTTCTAAACTCACATGTATAAATATGATTAGGAGTAGCCTATATTTAATAAAAGTTTTTCAAACACATACAAAAGTTACTGCCGTTGATGGAAAAGCATAATCTTACTTTGTGCTGTTAGAGCACGTCTTGCAATGGGCTTCACCATTGCAACTTTTTTGTTTATGATTTTACCACGTTTAATTTTTGACCTTGTATGGGTAAAGTGGGGTAACTGGAACACTGGGGTAAGTGGAACACTTGAAGGATTATGGGTACGTACATTGTTTAGGAGAAGGCATTAGTGGAGTAAAAGTTTTTTACGAACAAACAATTACGTAGAAACAAAATAGATGCCTCCACTGTGACAAAAATTACAATTATCAGAGCTAAAATTTTCTAAAATCCTGAACATTTTGCGCTGTAACTATTTTATAAACAACAATGGATAAAACGTGGTAATGTTTGGTGTCCTATTTGATTAAAAAAGCATATTTTTGTGTCGTGATTGAAAGATTGTACAACAGGTAACTAGACGTTCAACAAAACGTAAGTAGGGTTTTTTTTCTGTCTTTATCTTTTACTTTAATTTCGGGCATTTTCTCCTCAGATGAAATATTGATCGACGGCTTGTTGAGACCGACGTCATCATCGAGATGATAAAGCTTCCTGTCAGTGCTTTGTTTTATTCAGACTCATTTTAGGCTTATTTTTCTTCAAAATATTTCATTGACAAGTTTACAGGTCCGAAAACTCCTGAAAAGACTCGTTTTAGTCTTTAGAAGATTATTTCTTAAGTGAAAAATGATAATGTTGTGGACTAAATTACTCATAGAAATGGCATCTCGTTGACCTGTAAGACCATGACGTCAGGGAGGTAAATTTGAAAATCGAAATGATGCACACGCTACTGAAAATTGGTTTTAAAGTCACTAATCGTGTTTATGGTGCTACTTTTTTTCACCAAAACTTCCTGCAGGGAACTATTTATTCAATTAACTATCAAAATTATGGGAGAAAAATGTTACATTCCATCAATTACAGCATTAAAGCATTTCCTGTTCCACTATTAAACCCCATGGGGTTGGGGTAAGTGGAACGCATGTATTATTGAATGGACGGCTTAGTGACTTTATCAGTTCCGCGTACTTTCACCTTTCTCATTTTGTGTAGACAATCCTATGCGTACAATGCTGTTCCACTTACCCCAGTACGTCGGGGCAAGTGGGATAATGGAGTAGTTATGACTAAAGTGTAATCTTGAACTTAATTATGAATAATATTTACCCAAAATAATATCACATATTTGTATTGTGTTAATGGTCAAACTGTAATGCTTGAATATTTCTTGACGCGTTTTATTTTTTTATTTTTTTGTGATTTACGAATAAAGGCTTAAGTGTTCCAATTACCCCACTTTACCCCTAAAGCAAGGTCGTTAACCCAAAAACTTAGTTGATCATACCACGATGGAAGCAGTGCACTTAGTGTAATTAGGTTTGCAAATGTCATGATAAGCACACCCACCGAGGAAAATCACGTGGCTTGTCAGGCGCTATAGGTAAGAATGATGCACGAACAAAGAGAATACGTGTGGTAAGTGTCACAGCCCAGTACGACAAGTAATCGCAACATCCCCTGTTATAGGTCTCAGTACAGCCAAAGAAGAGCTAGAGAAGAATCATCAACGTCAGACACTTCACTAGCAGCGGCGATGTTGTCACCCGTGGTCATAGCTTTTGCATTGATCTGCCTAGCAAACAAGAGTAACGGTGAGGACATAGGGTTTCCTTTACTTTATATTTTGTTTGCTTTCTGACAATAAGGTCTGAACGGTGTGGACTGTACATATAATTAAGTACACTTTAAATGTTCAATTTCAGGCTGAATATTTGAATGTGTTTTACGTTTTAAAAGGTCATGATCAAATCGCCCATTTTATAAATCCATTTTTTCTTCTTTTTTCCCAGTAACTTAAAAGAAATCCTCGTTTGAGTATAAAAGACTATGATGTATTAGCATAAAATATTTACATTTTGAAGTTTATAAAAAGCGTCATCTAAATATTCCTTTTCTGCTAGACAGTCAATAAATAATGTTATTTCAATGAAAATTGAATTGCAACACAAGTTACCTTGTAGAAACGGATGAGACCTCTGTAAGATAATGGATTATTCACACGAAATGCAACACCTCCACCTGTTCTTTTACAACTATTTTTTTTGTTACAACAATATAACATATTATTACCCGTATCAGGCATCTGAGCTGTGGTTCTACAAAATTTATTTCCCGCGTATTACGCGCGGGATTACACGCCATCAGGGAGAAGAGGAGCAAATGTTCCATATTCCCCGCTTTGGCAAACGCTTATGGGATTTGCGTGTTAAAAACGAGGGGAATATCGCATTCGGGCACTTGAGCTCCTAGTGATGAAAATGTGCTGTTGATGACAGTTTCTCGCAGAGTCATTTCGCGACGAAGGGCAAATAAAGGACGATCCCATCGCCAATGTGAGTTGCGCTATACATCCCTTTCCACAGCTCAGGTTCGCGCGCCGCGTACCTGAGCTGTGGAAAGGGATGTAGCGCACAGTGGTGGGTGTAGAGCTCGAGCTGGCGCCGAGTGGAATGCCGTGAATTGGGAAGTTGTAAAAATTTTACATTGTAATGATTTATTTTACTGCTCAAGATGCCTGAAATGGGTAATAATAATGATCTACTTTCGGGGATACAACATTAATTGCCCTCACTAGATTGCCCTCGTCTTCGACTCGGGCAATAACAATTCTGGTTCAGGCAATAAATGTCGTATCCCCCTCAAGGCCAGTCCATATTGTATTAATATAACCTGATTTATCTATTCTTAGTAATTTTGAAAATGAATGTCGTTACTATGAAATTGAACATTCTAGTTGATTTTGTCCCTGAAAGAGTGATACCTTTTCATAACAACTTTCATCAACTTCAGCAGTCTTTCAAAACACCAGGGTTTATTACAGACACATTGTATTCACTTCGATGTCGGGATTTCTGAAACATGGTCGAAATCCCGACATGTTTCAGAAATCCTCATTTCTCAAATTCTCAAATTACTAAATTGAAAGAATGTAATAAATATATTCTGTTCATTTTATTATCTTTGTGTTCTTACTCTCTATGTTATTTGAACTTTGAGATAATATAAAATTCTTATTTTCCCACTTTTCTTTTGTTTGAGGTTATAAAGAGAGAGAACGAAAACTTATTTCTTTCTACTTCATTAATGTCTCTCATTGTGTTAAACTGGTCTTTTGTTGTTATCTTGAAGGGCATTTCCAAATGAAAGACAACGTGTCGATTTTTGCAGTTTTTACTTTTGTGCCTTGGAGGATGAAAACGAATGTGTTCACTCATGCGCAAAGTTCTCCTCTATATTGACCTACTATCATAGTTTGATAGCCAATTAAATTACCTTTTTTTATGGTATATACACTGATTTTTATCAAAGGTTTCTTATGAAAAATATGAACTCGAAAAAGTGTTTTCTTTCTTCTTTTTTCTGCAGAGTGTATATTTCTTTATGACAGCGGAAGAAGATAAATGTATTTTGGTAATAAAATCGTTAAGACTTGCGCGAAGAGAAAAAAAAAGCAGGAAATTATATCTGACTAATCTTAAAATGGTGAAAAGTTTACACAATAAGTCTTACAAGAAGAAGAAGAAGCTGATGAGCTCACCACAAATATTTAATCTTTATGCAAAACGAACGGTGATGCTTTTGACCCTCGTTTCGTACTACAAGGTGGAAATAGGCGCCAACTAGACGAATGTGGGTTGACTTTCCGTGTAGTTTATGCTGTTCGTAGTATATTTTCAGATAGTAATAGCGCTTCGATTGCCTTGACTGCGGGTAGACGATGTCACTTCTGGGCCACCGTGTAGGTAGATGGAAGGCCGTCTTTATTGTGAATTGGAGGGTGGTGTCGACAGGAAGCTGTCGCTGTTTAACGAACTCTGTTATATAAAACAAAGCTAAAGATTTGGATAACATGAAGCTATGACAGAGGCGTGTATAGCAATGGTGACATTGCAATAGGTAAACCATCGGTCATAAGCATTGCTACTTTGTATTCGCATAAGGGATCTGAACTATATCATCTATTATAAGCACCATGTGAAAAAGAAGGAAGTAGCCTGGGATTTGAACCTACGATACAAATACCACACCTCATGCAATGACGTGATGATTTTTGAACGAAATACCCAGTGTCTCACCTCTCACCCATAATCATATTTCCCAACGTAAGATGCCTGATTTTTACTCGAACTGGCCTATTTAATGTGCTGGTCCTCACTCGCTTGGCTGCATCTAATCATTTCCAAAACATTTTTTTTTTTTGTTTAATGCAGACCATAGGGATAATTGTATGGCAAATGATACTGATCTCCTAATCATATTTGCATAATTTTAAGTGATTGTGGCCTCTTTAATGACCTGGGACTATTTTGAAGTGATTTTGAGTGTGCTCTGAAAAGGAGTTTATTTATTTATTTTTTGTAATGACTCTTGGCAACTTTTCAGTTCTTTTTCATTTTTCTTCACTCTGTGTGGCTTGCAGCTGTTTGCACCAGGATGAAAAATATGTGCAAACAGACTTTTCAAAATGGAACCCTGAGTCAAATGAAACTTCTGGCAAGGACGCCACATTTCCCTCAGTGCAGAAGGATCCCTATTCTGGACATACGTTGTACTGCCCAAGGTAGAAAGAAAATTACTACAATCTTCCTTTTAAAAAAGGCTAGTTTTCATCTTTAATTAAAAACAAAGATGTCCAAATTGAATGTTATAAGATTGCTAACAGGAACAACATTTTTAGTATATTCTAATGGACATTAACCACCTCAATAACCATTTGTGAAGAAACAGGATCATATAAGTATTTTTTTTTTTTTACAAAGCTTCAGATGTGAATGAACAATAAATGGTTTGACATAGAAACGAGTTTGGATTCTCACGAGTAAATCTCAAGGAACTCCTTCACTCTTAAAACATCCGAGTCAGAACTGACCCGGAACTAGGTCCATTGGGGTCAAACACCGTTCCGGGTCAAAAATGACTTGGAATTTGGTCATGAAGACCCCGAATGGGGTCACCCTGACCCAACTCATGACTCTGCATGGGTCATATCTGACCCCATTCCTTGTCATTTCTGACCCGGAACGGTGTGTGACCCCAACGGACCCTGTTCCGGGTCAGTTCTGACTCGGATGCTTTAAGAGTGTTCTTTAATTCAATTCTTAATTAACTTACGCCAAGCATTCTATGTTCAGACGTCTGTTCCTAGTCTTCTAGTGCTATCCCGAAGAATATTTCCTAAACATAGATAAAAACTATAATATACTTAAAATGTCCACTTATAAACCTACCTATTAACGTTAACAGCCTATCGTGCTGAGAATCACCTTACATAGTAATATGTTAATTATCAACAAAATTGGACGTGGATATTTCCTTGAATGGCATAACTTTCAAGGCTGATACCGCCAACTATGGAGATGCACCCATGCCTAGGCATGCTGAGAAAACAGGTATGTTATTATTCTAGACTTTTCAATTTAATTCAGTTCATTTCAATTCAATTCAGATTTTATTTCATTATCGACAAGAACGTGTGCATCTCATTTTCTTTGGTAACAAAGATTAATGGTTCGTAAGCAAAGCAAAGCAAACTTAGACTGTTAGAAGAGTATATACAATATTGTAGAACTTTAGAGTAATTATACATTGTCATGAAAACTGAAGTAAAGAAACTGAAATAAGTATACGTAATCTTCGAAAAATTGAGGGACCCAATAAATACATATAGCTTATAGGATGTAGGCACCTCAGGTAAATAACATCATTAGAAAAACTTTGGTGACCCCTTTTTTAACCACTTTACATGCAGAAGCGAACTGTTTAAATTATGTTATTCAAGCATATGAAACTGTAACATTGATCTTAAGATCTGTGGCCACCCATAAAGCAATGAAAATCTCCGTCGTATGTCGTGCGTGAAGTTTGTTGTTGGTGTATTTTTGTTTCTAAAAGTTTTCAAAGAAGCATCTCTTTTTGGCAGAGGAAGCTTTGTTTCCACGTGACTGCTCTGAGATAGACCAAAGTCAGTCCAGGGCAAGTGGGCTGTATGTGATCCGACCAGCTGAAAGGAACCCGTCGTTTCAAGTATACTGCGATATGGACAAGGACGGAGGAAACTGGACGGTTAGTTTTTTTTTATTTTTCATTTTTGTTTTGTTTCTTTTCTTTTTTTTTGAAGGGGGGTTCTGTTTGTTTTTATTGTGTTTCTTTATTGCCACATTTTGTCTGCCAATCGGTACATCTGCTGATGATATACTTTACGGCTGTGTAATTGGTTTAGTTTTTGTTTTATTTTTTGTTTGTTTCTTCTTTTGTTTTCTGAATAAAAAAAAAGGTATTCCAGCGCCGCATTGATGGAACACAGAATTTTGATCGTAGCTGGATTGATTACAAGACTGGCTTTGGCAATCCGGCAACAGAACACTGGCTGGGAAATGACAAGATTTACCAGATGACGTCACAGCGCAACTACGAACTGCGCATCGACATGACCGACGAAGAAGGGAGCACGAGATTCGCCAAATACGAGTTTTTCAGGATCGAAAACGAAACCATGAAATATCGCCTGCATGTTGGTGGTTACCTTGGAGATACAGGTTATTATGTAAATTTATTCATGACATCAATCTGTGAACAATTGTGCGAAAATACGTGGTGGTGCGTTAACGTGACCACTGTATACCAATGAATATGACGAACGTATCAACGCAACACAATCCATTATTTCTGTGAAGCCCTATTTTTTATTACAAAATCACTTTTACTTCACATAATCAAACGGAAGGAATGATAATAGTTAAATCCGTAAGAACCTTACTCTTCCTAATATGATTGATATGCTAGATGAACAGTTTCGTCCCAGTTTCGTTTTCTGTTTACTCGCCTGAGTATGTATGTCTGTTTGATACTCTATCTTCCTAGAGGGCTTCCAGACTTTTTTCTTTTTTACTTTATTCCCAGTCTTTCTTCCCCTTGTTGCATCCGTTCAATTTCTATTGACATTCTGTACTTGAGGGGCCCACATTCTACAAGCATTGTCTTTTTAGTGGGTCCCTCCATTTTTCGATGTCTTACGTATTATGTCGTCCTTATCACTTCAGTCAAGTTTCATTACAACGTATTTCTTATTCCAAGGTTCCTCGATTTTATTTTTCTCAATTTACTTTGTCTTGACTATGCAACCTTATTCTCTGTTACCAAAGAAAGTGAAATGTTTATGTTCTTTTCGAAAAATGAAATAAAGCATGAATTGAATTGAATTGAATTGAAAACAGTTCTACAAAATGTCTGCTTGAAGATAAGTGCATGGAGCTGGAGGATATTGTTGTTAAACAGTAGGGGCAATTTGACATATAATATATTCCTCATTCTCCATCTTAAACCACTCTATCTCTTTATTTCATGTATTGATCAGTTGAAAAAAAATGATGTTCAGTAACTATACAGAGAACTTCACAATACACACACACACAAACACATGGACACACACACACACACACACACACACACACACACAAACACACATATTAAAGGGATGGTACAGTATTGGTGGAGATGAGAATTGGGCTTTTAACTTTTTGCGAGATACTGAGAAAACACTTATGAAGTAGTACTGAGCATATCATTTTAAAGGGATCGTACAGTTTTGGTTGAGACCTAATTTCAAGTTTCTAACTTTTTTGGTGAGATAATGAGAAACCTCTTATGAAATATGAAAGAGCATGTAATTCTACGAGGAATTCAACGTTTATTCGATAAAAATTGGTTTTAAAATGGTTGAGATATCCAAAAAAGAGTGATTCTTATAAAGTGTGGGACCCACACTTTATTACGATCGCTTTGTTTTACTTTGTTTTTGGATGTCTCAGTCATTCCAAACCCGATTTTCATCAAATAAACTTTGAATTCCTTTTGAAATGGTATGCTCTGTACTTTATCATAACTGTTTTCTTGGTATCTCGCAAAAAGTTAAAAGCCCAATTTTCATCTCCACCAATACTGTACTGTCCCTTTAAGAGGAATTCAAAGTTTATTTGATGAAAATCGGGTTTGGAATGACTGAAACATCCAAAAACAAAGTAAAACAAAACGACCGTAATGAAATGTGGGTCCCACACTTTATTAGAATCGCTCTGTTTTGGATAACTCAGCCATTTCAAAACCAATTTTCATTAAATAAACGTTGAATTCCTCATGGAATTACATGTTCTTTCATATTTCATAAGAGGTTTCTCCTTATCTCACCAAAAAGTGTTGGAAACCTGAAATTAGGTCTCAACCAAAACTATACGATTCCTTTAAGCTTACAATATTTAACCAATTTGTTTGGTTCATGCTTTTTAAAAACAGTTCATTCATTTCTAATATAATACCCTGAAGTAAATGATTTTTACAAGTTCCCGGCAGCGTTTTTACATTTCCCGACAGAACTGAACTTTTTTACATTTCCCGGCGAGACGTTTTTATATTTCCAGTTGATGCAGTTTTCGCATTAATTTAATCTTTAAATTGAATTAATTTGTTCCATGATCATTTTTTTTTTCCTTTCTGTGTGTGTGTATGAAGTTACTTGTGTGGTGTCTTGCTTCGTCCATTTTTATCATGTTATTTGCTTGTTTTAATTTAGTTGTGGAGATTTTGATACATGAATGAAGGAATGAATAGAGATTGATACGTTTTTATGTATCATCCAAAATCAGAAAAAAATGTAATTTTCTTACATCGAAACGAGAGAGAGAGAGAGAGATAGATAGATAAACACAATCAAACCACCCTGCTTCGATGAAAACAAAATAAACATTATCAGAGGAAATGTCAGATTATGTTTCGGATTCATAAAATGTATTGTGCTTGGACAATACTTAATGTGCAACGGTAGGATTCTCTTCGTTTGCAAATTTGATTGATGTATGATATAGAACTTCAATTAACCAGCAGCGAACATACCTAAGATGGCTGCTAACACATTGCTCATATTGCCTTATCCCATCGGGCAGAATGATTATTGGACAATCTGCCGGTCTGCACCATGTTGATTGCATGCACCATTAAAAAAATACATGGTTATATCTATGAGAGTATGCTTACAATTTGCAGGCATTATGCAGTCTACTGAATTTATAAACTGAACACGCATGATATATCATATGAACAATTATACGGGTTACGGTATATAACCAATCTTTCTTTGAATTATAACGTTTCTTCCCCTTTTCAAGCCAGTATTTCTTCAGATAACAGTTGCGATATTCGTTGATAAAGAAACCTCTTCTCCCTTATTATTTCCTTTGCAGGAAATTCCATGGGTCTACATAATGGGGCAGCCTTTTCCACTTGGGACAGAGATGATGCCGGCAACTGTGCTAGCCAGTTTCGCAGCGGTTGGTGGTTTAAAACTTGTTATTGGGCCAACCTGAACGGACCGTACAACTTTGGCAAGAAAACTCACTTTATCACTTGGAATAACTGGAAAGGGCGCAATCTTCATTTAAAAAGTACCGAGATGAAGATGAGACCTGCTTCATTGGACAGTAAATAATATGAGATGAAATGAAGCGATTATCAATTAAGAAGCAAATCCTATTCCGAGTTTCCCAAACCATGCCTTTAAAATGAGGAATTTCGCGAATTCCTACTGAGCACTTTTGAAGACCGTACGCTTTGCACTGACGGCTGACAGGTGAATCTAAAAAATAATTTTGTCATAAGAAACTGGTGGTACCTAACAGATTTGTTTAGTATGTAGGGCTATGTCATCTGCTTAAAGTGGTTACGAAAAATCCGACCCGAGGCTTAATCCTTAATACGGCAAAGTTCGGAAAGGCGACGTGAGGCCGGTCCGTGTGCATGTACACAGGGTCCATGAGGATCATCCCGCAACTCAGTATTCCTCAAGCTGGTCCGCAATTCGTGTATAGTGTAAACGATTCGCATGTGTAACACTGGTCTTACTGGCTTGTTCTCTCTACATTTCGGGCGCCAATAAAAACAAGAAGGGCTTTGAAAACAACAACAGCAACAAAAAACATCCATTCCCTCTACCCCATGCAAACACGCACACCTATACACTCACGCACACACACACAAAACAAACCAAAACACACATACACATCCATACACTCTTACATTCATATCTAGAAAAAAACTAAGAAAGAAACTATATGTTAATTTGTCTATCTATAACTTTATTTCAGTCTACTTAGTGACTTGTGGATAGATGATCGTAACAATTACTTTTTTATCATGCTGCATGAAAATATGGAATGTGAAATGTGGTCTTACAAATGTAAAATATCAATTTGTGTGACAGAAATGTTTCCCGTGGAAAAAACTAAATAACAAAAGAAAACAACATACTTCAGCATAATATATTCAAATTTGAAGTATTTGACCCCTTCCTTAAAAGCAATTCTTCATATTTTACTCTTATCAATTTGATTTTTAAATTTCATTTTAAAATAATTATATATCATTACAATCAAGAAAAGAGGACGCTCTATATTTGCCCAATTTCAGCTCTCAGTCAATTAGCTGAAGTAAATTGTGAGTCGTTCTTGTAGTTTAATCCGTCTCTCCCAAGAGGCGCTCTGTCCTTAAAAGTATGTAACAGAAGTATCACTTATTGTGTTTTTATCCTCTGTTCACCAAGTGTAGAAACTTTCATCGCTGAAATTGAATGCAATGTTATCTTCAACTTGGCGTATGACAATTGCTATAAAGACTGATGTTATAAAGCAAATGCATTCATGCAGTCCACCGTTGGCAGTGTCTCTTTTCTCAAAGTCATGTTCACATAAACTTTAATACATCTTTCCTTGATACTTTCCATGAAATTATAATATCAGTATTTGATGAACAAGTATGTTCTCATCACATCACATGAGTCATCAAACATAAACGATCACCCGACACCGTTCCATTGACAGTGGCTATTATTGCAAAATAATAACCTGCTGTCCAAATGTATTTGAAATGCTGCACTTATAAAAAGTGCATTGGTAAAGCTGTCATGCTTCAGTCTTATTGTTTGTTCTATCAAACGATATCGCTGAAGCACAATACAATTGCTCGTCACGTCGTTGGTTGAATTGTCAAATATGGCATCCTCCAAGGTGTATCCTAGCGAAAGTACATCTGTAAAGTTCGGTGAAAATTTGACCATATAATAAAATTGTAAGAAGAAGATTAAAATTGAAACATATAAAACACGCAGTCACCAATGTACATACTCATAACATTCGCTAAGCTCTATCACTTCTAGTTCCAGATAAGAAGATTCTGAGAGATTCTTTAATTTGGGGGCATTACCCTCTGCCCCCCCCCCCCCATCTCGGGATCCCGTCATTTAAAAAGATATATACACGATCCTATCATTACTTTCGTACAAGAATAATAAGTTCCTGAGGAATATGTGAACAGTGAATTATATTTATGGACATTGGATGATGGTTAACACAAATGAATAAAACTGTTTTTCTTTATACAATGTAATACAAAATATTCATTCCTTCAATCAAATATCCATAAATTTCACTTACCATATCTTATGATGTTGACATATTATGTACTTATATCTTATGTGAAAAAAAAATGTTTCTGTTGGAGATGGAAAAACGAATGAATAAAAGAATGAACGAACTCATCCTATCATCCGAGGCATCTACATGTCAAAAATGGAAAAAAAAAAGGTTTAAAAAAATGTATCATTTCTTTTGAAGAAGCTGAAAACGTAGAAATTGGGCCCTAACACGCTGCCTAATTTGGCCAGATCCTCCATGAGCAAACTTGAAACTGCAGTCACCAGTGTTAATTACTCACAGCCCCAACTCAGTCAGTTCTTGTTCTAAGCTCTAAACAGAAAGAGATAGACACAAACGTACGCACGCACACACTCAAGCTATAGACTTCATACTCATTTGCTCGTTGACACTGTCACTTACCAGGTACGAATCCGAAGATACGCGTTGCAGGTAATTTCAGAAGTGAAACTTATACCCATACGCTCATTTATGTTGACAGAGGCAAAGTAGGCCCAAACACACACACACACAAACACACACACACACACACACACACACACACACACACACACAAACACACACACACACACAAAATGTGTTGCTTCTATATAAATTTACTTGAAAGCACCTCTTGACATAGACGGGTTTAACTCCAAAAAGAACTGAACCGTTATTTCATCTCATGACTGTGAGAGCTGAAATAGGACAAATGCACAGGCATTTCAACATGTTCAAGTCGTATGTAATATTCGTGAGCAAAACAGCTAATGGATAAAATATCGAAAAGTGCGAGAGGGGCTAATCAACAACTGAAATACTTTTCTGAATACAGTTTTTATTATTTTTTGACAGTTTAATCGACGTAACATTGATGTATATCTGGTCAAAGTTACATATTCTTTTATATTCAAACACATTACGGCTTATATAATACGCTTTGATTTCATATTTCTAATTTTGTACACATTTATTTTCTTTATTCTGTATTTACATGTTTATAACTAATTTCTACTTCGTAAAATATGCAATGCCATATTTTTTCTTCTAAATCTTGGAAAATAGAAAAGAAACCACACTTGACGAGCACATTTCTTGTATTTTGTTTTGTGGTACAATGTATTCACATGTATTCTAATTTTAATCTCATATCATTGTTGTTTACATTGCCAGATTGACATCACATGTTTTACTCTTAGTTTTTGGTATCATTATCAAGAAATCGTCAACAAAAATACTCCTGGATAAAGGCAGAACGTGACCGGAGTGCATATGCAGACAATACCGAGGCATGTTTGTCCCCTGAGCTATCCCATAATGCATCTAAAACGCTGCTCTGCGCACGGCACCTAAAGGTATTGGCGATACCGAGCTCTCCCCCATAACCATATACAATCGAAACATTCTATTGATTCAATTATAAAGTTTAAGGCCCGTTGTTGTGTTTTTCTTTTCCACTAGGCTTCTTTTATAACTCAATGATAATGCACATGACTTCTGACGACAGTCTTCTGCATTCACACTCCCAATACATGTGCCATAATTCAGTCAGATCATTATTGATTGATTGATTGATTTTATTTTATTTCTGCCTTTTTACAAATCACACATAACAAAAGAATACACATATTTAGAAATTAACATTATACGACACACAAGCAAGCATACTGTCTTACAAATCAACTGTCTTATAAATTTGATTAATTATATCCCAAGTTGTTCTCAATTGACGTGTTCTCTTATTCTTTTTCTTCAATCTGTGCACGTAAATCTCAGTTATGTTCGGATGTACACACTGTATTAGATGTTTTATTGTCTTGAAATAATAAGAAATTACTGTGTTTCATTTGTGATACATTCAATACGGGAAATACCCAGTAAATTCATTTGAATTGAATTGAATTTTAACATCGTAGGAACATGCATTATAAAAGCGTATAATACATCTGATGCAGAGAAGAATTGCATCAGTCCTCTTTTTTTTTTTTTTTTTTTTTTTTTTTTACTACAGTGTATGATGTCATATATGCGTAGAGGTATATACGGAAAATATAAAGATATATTTTTTTTTGGAAAAAAAAAAAGTGCACATTCCCTCGACTTGTCACTGACGTATGTTGAGGTTGATATTATTTCCCCTGCCTTCTGAAAGAGGAAAGTCATGTGTTCATTTACTATGCGAGAAAAGTTGAAATATGCTGAATATTCTTTATATTTTCTTTATATCGTTCTACACATGTGACATCACAAGCTGTAGTAGTTTTCTCATCCAGCAGTGACTGAGCAAAAACTTCAAAAATTCATAACTTTTGAACGGATTGCCCGATTTTCCTCAAACTTGCACTGATATGGTCTAGTAATATTGCCGCGTTATACAATTCACATGCCTATGAAAGTGGACTTGGTCCTTTCAAGGCCTACTTGTCAGGGTTTCCCTATAAGTCTGGTTTCCAGACCCTTTGCCTACTGTGGTAACTTCCACAAAATGCTAACTCCGTGAGGAAGTCGCCGCTTTTGAAGGACTAATAGCAGCCCACCCTGCTACTTCTCTCGTCGTTAGAGGGCGTTAATACTATGGCAATTAAAACATTAGAAAAAAATGCAGGACTGAAATTCAGACTAGGCTTGCGTATCAAATACTTCGTCACTTCAGGCTAGGGGAGAGTTTAAGGTACTATTTCCTTTCCAATGACGTTGGTCTCATTTTCATCTCAGAAGCTTTTAAGGGGGTTAGGTAGCCGGTAAACTCATACCAGATGATGCCTTGCGAGTTGTACAGTCCGTTAAGGTTGGCCCGATGACACGATTTGAACCACCAACCGCTGTGAAACATGCCAGCACAGTGGTGCCAGACCGTCATGTCATTATCGTTGTCCCACGTGGAAAAGACCATTCCATTGTGTGTAAGCAAGGAATTCCCTGCAGAGGAAAAGTGAGAGAGAAAATTGCCTGTTTATAGCATGAGTATTGGAAATCACGTTTGAATCTTGGAAGAAATATTCATTCAAAGTTTAAAGGGGGATTAAACTTTGAATGACTTTGATATACCAAACTCATATATAGTTCTTCGTGGAGTGAATATCAGCAACTGTTGAATTCATTTATAGTTTTCATGATGCACGCAAATTGTTAGCAAACTCCAATGACCAACAGATTTTCTTAATCGATAACAGTATTGCATTTCTTCATAGGTATAGTGCGTCTCACGAACCACACAAATGGAAATGATTCTTTATAATAATAATGATAATAAGGTCTTATTTACCCAGGGTAGCCTCTTCAGTGTTGCCACTGCTCTACCAGAGGGCCCTGCTATTATTATTACCCTAGCGTTGCCAGGTACCCATTCATACACCTGGGTCGAGAGGGACATTGGGTAAAAACATCTTGTCCAAGGACGTAAGCACTGGACGGGATTCGAACTCGGGTCCTCCGATCGGGAGTCGGGAGTCTTATCCACTATGCCACAGCGCCCCCACAGCGTCATTAAATATGACTATCTACATCTGTACATTTTGCGCAGAAAAATTGTGGTTATTTGCTGTTCCATCGGACTTTGCCCCATGCAGATTTGCAAAAGACACTCCTGAATTTGTCTTATCACAATAAATCTAATAGTTTAAAAAAATATTAACAATCCTCAAATAGTTGTCGGTCGATTTCATCAGTTTTTTTTTTTTCGTTCAGTTCTGACTATGAAGATTACAAATTTGAACCTGGAAGAAAGTATCATTCATACATTCATTCGTTCATTCCCAAGACTAAAAACATAAACATTCAAGCAAGTTTAAATACAAAGCACAGAGAGCCTAAACACAGTAGCATGGTTTGTGTAAATATATAATTGTATTATAGAGGATAAGCACAGATCATCAGGAGGACTATAATCAGCAAGGTATATCCCGTAAAAGTTACAAGTACCACCTGATTTACATCAAATATGAATCAGAAACGGGAGGAAAAGTGAGATTCGTGTAATCTTGCCGATTATTTTTGTCACTGATGAATTTAGAAGTGATTGTGTGAGATATGGTTTTTACAGAATAGATGGGAGTATTAATGAATGCATTACATCGATTTGTAGAAGTTTTCACGTTTACATAACACCACGTTTATTCTGACAATTACTTCACAAATTAATGTGATGAATGATTATATGGTCAGAATTACCTGCGTTTCCAGAGTAACTACCAATATGCAGGCGATATTTCATGGTTTCGTTGTCGATCCTGAAAGACTCGTATTTGGCGAATTTCGTGTTCCCTTCTTCGTCGGTCAAGTCGATGCGCAGTTCGTAGTTGCGTTGTGACGTCTGTGACGTCATCTGGTAAATCTTATCATTTCCAAGCCAGTATTCTGATGTCAGGTTTCCAAATCCAGTCTTGTAATCGATCCAACTGCGATTGAAATTCTGTGTTCCATCAATGCGGCGCTGGAAAACCTGTGGTTTTTGGTGAGTGTTTTGTTGTTATTGATGATGTGTGTGTGGTTTTTTTTCCGAAAAATTGTGCTATTTATACAGCCATAACAAAATATGGTATGTTATGTGTTAAGTCACTAACATCTTTTGATGTTTACTTGAGAATACAGTGCGTAGTGAAGAAATGACTCATTTTTTTGTCATTACATTATATGAAAGAAACAAGGCTGTATCTACCACGTTTCGTGGCGTATTTATTTCTGTAACTTTTCCGAATAATCAGTATGTTGACCATTTTCAATTTTTACTCAATTTACAGCTCTCAAACATGATCCCTCGTTAAAGAATTGCGCCGTTTACCTTCATTCTCCAAATGGAGAATCTCTCACGGTTGTCTTTCACGTTTTTATTACCTCTACCTCCGCCACGGGAGGAAGTTATGTTTTCATCGGCGTTAGTTTGTTGGTTTGTTTGTCCATGTGCAAAATAATTCAAAAAGTTGTTAACGGATTTAGATAAAACTTACAGGGAAGGTTGAGAATGACTCAAGTAACAGATGATTAAATATTGGAAGTGATCCGGGAATTTCTTATGAATTTTACTTTTTAGGAAGGATTTTCGATATTTTGGCAGGTAGGGTAATTGAACTTTATTTGAGAGTTTAAGCTGCGTATTTTTGAGGTTTTCATACGCGCACTAGGGTGCGTGCTCTAGTAAACTGGCCCAGATCGGGCGATTTTCAGCATGCATACGTATGGGTAGAAATCATTGATATCTACGGAAGAACAAGATCCGTGGTGGAAATGAGCTGCTTGGCGGAGGTCTGCACTCTCAGAGTGCTTCTCTAATTAGATTCAAAATATCATGATGGAGAAATATTTGGCAGTGATGCCATGGCCTCTAAATGCTGCAATTTATTTCATTCCTCTAAAAACAAACAAACTAAACCCAAAACAAACGTAAATTTCATGGTCAGCAAATGCATACCGATTGACAAACAAAAAGTGAAAATAAGGAAACAGAATAAAAACAAACAAACTAACCGTCCAGTTTCCTCCGTCCGTGTCCATATCGCAGTATACTTGGAACGACGGGTTCCCTCCAGCTGGTTGGACCTCATACAGCCCACTTGTTCCTGACTGACTTTGGTCTATTTCAGAGCAGTCACGAGGAAGCCAAACGTCCTCAGCTAAGGAGAAGATATCATTCTTTCAGACACTAACATGCTCGAGAAATGCAGTCCAAAGTACACTGTCAAAAATCACTTAGTATATAAGTGATCATTTTCAATTCAATTCAATTAATTTATTTTCATTCTTCTTTTTTCCAACAAAGCATAACACAGAATAAATCAGCAATTATATCATAAACATGTACATTCGACTTTGCAAAGGATAAATGATACAGATTAACATAAAAATGCATATTGGCAAAAGTACAAAATTATGCTTCAGCTGAGAAAAAAAAAAAAGAATTGAGAGGTCCACTGTCTTGAAAAGAAAGCTTGTATATTGTGAACCACTCAAAAAATCTTATGTGTTTGAAATACTTATTTGCAAATACTTAGCACAAATATAATTTAAGACAGGACGGAACAAAACAGGAGAAACACAACAACATGACACGACTTGACAGAATAGATGGAAAGAATGGAAGGAAAGAAAAAAAGAAAAGAAAACGCCTACACGCTGAACAAGGGAAACCCAAGAGGAAATTGAGAGGACATAGGGGACCTACAGCTGTCACTCCCACGATTGCCTGGCTGTAAGCTTTTGATTGCTTTACGAGTGGCCATTCATGAATCCATAGATTGATTTGATATGTTGGTATGTCATTAGTTACGTCCACGCTGTAATTCTAAACCTCGAGGATAACTTTTATGGGCCGCCAAGTGTCGCACGGTCCATTTCGTTACGAATTGACTGATTTCTTAACGAAATCGACCGTGCAACACTCGGCGCTCCACAGAAAATATCTTCGAAGGTACGAATCCTCGAGGTTATGGATCACTGTCTGAAGTAACAATGTTATATGATTCACAGTTCGCTATTTGGTATTGAGTGGTACAAAGTCACCAAAGTCTACACTATGACCGACCTGTTTTCTCAGCATGCTCAGGCACAGGTGCATCTCCATAGTTGGCGGTATCATCCTTGGCAGAAATGTCCATGTCTGATTTTGTTTAAACCATATATGCAGGAAGTAATTATACAATTTTCACACACACACACACACACACACACAAACATGTTATATAGTTTATGTCATATATATATATATATATATATAGAGAGAGAGAGAGAGAGAGAGAATACAATGTATGATTACTTTAGGTCCTCAATTGTTATACTCTTTTTATTTTCACTATGTTCTACTTACCTTATTTTCTGTTAATAAATGAAGTGAAACATATGTTTTTGTTGAAAAATGAAATAGACTTTGAACTTGAACTTGAACTTGAGAGAAAGAGAGAGAGAGAGAGAGAGAGATGAAGAGAAAGAAGATAGAGGGCGCCCTACACATTATTTAAACATTGAAATTGATACGAAAAGCTCGTGATTCCTGCTACAGGTCAGATTCTAGACGCAGTTATGCAAAGGGGTCAACTAGAAAATGAAAGACTAAAAGGTTTTTTGTTTTTTGTGTGTTTGTTTGTTTTTGTTTTTGTTTTTTGCTGTTTTGGGTTCGTTTTTTTTTCTTTTGGTGACGGACGACGCATGATATCGATATAGCTTGACGCCGGACGGCAAACAATCGCAATGGCTCGCTAATTATCTTGAGCCGTTATTACAGCATCCTTTCATTGAAATCTGGATAGGAAAATCCTTTAAATCTAACACAATCTAAGACAATCCTAGAAACAAACAAACGAACAAAAAACTTTAAAAATTAGGATTGTCTAATAGATTCAGATTCTATGCTTCAAAATATTTCTTTAATGTGACACCCTACAATACTTGTTGTCACACAAGAATGATTTGTTTGTTTATTTGTTTGTTTGTTTAAGCCAAATAACAATAAGTTGAATCTGAGTTAAGCCACCAGAATGAGATGTCAGGTTCGGGGTTGTTTTTACTATAATCAAAAGATTGACTTTTCATGTCATTGATTCCGCTATATTCAATTTGTAGAATTATTTTCAAGATTTAAGGAACAACGACAAGTGTTTTTATATACATGTATCCACTTTGAATGGCTACTTTTCCTGTCTACCTTGAGGGGGACAACGTATGTCCAGAACAGGGAACCTTCTGCACTGAGGCGGAGATGGCGTCTTTGACAGTAGTTTCAGATGACTCATGGTTCCATTTTGAAAAGACTGCTTGCACATAGATCTCGTCCTTGTGCAAACAGCTGCATGTCGCAGAGTACATGATAAAATTAGAAAGAATTATTACGAACCAAAAAACAATATTGTTATGGATACATGTGCATTGTATTGTCATTTCTGGGCACTTGATTGTTCCGCGGAGGAATATGTAAATAAAGAGTTCGACAAGATGACCGAGATCGACCAAACACCTTGTTTGAGAGTCTGGGTATTTTTGCTGGTTATGATGGTTCGCTAGGCCAAGTTAACCTTCCGTAACAAATTGGGGGCACGTCACGAGAGTTCGGCAGGGTTTCTGCGGACTTAGGTGATTTGGTCGGGTTTGATATGATCCCAGGAGTGTTTTTTTCTTTCTCGCTGGGCCGATGAATTTCGGTGAGTAGCGTGGTGTAGCACTCTATGCTATGTCGTGGACATGGGCGATCGCGATACAGTTTACGTCGCGTCGCGCAACTACGTACAGTACTGTATGTAGTTTGCATCGTGATTGTTACAGTTTACTGTATGTGCAGGTGTTACGATTTGAGAAAGCATGATGCGTTTATGGCGTAGTGTGTGTGTGCGCATGCAGATGGACGCGGAGTGATATGTTATACATTTTGATGTAAATCGGTCGTCTTTCTGTGTCTGCCTAAGGGAAGCACGCGTTCGTATTTCTTTCGGGATCGAAAGGGTTAATTTGGCACGTGCGTAGTGTTGAGGATGGTCTAGTCCGGTTATACGCTGCGTGTGTGTAGTGTCTGCGTGGAAACGTTGGTCAAACGTTGGTCGTTGGTCCCGTACGTGGTGGTTCGTGTGTGGTTCAGCATACGGGTTATTCTACGGCGGTTCGTATGTGGTTAAGCATACGGGTTATTCCACGGCGGTTTGTACAGCTGTATGTGGTTTAGCATACAGGTGATTTCACGGTGGTTCGTGTGTGGTTTAGCACACGGGTTATTCCACGGTGGTTTGTATGTGGTTTAGCATACAGGTGATTTCACGGTTGTTCGTGTGTGGTATAGCACACGGGTTATTCCACTGTTGTTCGTGTGTGGTTTAGCACATGGGTTATTTCACTGTTGAGTGTTCGTGTGTGGTTTAGCACACGGGTTATTCCACGGTGGTTTGTGTGTGGTTGAGCACATGGGTTATTTCAAGTCGATTCGTATGTGGTGTAGCATACGGGTTATTCCCAGTCGGGTCGTGTGTGGTATAGCATACGGGTTATTGTTTATAGTGCGACTGGTTTTCTTCAGTTGAAAAGGGTTTTTTTTTAGCTGGCTGGCTGGTGAGAAGTCAGGTTTTCTTGTAGCA
Source organism: Diadema setosum (assembly GCA_033980235.1). Taxonomy (NCBI): domain Eukaryota; kingdom Metazoa; phylum Echinodermata; class Echinoidea; order Diadematoida; family Diadematidae; genus Diadema; species Diadema setosum. Next base: position 13,916,429 of record CM067069.1, on the reverse strand, counting down.
CTATTAACTGTACATTATTGGTGCATAATGGAGAAAGATCAAGATTTTTCCATTGAGAAGTTTGTGGATTCACCCACAGTTGAGGAGTTGCTAACCTTGAAAAAGGTTGATTTGTTGCGTGTTGCAGAAAACTACAAGGTTCCTGCTGTGAAGAGTACAATGAAAAAGTCAGAGATTACACAGCAGACAATTAAATTTCTTGTAGATGAAGAAGTATTTCCCCTCCAGGCATTGCGTAGCATATCAGGTAGTCCCCCTGGTGATGTTCAAGGGAGTGTAGAAGTACGTCTGAAAGAGCTTGAACTTGAGAAAGCGAGAATTGAGTTAGAGAGAGAGAGGGTTTCTCTAGAAAGGGCTCGTCAAGTCGGTGAGAGAGAGTATGGTGTAAGCGTCAGGGGTGGGCATTTTGATATCGCCAAAAATGTCAGAATGGTCCCTGAGTTCGATGAAGGAGATGTGGATAGATATTTCCTGCACTTCGAACAAGTGGCGGATAGCATGGAATGGCCGAAAGAAAAATGGCCTCATCTCTTGCAGACTAAGTTAAAGGGAAAGGCATGTGATGCTTATGCTTCACTTTCGCGCGAAGAAGCTCAGGATTATGCAACAGTAAAAAAGGCAATCATGAACGCGTACGCCTTGGTTCCTGAAGCGTACAGACAAAAATTCAGGAATAGTAGAAAACTAGATTCACAGTCATTCAGAGAATTTGCAAAAGTGAAGGAAATTGCCTTCACTCGTTGGCTGCAATCAGTAGGCGTGGCTACTGTTGAAGATTTGCGGGAACTTGTGTTACTAGAGGAGTTTAAGAGTTCGCTACCTCAAGAGGTGCGTTCGCATATTGAGGAACGAAAAGCGAAAACTTTGTTGGTAGCTAGTATAATGGCTGATGAGTATACTTTGTCCCGTAGTTATGGAAACAGGTATGCGGAAAGCAAATATGGAGCTCCAAATCGTCTAAGTGTTGGCAAGACAAATTCTAGCAGTAAGACAGAGGTGAAAGCTGGTCTAGTGGTAGAAAATGAGACTGACAAGAAAGGTAGGAACACTGAGAAGCCTATTGTGTGTTTCCATTGTAGGCAACCAGGGCATGTGAAGTCTACTTGTCCCGTTCTGAATAAGAAAAAACGGGAAAAAGACAAAGAAAAGAAGTCTCATCCAAATGGATTGGTGAGTCGTTCGGTTGAATCGACATGTGATTGGTGTGAACAAGTTCAGAGTGTGATTAAGTCGGCTGATCAAGACAAGATTAAGTCTCAGTATGAACCATTCACTTCTGTAGGCTATGTGTCATTGGTAGGGTGTGATGAAGCTAGAAAGGTTACCATCCTGCGAGATACTGGTGCATCCCAGTCATTGATTCTTGACAGTGTTTTACCTTTTGGGAAAACGTCGTCCACAGGCACAAGTGTACTGTTACAAGGAGTAGAAGGAGGTTACGTTGAGGCCCCTCTTCACACAGTCGATTTACAGTCAGGCCTAGTTTCAGGAAGGGTGAGCCTTGGTGTTAGGAAGTCACTTCCTATGGATGGGGTAGCATTGATATTAGGCAATGATCTTGCAGGAGACAAAGTGACTATTCCAGTGGTCAGTGCAGTCCCTTTGGATAAAGAAGGAAATGAGACAGCTGCATTGGTTCAGGAATTCCCTGAAGTTTTCCCAGCTTGTGTAGTCACACGTTCCATGTGTAGAAAATCAGAGGAGTCTGAATTGAAGGCTAGTCCAGAGGATATGAGTCTAGAAGGGAGTTTCTTCTGTCGGTTAGATGATGTAGAAGCAAGTAGAACCGCAGCATCAAAATCACATCAGATAGTGGATGAGTCTCAGCCTGTAGATGAAAATGAGATTGGGTTGAACAAGAGCTCTTTGATTGACACACAGAAGAATGATCCACAGTTGGTAGCATTGTGTGATAGTGCTCTTGCTGAAGAAGAAGCACTGAGTGAAAGGACTTGCTACTATGTGAAAGGAGATGTGTTGATGAGGAAGTGGATGCCAGTTGACTCTTCTAGTGATGAAGAATGGCGAGAAGTTCACCAAATTGTTATTCCAAGAGTATTTCGTAAACATATCTTGAGTGTGTCGCATGAGTCAGCTCTTGGTGGTCATCTTGGAGTCAATAAGACAGTTGACAAGATTTTGAAACATTTCTTTTGGCCTGGCTTGAGACGGGATGTTTCAGATTTCTGTAGAACTTGCCATGTTTGTCAAGTGGTGGGGAAACCTAATCAGAAGATTCCTCCTGCTCCCCTAAAGCCCATACCAGCATTTGATGAGCCGTTTAGCACAGTTATCATAGACTGTGTTGGTCCTTTGCCAAAGACAAAGGCTGGACATGAGTACTTGCTCACTATGATGTGCGCTTCTACGAGATTTCCAGAAGCTGTGCCACTTCGGCGTATCACTGCACAGAACGTTAGCAAGGCGTTAGTGAAGTTCTTCACAACGGTTGGCTTGCCAAAGGTGGTGCAATCAGACCAGGGTTCCAACTTCACTTCAAAGATATTTCAGCAAGTGATGCGTGAGTTGGGTATCAAATGTGTTACCTCGAGTGCCTATCATCCACAGAGTCAAGGCGCTCTGGAGCGTTTTCATCAGACGCTGAAGAACATGATGAGAACATACTGCTTTGAGGTCAAGAAGGACTGGGATGAAGGCTTGCCGTTGTTGCTTTTCTCGGTGCGAGAGTCTGTGCAAGAGTCCTTAGGATTTAGTCCCTTTGAGTTAGTGTTTGGACACGAGGTTCGTGGTCCACTGAAGGTCTTGAGAGAGAAGCTGTTGGGTGAGGATGAGTCACCTGGTTTGTTGAATTACGTGACCACGTTCCGTGGTAGGCTGACTCGTGCACGTGAATTTGCAGCTGGACATTTGAGAAACAGTCAAAAGAACATGAAACAGTTGTTTGATAAGAGGTCCAGGGAAAGGATGTTCAGTCCCGGTGAAAAGGTATTGATACTGCTGCCCATTCCTGGTAATCCTCTGTGTGCTCGCTTCTCTGGTCCCTATGTCGTGGAGGAGAGATTGAGTGATGTGAATTACATCATTCAGACGCCAGACAGGAAGAAAAAGAAACGGTTGTGTCACATCAACATGTTGAAGAAGTATGTTGAGAGAAGTGCAGGTGAAAGTGCGAAGCCAGTCATGTATGTGGTAGGAGCAGTCCAAGATGTCCCCGTTCCCAAGACGAGGAAGGAGCTGATGAGATTCATCGGCATGGCCGGATACTACCGTCGCTTCTGCCATAACTTCTCGGATGTTGTGGCGCCCTTGACTGATCTCCTGCGGAAGAACGTGAAGTTCCAGTGGTCAGCCGCATGCCAGTCTGCGTTTGACCAAGTGAAGGCAATCCTGTTGAGTGGTCCTGTATTGGCAGCGCCGGACTTCAAAAAAGGCTTCAGCCTAGCTGTCGATGCCAGCGATGTCGGAGCAGGCGCCGTGTTGATGCAAGCTGATGACGATGGGGTGGACAGACCGGTCTGCTACTTCTCAAAGAAGTTCAACGCGCACCAGCGGAAGTATTCTACCGTTGAGAAGGAGACCCTAGCGTTAATTCTTTCGCTCAGCCATTTTGATGTCTACGTGGGCAGCACAACTCAACCGATTGTTGTGTGGACTGATCACAACCCACTGACATTCGTCAACAGAATGAGAAACAAAAACCAGAGACTGATGCGATGGAGTTTAATCCTACAGGAGTATAACCTTGACATTAAGCACATTCGCGGAAAGGAAAACATTGTCGCACACGCCCTTTCTCGTGCTTAATTGAGACATCTCAGTATTTTGTCTTGTTGCCAGATGCAACAATTGTGCAAATGTATTATATGTTTGTAACACTTTAAACAGGTGTAATTTGTTTTGCAAGTACACAGGACAGTGTGTGTACATCATGTATATGTATGTATCTTGCATACACTATAATTGTGATGCCAACAGCATGAATGGCACTTTGAATGTGTAAATAACAACAATGAAGTATTTTCAGACATGTTTGTGTTAATAAGGAAACACAGCAAGCCATAAACTGTATGTGTGCTTTGAGTCACTTACCAAAAGAAGACATTATGAAGGCTGTTTTAAGTTATGCTAGCCATCAACAGTTGTCAAGAATGTGAGTTGTTGGTAAATTGATTTCAAACAGGTAGTGTCGCTGTTTGTATAGAGAATGTGGTGTATCAAGTAATGTAGGTACAGTTCAGGTACTTGAAGTTTCATACTTGTGCATGTACAGGTGTTGGTTAAATTTGTTGTGGCATATTAGGCCTATACCCTAAGTTGAGTGGATGTTGCCTTTTGGATTTAATTAGCATGTATACTTTATTAGGTACAGAAATTATATAGTTATACATGTACATAGCTTTTACTCATTATTATAGCTCAATCATAGCCTTGGCAAAGGTGTCTAGTATTTCACAGTTGATCCAACATACCAACAGGCATGTATTTAAGCTGACTGTGTTATACCAGGATGTATACAGGCAGGTATACACTCACTTATTAAGTTTAGGTGTACGCACAGGTTATTATCAAGTATATCTCATTCAGGTTCATTTGATGTTTTGTCAGGCAGGTCATACTCTTGATGTTTTGTATGGTGACAGGAAAATTTTCAAAAACATTAGTAGGATATATGACATTTGTTGATGTTTTAACGTTTCAATAGATGCTGACACAACGTCTACGGGTATATGTAAGTCACATATCGTGGAATATGATGTTTTGGTTTTAGGTTGTAATATGATTACAACAGTTGGATTATATGCAGTTGCTTGTGGAAGAGATGACGTGTTTTATAATCGTTGTACACAGGTTAATCATTTGATAATGACAGTGTAAAAATTGACTTATGTTGCATGTATGTTCTAATGAGGAAACCATCTGATTTTGGTACAAGTGTATTGTTTGTACTGTATGCATGACATGATTGCATAAAGGTTAAGGTGTTGAGAAAGTTAACATTGCAGTATTCAGTGTTGCACAACTACATGCAATTCCAGTATGCTGTAACTCACAAGCAGCAGTATAACTCACGAGAGTGTTAGATTGGTACACGTTGAATGGTACTAAAGTCGTACATGTTTTATCACAGGTTATGATGATGATATAGCCATAGCATACTTTGTTTATGTGTTCTTATAATGATGCAACCATGGTAAACTCATGGAGTTATAAGAGTGAATTGGAAGAGGAATGTACAATGCTGTTCCAAAATATTGTGCCAACATACATAGAGTCCATTTGTGTTAAAACGTTAAATGCACTCTTTTAGGGGGGAAGTGTTATGGATACATGTGCATTGTATTGTCATTTCTGGGCACTTGATTGTTCCGCGGAGGAATATGTAAATAAAGAGTTCGACAAGATGACCGAGATCGACCAAACACCTTGTTTGAGAGTCTGGGTATTTTTGCTGGTTATGATGGTTCGCTAGGCCAAGTTAACCTTCCGTAACAATATCAACAACAAACTAACTTCTCAAATCACGTTCAAAGTTCATAAAAAACGGCACAACCACATGATTATCTAATTCTATGAGATGATTACCGTTTAACACACAAGGCAAGGAGGTAATTTCTGTACAATTTTTTAATCAGCCCTCTGTCAGTGTTTCCGCACGTGTTAATCACCCCATAAAACGTTGATATGATAGCATCCCCTGCTTGAATGTCAATTGTCATGGTAACGACAAGAGTCTAGCTTACTGATTGGCTGTTGGTATGGGAAGTTGCCATTCCATCCAAAGTTGATATACCCTCACATATTTTTATGCAATGGGGCACTGGAGAAACTCCATACTGTCGAATTTTGTAAAGGTCTATACCCACCAGGGGCAACAGTTGACGTTTGCGTGTTGTAAGCAAGTATGTACTTAGTAGGCCCAAGTCAAAAAGAGCATCAGTGAAAACGGTTACATGGTTGGGGAATATAGGGAAGGTATAGATAAACTCTCGTCTTTCTAGAACCCCTTCCAACAAAATAGCTCTCCACTGGGATACAAGTTAAAGGGATCGTATAGTTTTGGTTGAGACCTAATTTCAGGTTTCTAACATTTTTGGTGATATAATGAGAAACCTCTAAGGAAATATGAAAGAGCATGTAATTCTATGAGGAATTCAACATTCATCTGATGAAAATTGGTTTTGAAATGGCTGAGATATCCAAAAAGAGTGATTCTAATAAACTGTGGGACCCACACTTTATTACGATCGCTTTGTTTTACTTTGTTTTTGGATGTTTCAGTTATTCCAAACCCGATTTTCATTAAATAAACTTTGAATTCCTCTTCAAATGGTATGCTCTGTACTATATCATAAGTGTTTTCTTGGTATCTCGCAAAAAGTTAAAAGCCCAATTCTCATCTCCACCAATACTGTACCATCCCTTTAACCCCGCTTGATATTGAAGACTGAATGTGTACTTATGTGATAAAAGTCCACAATCTATACACACCTTATTGTCACAGAGAAAACAAAATGAAAAGTAAAGACAATGAAAGAAATGCATATGTCCTCACCATTACTGTCTCTTATCAGGCAGATCAATACGAAAGCTATGACCACGGGTGACAACATCGCCGGTGCTGGTGAAGGGTCTGACGTTGATATTCTTCTCTAGCTCTTCTTTGGTTGAACTGAGATCTTACAGTGGATGTTGCGATTAGGTGTCGTACTATAATAATATATAGGCTGTGACACGTTAATCAAACCTTTTGTAGCCTCCTTGTACTCGGGTGCCTTGCACGTGCATTTTATACGGTATACCCAGGGCTGTCAAGAAGCCATCTTCCTGAGTGGGTGTGCATATTATGGCGTTTACAAACCTAATTTCTTCAGTTAAGTGCTTCTATTTTATTGATAGTCTTGTCTTTAAAAACATAAACTGAAAGTCTGTGCAATAAAGCCCTGAGTAATGGCGCGTTCTTGTTCTGTTAAAAAAAATAATCAGTAATTCGGTACAAAATCACCCAAAATGTTATTCTTTATGTCAAAATCAAGAGCAACAAAATCAAAAGTAGAAGATTAATTTTGTTACACTTTTTTTTTTTTTTTTTTTTTTTTTAATGAGGGGAAGTGATCATCAGCAGTATCAGACATGGTTCCTTTTGGCGCACCATAGCAAAACACCGTTCCGCGACCCGCGCCGTATTTGGTGCATAAATGCAGTTTAAGACGTGTTTTTAGCAGTATACTTTTCCATTTATAAACATAAATTTCTTATGTCTGTTAAACTTTTATCAAATACAGGTTACTCCTCGTTCGAGAGCAAGCACGTTTGTGAGTTAATTACAGATGTCAACAAGTATGGTATCGGAGCACGTTTTTAGGTTTACATCTCAAAATTTATCAATTTTACCGGTCCCTATTGCATCTTTGTTGTGTCTCTGTGAAGGGTTTTGTGCGTGTATAAGCACATGCAGACAAAATAATGCATGGTATCCACCTGACACTACATCCAGCAAATAGATTCAAATCGACAAATATCTAAAAAAAAAAAAATAAAAAAAAAATCCAGACAATTCATAATTTCGCATCATTTGTTTTCATAATTAGGCATATCCAATCATTTTGTTTTGTTATATTTCTCATGAATGTTGTTGTAATAATAATGCTTTAGTGTAGTCTTAATGACTGTAATGCTGCATGTTTCTGTTACATGTTGATTTTTTTTTTAATGGAAGTGTTAAATAAACCTGAAACCTGAAACCTGAATTGTAGTACATAGGTCGATAGTACCATGTCGATAACCCAAGACATAATAAGGGCTACACTGAAGAAGGATGACGACATAAAGGCTCAATATTCCACTAATGTAGCAACGTAGGCCGAATCCATTACAAAACCGCATGATTAACAAGGCACCTGTGTAAAATTTATGCATGCTTTCTTCTTTTTATCTACTTCTATGAGCACCCATTCATACATTCTTAATTGTGCCATCTTGTTTATTGCGATTTGTTATGAATTTTCAAAACATTCTTTGTCCTCATCCCGATTACCTAGTCACTATAAACCAATTGAAATATGTTCAACTGCAAAAGTCTAAAAAAATCATCAGGAGGTCTCCTTAAAAATGAATGGCTGTTGCAATAATCAAAATAGCTTGGCTTGTAAGCATGTATAGATAAACGTTCTACTTTCGGCTGTTGGTATACATAAGAAGAGATGCCCCTCCACTAAAAATACAGAACAAAACAAAACAAAACAAAACAAACCTACAAGCAGAAAAAAGTTTGATCTCTCAGTATAAGTGGTCATATTGCATTCTGTGCTAATCAACCCTATGAAAGGAATAACATTAGGATTGACCTTCATATACCGTATGCCCCCCCCCCCAAAAAAAAAAAAAATACAATGCAACCCCCCCCCCCCCAAAAAAAAAAATACTATGGGAACCTCTGCAATTATACCTTTAAAAGAAAGTAAATCATCTAAATACAAATTCAGTGTATGGAACAAGGAAAAGTAGAAATCACGCGGTGCGTAATATATGTCCCCGCCGGAAGTAGCATTTAGTAGCAAAATGTACAATATAGGTAAAAAGATCAAGGTCAAAGGTCAAAGAAGTCAAAGGTCAAAATTCTATGTAGAAGTTTTGAAGCCCTCACCTAGTGCCATCACATAAAGCAAACGGAATCGAAATCGGGTTAGAAATGGCGAAGGAGTAGCATTTTGTAGCCAATGTACAATATAGGTAAAAAAATCAAGGTCAAAGGTCAAAGAAGTCAAAGGTCAAAATTCTGTGTAGAAGTTTTGAAGCCCTCACCTAGTGCCATCACATAAAGGAAACAGAATCGAAATCGGGTTAGAAATGGCGAAGGAGTAGCATTTGGTAGCAAAATGTACAATACAGGTCAAAAATCAAGGTCAAAGGTCAAAGAAGTCAAAGGTCAAAATTCTGTGTAGAAGTTTTGAAGCCCTCACCTAGTGCCATCACTTAAAGCAAACGGAATTGAAATCGGGTTACAAATGGCGAAGGAGTAGCATTTTGTAGCAAAATGTACAATATAGGTCAAAAATCAAGGTCAAAGGTCAAAGAAGTCAAAGGTCAAAATTCTGCGTAGAAGTTTTGAAGCCCTCACCTAGTGCCATCACATAAAGCAAACGGAATCGAAATCGGGTTAGAAATGGCGAAGGAGTAGCATTTTGTAGGCAATGTACAATATACGTCAAAAATCAAGGTCAAAGGTCAAAGAAGTCAAAGGTCAAAATTCTGTGTAGAAGTTTTGAAGCCCTCACCTAGTGCCATCATATAAAGCAAACGGAATCAAAATCGGGTTAGAAATGGCGAAGGAGTAGCATTTTGAAGCAAAATGTACAATATAGGTCAAAGGTCAAGGTCAAAGGTCACAACTGAAATTCTGTATAGAAGTTTCAAAGCTCTCATGTAGTGCTGTCATATAAAGCAAACAGAATCAAAATCGGGTTAGAAATGGCGAAGGAGTAGCGTTTTGAACATTTTGATCACACACGGACGCACGGACGGACACACGGACGCACGGACGGACACACGGACACACGGACGCACGGACGGACACACGGACACACGGACACACACACGTACGGAGCCCGTTTCATAGTCCCCTGCTCGAACTCGTTCGGCGGGGACAACTAGAACTCATTGCCCACATCTTACAGAAAATCCCATTCGATTTGCTTCAGTGGTCAAGAGAAATGAGGAGTTTTGTAGAGCATGTCCGGAATCTCTTTCCTCCAAGCAATTTATTGTGTTCACACATTAACGTGTAGTTCCAAGAGCATCCAAGTTTTAAACTCGGAAGAATCAGACCCACGACATGCTTGACAACAATCCACATTTCTCTGTAACCACTTAACCAACTGAACGAGGTTTTTTGCAAAATAGAGCGAAGATGTTACATCTTAAGACCCTGAAATATCATTTCGAGTCATCAATTCGAAAATCCGATTGTACTTCTTTTTGTTGACATACTGTAAGTGAGCTGTCACTGCTTAGCTAAGATCGTGAGCTCACACCTCCTCAGTCATTTTGTGCCTTTCCTGCCCTTTGAGAGGTCTGTGGAGCCGAGATTTGTACAAACGCCAGAAAATATACAGACGTTTAAGGCATAATTTACCATTTGTAGTTGAAACAAAAACCCTGCATTAAGATAGTTCTAACATGTGAGTTAGGGATAGAAAAAAACCACTGTAAAAATTTGAATCAATACAGATATAAAAAATCTGAACAATAGTAATAATAAGAATGTTTCAAGACTAAACCGTCTACAGTTACGGTTTATTGCGAAATATACAGATACAATTGTATCTCCTTATATTTAAGGCTTTATCACGAAAATTTAATATCGTAGGATGTTTTGTGATACAACTGACCTTCACATAATGCATCAAATGTGATTTCTTGAAAAATTTTTAAATCACTGCTCCCAAAGGTAAACAGGACCTTTAATTTTGACAGGAAATGCACCAACCCTACCAGAAAATGAACGATTCATAAATTTAATCATTTCAACAGTATCATGTCCCGATGATAGATGAACTCGATTTCTATCGAAACTGCATAATTGTACTTACTAATAATCCCTGTATTGGTTCTATCACTTTCGGTTCTGGAGATTTTTTTTTTTTTTCACAATCACTTGAATTTGGGGCCTTTGTCCCATTCCCAAACCCATCCCCCGTCCGCAGACCAGATGCCCTTTCAAACAAAGTGGGATTTTATTACCCTGGGGATGCTACCTGCCACGTTTGGCGAAAATCTGCCATACAATAACCATCAAGATGCTGAAAATAGTGACAAGAGGCCCGGGGGTCTCGCGCTCACCCAAGTATCGCAAGTTCACCTTCCATGCATTCTTGCAGACTCTTACCTGAGAACATTGGAAACTTGAGTTGGGACAGCTTTAAGAGCTGGGGGTATGGTGTCCATTTGCATATTCCACCACACTGGTAAAAATAACTGCCAAGTACGCTGTTTATAGAAAGTTGGACTTTGCAGTTTGGAATAAAGACTTAAAGAGCTCTATTACTTCTGATTCTAGAGAAGAATATTATTGAATATTCCTTAATTTAGAAGATTTGGGTCCCCTGGATCCCCAAGGATAGCATGGTGCCCATTCAAACACTGAGATCCTATCCCCCTAGGAATGCTACTTGCCAAGTTTGGTGAAAATCCATTATGTTGTTTTCAGCAAGAAGATGAAAGTGTACAATATAGGTCCCCCCCCCCCCCCCCCCCCCCCCAGGCAGCCCTGGATCTGCATGAGCAATATAGGCTGCCATGAACGGTCATGGGGTTCTCCAAGAAGATGAAAATGTAACGAGTTTACGCATGACGCACGACGGACGCCGGACGAAGAGCGATCGCAATACATGTACATGAATCTCACTTGAGCCTACAGCTTTGGCTTAGGTGAGCTACAAATGCTGCCTCCCCTGGATCCGCCTTAATCAAATACAGTGTATGCATGCATACTGTTATCTGTACTGTCCTCACCTAGGAATTTTTAATCGGATACGTCGAAAATTGTGTATCCGATAGTATTTCGACTTGCATACGTTTGTTTCCATATTTTAATGTGTGTTAAGATAAACTAAACTCCTCAATTATATAGCAAAGGCTTAAAGGGACATTCCAGACGATTTTCATAATTTCAGATCATGTAGTACATAAATCGACAACTCCATGTATAGATTTGTGGAATTCATTGTGGTTCTTGAGCAGAGAAACAATACTTTGAAAAAAAAATTAACAAATTACACTGAACAAGGATGATGACATATAGGAGGTTCACATATTTCAGAAATGTAACAGTGTACTTCCAATACAATACCACTTGCTTGCGAGTTCACCTGTGTATAATCTATGCATGCCTTCTTCTTTTGTTCTGCTTCCTTGAGCCCCAGCTCATGCATTCTTATGGTGACTCTGCCATGTCATCATCCTTGTTCATCGAGATTTGTTCTAAATTTTGAAAATATTCTTATTCTTTATCCCAACCATCACAAATAGACCAGTTCGTAATTCCACTTTGCGCATGAGCAGAAAAAGGTCATTTGTACCAACAGGCATTTCAGTTTGTAAATTCACTGAGATAAGCATCTGTGATGCGATAATTATTCATGTGATCCTTATCTAAATGGTGCTTGCCAGCACATCCACCTGACAGCAAGAATGGTATTTCGCAATATAAAAGGAAAAAAGGCTGTTATTGCATTCAATACAAAACAATGAAATGGATGCCCGCTAAATTGTCAACTGATGGAGTATTCTGATCACCTGCTCTAAACGCGAGATAATTCTTTGTTTGAACATGAATTCCATAAATTGTTACGTCAGGCAAGCTTAGGCATTATGCCGCTTTGAAAACGAGTGAAGTGCCTAACTAACTGAGAAAAAAGAAAGGTCATTTGTACCAATGTGTACATGAGCTAATTACGAACTGGCTCATTCTGAAACTCTGTCCTCAGTATAACTAATTTATAGTTGTTCAAATGTAAAAATCTGAAAATCATCCGGAGGTCTCCTTTAATGACTGCATATTTGTATTTACATCTTCTACAGAGTGTACCTTAGTAAAACCAAGGAGGTTCAAGAGAATGGAGTAACAACCTTCTTATTTCCTTTGCTAGATGTTCGAAGCCGCCGCTCAAAAATATTTGAAGCATGTGCCAAACAGGATCTGCCGCGCAGATAGAAAGACAACTGACTCGTGTCTCATTGCATAATCACCAGCCACTTTCTGAGGAAGATATGTCTTTGTGCTGGTAATTACTTTTCGCTATCCCTTCTTATCAAAGGTAGGTGGTACAGACACGAGGTTGCGCGAATAGGAATTGAGCAAAAAATGCTAAAATAAAGTTGAAAATTACTCGACTGGGCATACCCGGGCACTAATCTGATATATCTATCAATAAAGAATTATGCTTGAAGATTATTCCATGTTAGTTTCATTTGTGGAAATTAAGCGGAAAAGTGATAAAACCAGCTTTCCAGGATGGTACATTTTTCTCATGATACATCTCTGATTTACACTTTTGCACAAATTTCTGGACGGAATTGACTTTTGTTTTACATGCTTTATCATTAAGTGAAATTTCATTTCATTGAATAAATAAGCAAAATATGGCCAACATTATGATAACGTTCAAAATGAATCTTCAGATTGCTCAGCAAGGCGGCGGCTTCGAACATCGATCATCAAAGGCACAAGTGCACCTGTGGAATTCCTTTGTACATCAATAGAAATCTGACAACTGTTTAAATAATTACAGCCAGTTGGAACTCCAGGTATAAAACCTCTTTGGTAAAACGGAGTTCAGATACGTTGTGCTTTCTTAGGTTTGCCAGTGGCCATTAAGTTAGTTCCATATGGTTTAGCGTGAGCTTCTTTTGTACATTGTAGTTCCTTTTCCTCATGAATATAACTGCATGTGCGATTTATGAAGTAGAAGTGATAAGCATGGAGCTGTGGATAAGACTCTGAATTAATTTTACAATGAAACGGGTTCGAATCGAATCCTGCATGATGCGTTCATCCTCTGACATAATGGTTACAGCTCGTTATTCCGAAGGTTCGTTATTCCGAAGGCTCTTCAGTCCGAAGATTCGTTATTCCGAAGGTTCGTTATTCCGAATTTCATTTCCGGATTAACAAATCTTCGGAATAACGAACCTTTGGAATAACGCCACAAATGTTCGGATTAACGAACCCATTTTTCATTTTCGGATTAACGAACCTCTAGGTATAGGGAATTTGTGTGTTTCGGATTAACGAACCTTCGGAATAACGAACCTTCAAAATAGCGAACCTTCGGAATAACGAACAGCACCCGACATGATACACAAGATGTTTTCTTTATGATGTTCATCTATAAGACCAGGTGTATAAATTGGTGCCTGCCAATGTTAGAGTTTATTGGTAGGATACTCTGGTAGTTCAGTATGAACACTGAAGAGGATATATTCATTTTCTATGATGCAGTGTACTTTACCTAATGAACCTTATCTTTAACTACACCAACTCAATTTTAAACTCAGTTCATGGACCAAACTTAAGTCTGCAATTATTGTAAATTGTATCAGGGAGGGGAGGGTGGGTTGGCAGTCGATATCTCATGACTCTAAGAAATGTATAGTTTGACATTTTTGTCACCTTATTATCACTTGTGATGACAGTGATGTGCTCTAAGATAGAGCCAGTGTTGTACATGCTTATTTTTCTTTTGTTTGTTTTTGCGTTTTTGTCTAAATGTTACATTTTCGTATTTATTAGCAATGCCAAGTGTGCATGTCTGCTCTTAGGGAAGGTCACATGTTCGCAATTCTTAATTGAACCTACAGAAATGTTATTCGCACCAGTTGAATCTATGTATCCACTGTATCCGTTGTATACAATAGCCGGGTTCACACGTACAAATTAGCGGGATGACGATCGCGATGCTCATCCCGAGTTTTTTTGCGAGCGTCCACACGTACCAAATTAGCGGGATAGCGATCGCGATCGGTATCCCGCTAATTTGGCGAGCGTCCACACGTACCGAATTATCCCGCTAATTGCCGATAGAGATAACAGTAAAGCCTGCAAACTGGGTCACACTGCGCCCTTCTCTATTCACTGCCTGCGCGCACTTACCTTTGTCCATTGTCTTTTACGCGTCAGTGGTGTGGTTCGCGCGCTGTTGTTGTTGTGCTCCAAAGAGGTGAAGGACCTCTTCGCAGAGGCCTCGCTGTTGTGATGTGCGCATTGCATGATGGGATGTAAAAACTCGAGATTCTAATCCCGACCGTTCACACGTACCAGCGCGCGGCCAATTATCCCGCTAATTGGCGAACCAGCGCAAGATTTCTTGGGATTAGCATCGCGATGCTTATCCCGCTAATTTTCGGGTTTTTTCTGTCCACACGTGCAAAAAACTCGGGATGACGATCGCGATGCAAATCTCGAGATTTGTATCCCGCTAATTGGTGTACGTGTGAACCCGGCTATTGTTTCACGCGTTATCCAATCGAGTGACACATTCCATTCGTGTTTGCAGAACCCCAGTACTTTTTATTCGCTCACTCGCTATTTGCACTTCCGAATTCCATGCGTTGATGCTGGTGTATTTTTCCCCGTTCTTACGTAAACATGTTTTCCCAATGTCGGCAATAGCTACTCAGGTGCATACATGTCCCCAGGACAAATATTATACCGTGTCTTTTACCACCATGTATCTTGGTCAATGGCAATATGTCATGTTTAGTATTCCTGCTCATTTTGTCACATTTCTCAACGAAAATACTGTGGAAAATAGGATGATTTGCATAGAGTTTTATCCCAATGAATATGAATGATACTCTTGCAGATGTTCAGTTATCGGAAGGTGGAAGTTCCGTAACCACTACAAATAATGAGAACGATGATAATTTTGCTTCTAAAATGTTCTTAACTACAGAATCTGATGAATTAAAACTAGATTTTGATCTAAATGACATTCCAGCATATATGTTTTCTGCAAGTTACTGCTCAGAAAAAGATCTCATTTCATCATCCCATTCTGACCCAAATCAACTTTTCATTTCTCATTTTAATATAAGGAGTTTAAACCAACATTTTGATCAATTTCTTCTATTCATTGATGAACTACGATTTACTCATGGTGTCATCGGCCTCAGTGAAACATGGTTACAGGAGAAGTCACCTTCCTCCTTGTTTCACATTGATCAATTTAAACTTATAACAAACAATAGATTATGTAAGAAAGGAGGTGGAGTTGGTTTTTATGTCACAGAAAATTTAAACCATCGGTTATTAGAGGAGTTCAGTTTTATGACAGAATTTTTTGAAAGTATTTTCATCGAGATAAAAGTACCAAATAAAGGAAATGTAATTGTCGGGGAAATTTACAGGCCACCAAATTCGAATTTAACTGAGTTCGTTGAATTACTCGATGGCATTTTGTTGAACCAGTATTTCAGAAATAAAACATGTTTTCTTATGGGTGATTTTAATTTAAATCTTTTAAACTACGATAACCATAATTGTCAAGAATTTCTCAATCAAATGCTGTCTAAGTCTTTCATTCCTCTTATAAGAAAAAGTACAAGAATCACTGATATTTCTTCTACGATAATCGATAATATATTTGTTAACAAGTTATCTTCTCCTATTTCACCTGGTATTGTGGTTACGGATATCTCTGATCATTTTCCTGTGTATGCACTTATTGGTAATGTTGACACTCTGACAGAAAGTGCGCTCAACACTTCCGGTTTTCGTGTGATGTCAGAGTCAAATATTAACAGGCTTAGAGAAAAGTTAAAACTCGTTGATTGGTCGATTGTTTATAATCAAAATGACGTAAACTTATCATTTGATTTTTTCATAGATATTTTCATTACTCAGCTCAATACTGTTATCCCTTGTCGTAAATGTTTTAAATTAAATCATAAAAAAGTACCTCGGCAGCCATGGGTTACTAAATCACTTTTAAAATCCATTAATAAGAAAAATAAACTGTTTCGTAAATATCGTAAAGTACCCACTGTTATAAATAAGTCCCGATATACTCGGTATCGTAATATCCTTACTTCTTCACTACGGTTAGCCAAACGGATGTATTTCATGAATCAATTCGATAAATGCAAATATGATGTGAAGGGTACGTGGAGGGTGATAAATCAGGCGTTGAAATGTAATACTGACAATAATGCTCCTAGTTATATTCAAGAGGATGATGTTCGTATTGACGACCCCATAGACATAGCTGAAGTTTTTAATGATTACTTTGTACACATTGGCCCAAATCTGGCTGACAAAATCCCTTCAGCGCACCAGGAATTTCACTCTTTTCTGGATAATAGGAATGTGGCATCTTTATTTTTTGTACCGATTGTTGAAGATGAAATAATAAAGATTGTTGATAGATTAAATAACAAAAAAAGTTCGGGATACGATGGAATCACAAATTTTTTGGTAAAAAACGTGATTCATGAAATAATTTCACCCCTTACTTTTATTTTGAATCAATCCTTATCTAGTGGTAAAGTTCCTTGTAAAATGAAAGTAGCCAGAGTTGTTCCCATTTTTAAAAAAGGGCGAAAAGATTTTGTTAATAATTATCGTCCTATCTCCCTTTTAACTTCCTTTTCAAAGATACTCGAAAGACTTGTGTATAAACGTACCCTTAATTTTCTTCTTCAGTCAAAAATATTTACTGATTCTCAATTTGGATTTCGCAAAAAACATAGTACAACTCACGCATTACTCAAGTTTATTGATAAGATAGCTCATGCTATAGATGATGTATCTCATACTGTTGGTGTTTTTCTTGATTTTTCAAAGGCGTTTGATACAATAGATCATGATATTTTACTTTATAAATTAAATCATTACGGAATTCGGGGTAAGGCGCTAGAATGGTTTTCTGATTATCTGACAAATAGAAAACAATTTGTAAGTATCCACGGTCACGATTCCCAACCTAAGTTAATTTCTTGCGGGGTTCCTCAGGGTTCCCTGTTAGGTCCACTTCTTTTTATTTTGTATATCAACGATATTCAGAACTCATCTAAGATCCTTTCCTTCGTTTGTTTTGCAGACGATACAAATTTGTTCTTTTCTCATCCAAATCCTGATGAACTTATAAACATAATAACTGAAGAACTTGTTTCTGTTCAATCTTGGATTTTTGCAAACAAACTTTCCTTAAACCTTGAAAAAACTCATTATATTTTGTTTAGTAATTCCCCACCTGTACTACCTATTTCTGTCAAGATCAACAACATTGATTTGTCACAGGTCAACAGTACAAAATTTTTGGGTCTTTACATTGATAGTGATTTATCTTGGAGAACCCATGTTGGTTATGTAAGTAGAATTATTGCTAGAAATACAGGGGTTCTAAACAAACTTAGTTATTATTTTCCATGTAATATTCTACAGAGTATATATTCAACTTTGATATCTCCCTATCTTAATTATGGGATTCTGGCGTGGGGAAATGCTTCTAAAAATCTTATCGATTTGTTATTTATTGTGCAAAAACGCGCTATTAGAATTGTAAACCACGCTGGATATTTATCGCGTACGAATGAACTTTTTATGAGCAATAAAATTTTGAAAATTCCTGAGTTATTTTCTTACAACGTTTGCCTGTTTATGTTTCAATTCTCAACTGGCCAATTACCAGATGCATTTTCCAAAATGTTCACAAGAAACTATACAGTTCATGATTATCCAACCCGCCAACGTTATGCCTATCACCTTCCACGTACCCGAACAATTTTTGCGAAAAAAACTATCATGTTCACTGGACCTAAGTACTGGAATGAACTCCCTACGGAACTTACAAGCTGCACCACTTTAACCTCATTCAAACGAAAATTAAAACAATATCTTTTGAGCAGCTACGGCATGCATATTGTATAGTACTTGTTGCTCAGTATTTCCTCCCTTGTCTATCTTATTTATCTTCTAGTAGTAGTCCGACGGGATCCTAACCATGTACATTATTATTCTTCGATCAGTCTGCCTGTTGCGCTCTCTAAGTTTTTATTGTTACACTCGATTGTTGGAATTCTTGCGCGTGGCAGCTGTCTGTTACCATGGTTACACGGCCTGCATGGTTTAGGACCCCCGCTGGAATTTGACACCGGAGCTCCATTGTCCTTGTGTGTATATTTTATATTCACGACAAAATTCTTTTAGCCCACCTTCCATTTATGTATTTATGCCAATTGTTACGTCATCATCTATACCTCCACACCCACTTAAATCCTTACAATCTCAGTCGTTGTTCTCTCACTGTCCTTACTTGTATATAGTAGGTTATAGTTGCAACATGTGACCTTTCAGTGTTTTATTCTGTATTTTATATAGTAACATTTGATTTGATCTTGTTCGTTTTAATCGGATCCCCCAATTATAGTATGGTCTAAAAATATCTGTACTTACGCTTCCCCTAATCTGATTTTACCACGGGACCTGATGCGGCTCTATACAAGCTTGCTTTTACGCAGGCCCCATCATATTTTTCGCATTATGATCTCAGTTTAACTCGCATGTATACAGACCTTGTGTATACCAAGACAAACTTTTGAACATTCCGGTGAAGTTCTATTTTGAATTATGTTCTGTATAGATTTCGTATCAATTTATTTTATATTGTGATATATGTGAGAAATATGAAAATAAATTGAAATGAAAAAATGAAATATCCTGGATAAATAGGATCATATCATTATTACTATCCGGATTCAACAGTTGCCTTTCTCTCGTGAATCAATGGCTTGCGCTTGAATGACTAGCACATTCTAATCAGTGGTGCCCTACTTTGGCAAAAGGAAGCAAGTGACATACCATCCGTATCTATTGATGTTTTCATAATTCACATAATGAACTCTTCTTACAGGCCAAATTTCATGCAGAAACACTCATTCTACTAAGAGATATGTTAGATAAGACATCATGATAGTCCATTGACGTCAGGTGAATGACAGACACATTTTGCTCTCTTACGAGAAATGTCACTATTTTTGTCACTTGCTTCCTTTTGCCAAAGTAGGGTAGAGTGGTTCCCGGCGCAGGCAGTGGGAGGCCATTGGTAAGGACAGCTGTTCTCTGGATCACAGAAACACTAGGAAACAATCTAACTAAAACTCCAGAAAAAAAAAACCTTAAATACATCTGTAGACAAAAATAATAACTAAAATCAAATTGAAACAAAATGATGAGATATAAAGCAAAATGTAAATGACAAATTCATTTACTGAAGAGTCTCAAATAAGAAATATATGTAAAATAGCACAGGATATACAATTTCTAGTGGTATCTTGCATTTGTCACTGATATTGCCAACATTAATTGTAGTTTGTAGTGGCACTGCCACTGCCTGAGATGGGGATTCAGCTTTTTAATTTTGCGAGATCATTACAAACCCGTTACCTACAATATTACACAGCATACCATTCTACGAAGAATTAACAGCTTGTTTGAAGAAAATCGAGTTTGAAATGAGTGAAATATCCAAAAACAAAGTCAAACAAAGTGGTCTTAATAAAAAGTGCTACCCACCATTTCTTAGGACCCTCTTTGTTTCTGGACATCTCAGCGATTTCAAACCGATTTTTGTCAAAAAAACCTTTTATAGATGCACATTTTCAAACTAGAAATGTCGCTATGGCGACTGATGCAAACACATACACACACATCTATACACACACACGTATTGCTGGCTGATTCCCATAACTGCGGCTTATAGTAGCCCGGATCTGCCAGATCGCACGCGGAGAGAGGTCTCCTTGCTCTCCACCGAAGTCAGACATCCTGATTTTCATCACATTTTGCGTGCTAACCACTGGACATTCCCGGTGTTGAAATGAAAAAGTGTCTTACACTACTCAAGAGTAATTTCTTGTAGATTTATACCACTCCTTCACAAGTGTGGTCTTTCTTTCATGAATATGAAAATGATTAAAAAAGGGAACGTTCCGGTTAAGCAAAAGCTCAAGCTCATTTTACAGAGCTTGGAAAATCGTAAGCAATTGCTAGCAAGAACTAGCAAAAGGTACGTTTTATGCATACGTTTTTAAGCAAATGCTTGGTCTCTAAGCAATTGCTTGTGCTTGCTAGCAAAAGCTTCTGCTCGCAAGCAATTGCTTGTTTTTATGCATACGGATTCGAGTAAAAGGCTAGCACAAGCAATTGCTAGCGTTTATGCATTCGGCCCAATACTAGTGTATGTAGATAAAAAGTCACTTGATTTACTAATTCAAGATGTGAGAATTGGCTATTCAGAGGTTTGTTTGTTTGTTTGTTTTATTTCCGTACTAAACAACATATTTCATACATAAGGGTCCAGAGGTGTTAATCCCTTTTCTCTAGCTTACAGTACCCTGCACAGCAAAGGGAATTACAAGACTGTACAGGAATATCTGAATCTCATTGTTTGAACAAGCACCCGATCATCTCAGGCAGTGAGAATGGCAGAAATTGTTTCTCACCAAGACTTATGAAATGGGTGAAATATCCAAAAACAAGTAAAAAAAAAAAGTAAAACAAAGTGAATGGGACCAATATTTTACTATAGGACCTCTTTATTTCTAGATATCTCAGCCATTTCAAACCGATTTCTGTCAAATAGAATTTATATTCCTCTTAGAATTATATGCTTTTTTTATATTTCACATAAGAAGTTTCTACATATCTTGTAAAAACGTAAAGCCTGAATTCCCATCTAAACCAAAACTACACAATCCCTTAAACATGTTAAAAGGAGAAATTGTACAAGAAAATTTAATACAACGTAATATTTTTTTAACCTGTTATGCGTGGTAACAGATGGTAATCGTAATGAGGAATATCATTCGACACTTGAGCAGGGAGTACTCTGCATCCCAAAATCTAATTTTACAAACACATGATTATATCATCTTGCTAATGACCTCAGATAGACATTATAGACAGGATATACACTGTATATTCATATAAGTAGACTTTCCTGCAGTTGTATGAATTTCCTGACACAAATATGGTAAAAAAGGGCCCAGTTATAATTCATGCAGTATACCATTTTATAAAAAAAGAGGAAATTACATTGGTCTTTAAGTGCACATTTTCAAGAAATTACAAATACTAGTGTAGATCAAAAAAAAAAAATCACTCAGTTGACTAATTCAAGATGTGAGAAATGGCTATTCACAGGTGTTGATCCTTTTTCTCTAGCTTACAATCCCCTGCACAGCAAGGTAATTACAAGAATGTACAGGAATATCTGAATCTCATTGTTTGAACAAGCACCCAATCATATAATAATCATATATAATCTTATATTCCAATATCTAACATCAGATAAATCCAGCTGACTTGTGAAATATCTAATTACTCTGGCATAATATGTGTGAATGGAATCCGGGACAAAAGAACTTCTAAAACGAGTACGCTTTGTGCGAGGAGGACAGAGTCTGATACCTGATCTGTTCAGGCATAGAACTATTCAGAGGGTGTGTTCAGTCAGTAATTATCTTGTTTGCTTTGACCATCATTCTTTCCACGTATAAGTCCTGTATATAAGATAGATCAAGTATCTAACTAAACATCAAACAATAAAATTGCCTCTAAACTGCTTCTAAATGTAACCTGATTACACTGGAGGCTCACAAAGACTGTTGCTGGCGAAAGCATGGCCTAATCTGAATCTACACTATTGCACCTACGTATTCAACAAACAGCATATTATAGCGTGGGCCACAGCATGATAAGGAAGGATATATAAAGGTCAGCTACCTTCTGTGAGCATGAAATTCATAAAGAAAAATAAAAAGACACCAAAATACCACAGCACAAAGTGCAGTACTACAGTAGAACTAAAAAAAAAAAAAAAATGCAGATTTCGTCTGGGTATACATGTGAAGGGTTATTCTCCATGCAATAAACATAAATATTTCATGTCAAAACCATATTTCATTATTTTTTATGAAGAAAATGCTAATCAATTGTCTTAAATATTTGACCGAATTTTTAAACTAAACTTTCAGTCAGATTTTAGAGCTATGCATTCCATGGAAATAGTTCCGCTAAATGTCAGCGTTAATGGCTGAAAGAAGTAATTTTCCATTAAATGACATGCCAGGTAGGATGTATTCGTTTAAATTAGTATTAGTGTTTGCAAATGACACTCGTCTATCCATTTCATCAAAGATCCAAGAGAAACTGGAGTAAATCTTAATATGACAGATTGATCAAAGTTATCAAACTGGTTAAATGTAATTGAGCTTATTGAAAATTATTTGAATATAATGTAATGTAATGTAATATTCACCAGAATATATCAATGTTTCACATTCGAACATAATAACAGATTGCTGTATCATCTGAAGTCTAGATTAAAAACAAAAACAAAGGTAGACTCTTGCAAGTGCTTAAGAATTTCTATAGCCATTGACCAAAGTCTTCAAAGCAGCAGTCATATCGATTATTTAAAGTAGAAAGTTATAAAGAGTGTTCATCTGTTGAGAGGATTACATCAGTTCCTCAACCAGATTACTTTCTATATGTCAGTAATACATTTCTATTTCGAGTACTGCACTTTTATTTGGTCAATTAGTTGTAAATCCTATCCTGCCTAATTGCAAGTTCATGTATTTCAGAATACGTCGGTTTGTATCATAATGAATGTAAACTACGAAGTTCCAATGAATGACTCGTACAACACTTAACAAAGCTAAACAGATTTCAGGTTCATTGGTCAAAACTTGTAGCTCATACAATATATGGATCAATTTACAATCTTTACCTGTCTTATCTCAGTGATAAATTCCAATTTTTTTTTTTGTTCATGCTCTTACCTTAAGAAATAAAATTTTACATAACCAAAGATGAACTACAGTAAAAGAATCCTCACTTTCCAAGGAGATATATTTTTGTATGAAATTATCTAAAGTCCACAACTGCATCAATTAAATTGTTTACGGATGAATGGCGATTCTGCTCAAATGAAAAACAAAATATATATATACAGAAAATATATAATCTTGCAGGTTTCACTACACAGTACATACACCAAATTAAATGTTCTGTTGACTATAATCCATCCCTTTTCTCACAGGATGGTTCTTTTGTTGCCCTTCTTCCAATTTTTGGCTTTATTTTGTTGTTAAGCACATGATTCCAGTGTATTGATACAGAAATATTTCCATACACAGTCTCAACTAGGTTTTAATATTAATGAAACTGTACTATTAATATTTTTCACTCGTTCACTTGTGCGTGGACTTCTTAAAATAAATTCATATACTTACCTCATTTGTCTGCTAATAAATGTTGAACGTCTTTTGAATGTGCAAAAAGCACCCCTTTGGAATAAAAGACAATCCTTTCCACGAGTGGAGAATAATATAGAAATGATTTAAAAACAGTAACTATGACAATTTAATGAGATTTTAAAGGTGTTCATGCGACCTACATGGCAGTGTATACATGTCTTTTTAACTGAGAAAGATAACTCGGCGATCAGGAAGTGGAGTTTGAGATTTTGATTTGTCAACAAGTTCTTATCACAGTTCATTTCTGTATGTGTCCCGATTCCTGTTGAATATGCTATACATATAAACATTAACCTTCTCCTGTACATTTTTGCAGCCTTTAACAGAGAATTGCCGTGAGTCGTGGGGTCCATTGAATTGCAGCATTGACAACACCTCCTCCTCGGCCTCTTCACTCACTCGCGTTCTGCGGCGACGGAACTCTTCCAGAATGCACTGGCGGACGTGTGCCCTCTCAAGGGGCAGGAAAGGCACGAAATGGCTGACAAGGTGTGAGCTCACGATCTTTGCCGAGTATAGACCAGTACCTGTAGCAAACAGACCATGCAATAGTTCACTTATGTGAAGGTCAATCTATATTTTTCCCTTCTAAAGAGGGGATCAGCACAGGATTGCCTTTTATCATATCTAAGAGAAATCAAACTTCATTCTGTCTTTCTTTTTGTTTGTTTGTTTGTTTGTTTGGTTTTTTTTTTTGAGGGGGGGTCATTTTCCCAGCTTAAAGGATAAGTCAATAGCTGAAAGCCGAACTTGTATTTGTACATGCTCACCAGGCAAGCTATTTTAATAAATATGCTGTACATCACTTTTTTCAAATGTCTTTCGCCAAGAGTAAACAGATGCTTGGACAAAGATATTATTCTTTGCATGACTCATTACAACTTGGTGACAGAGGAAGATATGAAGACAGTAAAATGATAGTAAGAAAAGAAGAAAAAAATCACCTGCTTTTTGTATGACGTCATTGGCGATCACATGCTCCAACTCTGACAGCTCGATGGACCTTGGGTTTCTTCCTTTTTCATACTCATTAAACGTGTACGTCGTAATCGCATTTGCGGCCAAATTGCTGGGGCAATAAAACGTAGGAATCATTATGTATGTGTTTCAAGTGTATTATGTGCTTGCTTGCTGTTTCATCAACATTAACATGACGATTGTCTGCTGATGTGAATAGGTCTTCACATCACAAAATTAGAAACCAGATGTGATCTTGTCACTAGGTCATGAAGGGTGATATGCATGGGGTCTGATATCGGTCGCTCAATGATCATCATCTTTGAAACTGGGGATTCACAGATTATGGTGGTACAATTGCACTATATATGATATGATATGATATGATATGATCATGATCATGATTATTTAGTTATGACATGATATGATACAATATGATGATCTGATATATTGCGATGATATTGCGATGATATATGATATTATGCGATGTGATATTACCGTAAAAGCTGTTACTTTCATGTGCAGATATGTTCGCAAATGAGGAGATCACAGAAATTTTTGCACGTGTTGTTAAATTAGCGGCCCAACCTACAGATTCATGAAATTCTTTGAAAATCAAAGCATTGTGAAAATATCAGTTTTTACAGTATATGATCTGATCAGCTGGTCATGTTCTGTAAGGGTACAGTATTTTACAACATTCAAGGACAAGATCACCTTCATAATAATACATGTGGATTGAGTGAATGCAGCAATATTAGTAGAACACATCAGTGAAAGTTTGAGGAAAATCAGACAATCCGTTCAAAAGTTATGAATTTTTTAGGTTTCAGTGCTGCCATTGCAGGATGAGACGACTACTACAGCTTGTGATGACACATGTGTTAAACAATATAAAGAAAATTAAACGTATTTTCACTTTTCTCGTATAATAAAAGAGCACTAGAGTTAACTCCTCCATAAGGCAGGAAGGTAGTGACAAGTCAAAGGAATCTGTATTTTTTTTTCTCAAATAATGAAATTTTGTGAAATTCCCTTTATATTTTCCTTATTTCGTTCTACGTGTGACAGTAGTCTTCTCATCCAGCAAAGACTGCGTAGAAAATCAAAATATTCGTAACTTTTTAACAGATTGCCCGATTTCCCTCAAACTTTCACTTTCACTTATATTGCTGCATTCACTCAATTCACATGTATATGAAGGTGATCTTGTCGTTTAAGACTAGTGCTTCTTCAGATGCAGTACAAAGGGAAATTGCATGCAAATTCTGTATTGGACTGCTGTTTTACTGCTAGTGGATGCAAGATGGTGCTATACAATCGTTGACCATGGACATCTAGCCAATAAATACGGAATTTCCGTTTTGAAATTTGCACTTTTGCAATTCCACTTTCAAGACTGAAAATCTTACTACAATCTTCATGTCTGATCAAACAACATAATGCACTGTAAAAAATCTCCTTATTTCAACTACTACTAGTTCAACATATTTAAATTTCATAGGAAATGGATCAAAAACAAAAGAGCTCCGAAAACATGTTAATGTCAATTTACAATTGAAAAAAAAAAAAACTCCTATAGATATAATAATGATTAAAAAAAATAATAATAATAAAGGACATTTATATTGCGCAGCTACTATAATAATATACTCTACTGCGCATTACAAAATGACATGCATACAAGAAATTCAAACAGAAAATACATTACTTCAAGAGATGACTTTTTAACCTGACCTTAAACTCATTAATTGTAACTGCTTGTCTTACAAACAAAGGGAGATTATTCCATAATTTTGGTGCAGAGTATAAAAATGCCCTGTAACCGAGAGTAACTTGATTTCCCCGGTGGATATTTCAATAATGTTTGATCCCGTGAACTTCGAAGGTGATAAAATGTTTGAAATGATGTTTTTAACTCTACAAGATCCTGTATGTACACTGGTGCTGTACCATAAAGTGTTTTGAATATGATTCTCTGCTTTACAGGCAACCACTGTAATGCACGTAGTAATGGACTACCATGAGAAAACGAGGAGAATTGCAAACTAATCTAGCACATGCATTTGCATCCTTTGTAGTTTACCTAGTTGATTATCAGGTAAGCCATAAAATAAACTGTTACAATAATCCAATCTGCTTGTGACAAACGCATGGATGATTTTTTTTTCAGTACTTTCCCGTGTCAAATGCTTCCGAATATGCGCAATATTAAACAAATGATAAAATGAATTTTTACACACTTCAGAGATATGTCTGTCAAAGGCTAGGTGTGAATCAAACCACACTCCCAGATTCCGTGCAGAATCAGTTTAAACAGGATAAATATCAACATCAATCACTTTCAGGCTTTCGGTGCGTAATTTTGAAACTTGCTGTTGAGTGCCACATACATTATTACTAATTCAGTTTTCTTATCATTAAGTAGAAGATTATTGGATAATAACCATTTGTGAAGATGCACAATACATCGCTCTATGACCCCGTTTACAGTGCGGGGCCGGGCTCGGCCGCGGCTCGGCCGCGGCCGAGCCCTGCCTCAATTGTGCGGCCGAGCCTCGCAATTTTGTCCGTTTACACTGCTGGGCTCGGCCGCGCTTTTAACTCAAACCTTTCAATATTTTGTCGTAGTGGCGCTCTGCTTGTAAACAAACCAGTGCCGTATATTAAGAGAGTCTGGCCAACTCATAAATTGAACGCCATGTCGTTACCCAGCGTACAGTGCGCTTATGGTTTCAGCGTGTGCGCTTTGGGGTTAGCGCGCGCAGGCGTCCCAAAGGCGCAAGGCACTGTGTTGCTTGACTGTGTGTTTTTTTTTTTTGTTTTTTTTGAGAGAGAGAGAGAGAGAGAGAGAGATGTTGAACAAAGCCAACAATCAATCATTTTTACACATTCAAATAGACACAAGCACACAGGTATATAAACTTAATAGGGAAGCTGTTTAAAGGACATAATTCTAGAATATAAATATGATAAATTATTGCTGTATGAATAAAAGTAGAATTCACAGTATGTCGTGTCGTAAACTTTCACTAGACTGTAGACCCCCTATGCTATATTGTTTATTTAGCAAGTTGTCCAGGGAACAAGAATATTGTACAACAAAATGATACAATGTATATATATTTACAATTCTAGCTGTACTGTGCACAGACGATAGACGAATTTCACAGTTTTACTGTTTCGCACATAAAAAAAATAACCATCAATTACCATCCTATTTAGTACCATACTAGATAAACTGACATGAAGGCTTACTAGTATAAGTAGGCCCTAATTCAAGAGGAATACACCTATGTACAATGTATATACAACATGAAAAGTCATCGGCAAGTGCATAATTATAATGGTGTGTAAAATGATCTCAAATTGTTTAAAAATAATGTTCCCCCCCCCCTCCAAAAAAAAAAAAGAAGACGTGTTATTGAACAATTGAACTAGCACAAGTACCTGGATAACATGATAACCATGAGGGATATCTTCAGTGACATCCGTACCAAATATACATGTAAACTATGATCAGGACCATTGAATGGATATGAAATGAGTTTTAAAAAATGAAAATGTCCAAATGGCGACCGGTATACCTCCGCCATATTACATTGTTCTTAGCAGATGTAGAGTTCGCCTTGACAATGTTACACGACAGTTTCACATAATTATTCGCAAAAAATTGTCACAAAATTTAATGCGTCGAGTGTTTACTTTCCTTGAACTATAGGTGTAAATGGATGAGTTTTATTTAAAAGAGAAGTATTGAGGAATTTGAGCATTTTTTACTCGTAAGTTGACCAATCCATTTTCATGGCAGTACTTTCAGCGGTTATTTTACAAATCTGCGGAAATTACTGTCATTTTAGTATTTTCACTTGACCTTTGACCATCATGGCCAAAATCCTTCCCTATGCGTCATTGTATACGAATGGTGGCATGCAAATACCGCGTTTGGTTTTAAGTTTGTGCATTGGGTATAATCTCCAAGGTATGGATGAACTGGTTAATAATATTTCAACAATAGATAGTAGAATTTTAACATTTTACCCGACATCGATCCTTGACCTTTGCCACCTCCCATGACCCCAAACCCCACCCCACCCCCCCCCCCCCCCCAAAAAAAAAAAAATCACAAGAGAATCACGGTCGGGCAGTAAGTTTCGTCTGGAAATACATGTGCTCACCTTCAGAAATTGAATACAGTATGGGGGAAATAGCAGTATTTTAAGATTTTAACCATTATGATTTTGACGGTTCACTTTGAGCATGTTTACGCAATCACACAATCATGTCAAGTTTCATGGCCAATGGTTTCAACAAAATTGATTACGAATGAAGGACAAACAAATGCCTCAGGCGACACTTCGTACGTTATAGCGGTGACATAGGCCTATACAATCTTAATGAGAATCAAAACTTGGATAGTCTGAGAGACACCGCGAGGAATCCAAAGGAAAAAAAAATCATATATTAGTTTTCCCGTCACTCTCTAATTTCCCACTTCTTTCCTTCGTTTTGGATCTGTCGAAAAGCGGTGCATCATTACATTTGAGCCAGGTCGGTTAGCGCAACGCCATGCTGCGCAGGAAAGCAGGCCCGTAGCCAGGATTTTTCAAGGGGGGGTGCGGTCACTAAAAAAACGGACCTTCGGTACCAATACCAATGATGACACACACACACACACACACACACACACATATATATATATATATATATATATATATATATACTATATACTATATATATTCTTTGGACGACCGAACTACAAAAGTTGCATAAGACTTTGCGCGCGAAGCGCGCCGCAAATTGTGAATTTTGACTTTTTTAATGACGTTTTAAAGTCTCGAGGAAATTTGTATTTTTGTCTGTTGCATGCAATCGCGTTACGGTATTTCATTTAGGAAATAGTAAAAACTCATTTTGCCAGGAAGTTGCAAAGTTTAATTGTGTTCGAGACTCTGCGCGCGTAGCGCGCCGCAAAATTGAGAATAGTGATTTTCCTGGTGTTGTTTTAACTTTTATTTTTTCTATTGTATACCCGCGTTAGCAGGCCTGAAGCCAGGATTTTTAAAGGAAGGGGGGATTGCGTTAATTAACAGAACGGTCCTTTGATACTGTCCCGGGAGGGGTAGCGACAATTAAAAGGTGGACACCATGCTCATACATGGACTTTCAAAATGGCCCCTAAACGAGTAATGATCATATGATTTTTTCGGGCCTTAAAAACAAGTATTCCTTAAATGTTTCCTGCACCCTAAAGAAGTACTTCATCATGATTGAACAATACCATTTTCCCAAATTTCGGTTTTTTTGATACCCTTTGATTAATATATACACTCGTACATCACACTTTCCATCTAATTCGTGAGAAAAAAACGACCCCTATTACGCGTTTTCTTTAGCGAGTATGGTCACGGTGTCCACCTTTCAGTTGGAGTTTTCCATCCCATTGGATGCTGTTTGGAAGATGAAACATTCACTTTACTATACAGTATATCAGCCGTTGGTATGCGAGTTTGTCAAAAACGAAAATAAATAAGAAAATTTTTAAAACAAAATGAATTGTAAATGTGAACCATTTATATTTTGCCTCCTTGTGGTAGGATATTTCCAGCATTTCCGAACTTTCAAATAATCATTTTAGATTTAATAATATCAAAGGTAGTAGATCCGATTCGCAAACATCTCCAATTATATCAGTCAAATGTCATATTAACCATCATGCTAAGAAGGTTTTCTTTGTGAAATTTGGAGGTCAGTGAAATTCAAAAATTAAACATCCGTTAGCCATTGGAAGAAGTTGAGTACAAATTCAGACCTCAGGCTTAGTGCTCAGATGTTTTCCTTTTTGATTTGATCTGTCTTACTGTGCACACTAAGATACATACTGGAATGGTTATTTCTTATTTATTAAATTATAGTAGCATATTTGGTTGCTAGCTGTCTCTAGGAGGTGGAGCTGTCGTGGCTGAGTGGATAAGAGCGCTCGTCTGTGAACGACATGAGCGTGGTATGGTTCGTGGGTTCGAGCCCATGCCAAGCCCGACACGTTTGCCCTTCAGCAAGACACTTTATCCACATTGCTGCTCTCCACCCAGGAGTATAAATGGGTACCCGGTAGGATGAGAAAGCTTATGTTGGTTGATAAGCATGTGCGCGCCTGTAAAATGGCTGCGACTCGCTGGAATGCTCCCCAGGGAGTGGAGAATGAGCACTGTTAGTGCTGGTTGGAAATAATGTATCCAGTGACCGGGGTAATAATAGTCTGTAAAGCGCATTGAAACCCTGAAGTGTGTGAAATGCGCTATATAAAAAAACCCAGCTATTATTATCATTATTATTAGGCATTTTCGAATTTGGGCTGCAAAGAGATCCACTACCTTTAAGTTAGAAGAGAGATAAGTAAATAATGATAAAATAAACAAACAAAAAAGAACGAGTTTCTTTTGTAATACTATCTGACAAACTTTTTACTTTACCATTTTACTTCATATAGCTCAGCACTTTCCATTCTCTCTCATACCCTCTTACCCATTACATTTATATGAAATACAACTAAAATGAGTTTGCGTGCCTGCATAATACTCTTTGGAAATTATAAGTGAAAATGTTCTTAGGTTTTGGCTTACTTTAAAATGAGAACCAATAGAACTGTGACAACATGAGAAAATGTATAAGTAATAATCAACACTACATTTCCGAATTTGGCCTGCAAAGAAATCCGCTACCTGTAAGTTAGAAAAGAGATTAGTAAATAATGATAAAATAAACAACAAGAAAGAATGAGTTTCTACCGCCGTATCCAGAACAGAGCCTGAAACGGTCAGTGGCGTATCTAGGGAAAACGGCGCCCGGGGCAAGCACGAAAATTGCGCCCCTAATTTCTGAAAAAGTGTTCCACCCCAACCCCATCCCGGTAGGGACTTGAAATAAAGTCCACATGATGCTTTTTCAAGCACTTAAAAGGGATCTTTTGAGGGTGATTTAAATGTAATGAATTTTGATAGATTTTGGCGAGCGAGCGCAGCGAGCGAGCCGAAAATCTTTGTATTTCAGCTTACAAAACATGGAATTCTTGTCATTTTTTGCTTACCAAATCTTACAATTCTAATCAAGATATAGTGACGGACTTATAGATAACGATTTATACCAAAAAAGTGAGGACTTTCAAAAATACTCTAAATTAGTACGCGCGAGTGAGCTGAAATTTGTATATGTCCTCGTCATCATCACGTATATTGTTCTTATCTTTTTTTATATAAATTTTGGCGAGCGAGCGCAGCGAGCGAGCCGAAAATTTTTGTATTTCAGCTTACAAAACATGGAATTCTTGTCATTTTTTGCTTATTAAATCTCACAATTATAGTGACGACGTTATTGATAACGATTTATACCAACAAAGTGAGGACTTGAAAAAATACTCTAAATTAGTACGAGCGAGTGAGCCGAAATTTGTATATTTCTGCGTCATCATTACGTTTTTTTCTTATCTTTTTTGTGTGTTTTTTTGTGCCCCCCTCCCCCGTATGTTCGAAACTGTTGGCGTCCTCCTTTGATAAAATCGGCGATCGCTTCAGAACGAGTGAAATTGCAGTCGCTGCTCCGTGTAACATTTTTTCCTGCTGAATATAAAATGACATGAGTGAACACAATAGACATTATCATTTTGTCCGCGTCATCGTCACGTTTTGTTCTTATCTTCTTCTCTTTTTTTATACAAATTTTGGCGAGCGAGCGCAGCGAGCGAGCCGAATATTTTTGTATTTCAGTTT
Organism: Diadema setosum; assembly: GCA_033980235.1. Taxonomy (NCBI): domain Eukaryota; kingdom Metazoa; phylum Echinodermata; class Echinoidea; order Diadematoida; family Diadematidae; genus Diadema; species Diadema setosum. The sequence goes on along the minus strand of CM067069.1, from coordinate 13,883,925 downwards.
AAAAATCTATCACAATCGGTCACACCCTCTCGTTATCAACGTCAAAGTTGTAATGGATAATCAATGTCATCCACGAATCGCACGTACTCGGGCGGCCAGTGGAAAAAAAAAAAACACCGGTCACACGCGCCAAGGGCCATGGCATGCAGTGCCAATATAATAATAGCTCGCACAGATTGATACATAACATTTGTGTTTGTGTGCATGGGGACAATCCAATGGTTCATACAACAAAAGGGTTTCGTACAATTATTTTTAACATTGTTAAACGTACTCTTCCACATTTACGTAGCATATAATGTGTCTTTATATTTATTTGGATTGTTATCTTGAGAATTGCTAAAAACCGTTATTATGAAAAAGTGGACCTTTCAGAATTTGGGGGGGGTGCGTACGCACCCGACGCACCCCCCCCTGGCTACGGGCCTGGAAAGGCATGACGAATTTTCAGTTTATCGCAGTAAGATATCAAAATATCTTTCGCATACTTCAATAAAATAGACAACGGCAAGGACACTACACCGCGACTGATATTGGGGATTTCCCAAAGGCAAGCAATACACGCGTAGCTGCGCATGTTCAACAATGGGCACTGCGTATGAACTCTCCTCACGCCCGCGTGATTGACTTTGGTAACAACATGGCGCCTGTAGATCACGGGACCAGCTTTTGACCAATCACAGGCTTCAAAACACATAAGCCGAAAACCGAGTTGGCCAGACTCTCTTAATATACGGCACTGAAACAAACGCAATTTGGTATAGCCTAGTTTTCAGACCCTTTGCCAACTGGATTACGTGGCGACGAAGTCGCCGTTCGGGCAAAGGCCTTTGCCGAAGGAAAATCCTTTGCAGGACAAAACCACCTTAAACTATACTAGTTTTCCACGTTGAGGGGGTTAATATCGTGAATAGCGAAATAGTACGGGCAGAGGGTCTGGAGGGCAGAGGGTCTGGAGGCCTGACTAAAATTGGCCGCGCATTTGGCCCAGTTTGCGTTTACACCAAGAAGAGGCCGGGCCGAGCCGCGGCCGAGACCACCTCCAGAGCGAGGCCAAATGCGAGGCCAATTTTGGCCTCGCATTTGGCCTTTTGCGCGTTTACACTGAAGCGGGGCTGGGCTCGGCCGCGGCTCGGCCGCGGCTCGACCGCGGCCGAGCCTCGCACTGTAAACGGGGTCATATGTACAGCTGTGTATCATCTGCATAGGTATGACACATTACTTCTGGGAAATTGTGTTGGATTTCATGGAACAACCTACTAGCATACAAAGAAAAGAGAAGGGGACCCAGGCAGGAGCCTTGGGGCACACCCCAGGGTACATCAAACTCCTTGGACATACTGGAATTGACCTGAACCCTCTGTCTCCTATCATTTAAATAGGACTCAAAACCATGACAATGCTCTGTCAGTTATTCCAAATTATTACCTATACGAGGTAGTTTTGGGGGGCAATTACAGTTGGTATTTTGCAGGGTCGGGAGTTCAGCGGGCGATATTAGAGCATATTACGAGCATCCGGGGTTTTACATATACAGTGGGCTCCCGTTATAACGAAATCCTCGGGACCGGCAGTTATTCTTTCGTCATATCGGAATTTTGTTATAACCGAACAAATAAACGATAGAAATACATAGAGTGGATGACATTGCAGCCCAAATTTTTACTTCGTTATAACCAGAATTTTGTTTTAACCGTGTTCGTTATAACGGGAGTGCACTGTAAAACAGGGAGGTGGGAAGAGAGATTCCACTCCTTCTCTTCCCACCTCCTGTAAACATTCCGATCGACCACGAAGAGAAAACACTCAAGGACGTCGCTGCGTGTCGATTACACACACCGCAGAAGAACGCCGATAAATCAACTCATACAAGGTCGACCACTTCCACTAGTTCCAGCAACACGACGCGTCAAACAATGACTAACTGCACAGTGACCATCAGTTATTACAACTCTCCGAATTGAAACAGAAGCAAAAATAAAGTGTAAAAGCGTTCAGATGTTTGAAGTTCGCCTGTTACAACTACATATTATCGTCTGTTGAGAATGAGAAGGGCGTTAAGTTATTTTGAACACTATGGGTTTTGTGACAACTTAATGCCCTTATCATTCTCAACCGACGAGTATCTTTGAAGTTGGAGTTGAATGATATACATTGATGAACAATTTTTCAATTATTCGACATGTTGGTGATGATCTACAGGTAGTCAAATGTGGCTTGATCTATATCATAGTGTATAGCTGTATTCACATATTTTCCTAATTTACCTAGGGGATAGGTAATAATTATGATATTGACTGGCCTCGAGGGAGATACCAGATGAATATTGCCCGCACTGAAAGAATATTGCCCTCGTCTTCGACTCGGGCAATATTCTTTCAGTTTGGGCAATATTTTCTGGTATCTCCCTCGAGGCCAGTCAATATTATATAAATGTGTTTGGAGAACATTCACAAGATTGTCGTGTCTGATTAAATCAAAAGCTGCATTCATGTCCAGTAGAACCAAAAATACCACCTGCTGCTTATTCATTGCTAACAGCAAATCATTTTTCACCTTTAATAGGACTGTTTCTCTGCTGTGGTTTTGTCTATATGCTGACTGCATTGATGGTAAATCACTGGTTACAAGATGTTGCTGAATTTGACCTGCTTCTGCTGCTTCAACCAGTTTGGACACATATTGCAAATTACTAACGGGTCTACAATTTGAAAACTGTAAATTTGCACCGGGCTTTTTCAGTAATGGTCTAACTATAGCCAACTTCCAATTCCTGTGAAAGTGTCCACTTGTCAAAGACAGCTTGATAATTTTTGTAAGAACTGGCAATAGAATATCAATGTTCCTTACAACCAGCTTTGTGGGTATTGGATCCAATATACATATCTTCTTGTTTAACTTCCGAACCAAGTTTTGCACATCATGTGCACATAACGGAGAAAACTGCGACAACTCATTTTGAACTTCTGAATAAGAAGATTGGTTGGGGAATCCATCTGCTCTTTTCGACTGAATGTCTTCACACATTTCCACTACTTTCTGCTCAAAATATATACCCAACTCATTTACAAAATTTTCAGTATCAATGTGTTGTGGTAAATCAACTATGGACTTCTTCATATTTAACAAAGATTTTGCAATATGAAACAACTTTTTCTGATCAGCAGCATTCTCAGTTATACATTCATTATAATAATCTTGTCTGGCACGATTCATTAGAGACAAGGTCATATTCCGTATACTCTTACAATCATCCTGATCACATTTGTTGTGGCTCTTCATCCATTTCTGCTTTACGTCTCTTTCGTTTCATTTGCCAAATGTCTTCATTGAACCAAGGTGTTTTGGGCCTCGCACTCACATATTTTGTTACAAGTGGTGCATGTTTTTCAAGAACTGATGACAAAGAGTTTTCATATAATGAGACCAATTCATCTAAATCATCACACATGCAAGTACTGAGATCGCTTGCTCTCAAATCATTCTGAAAAGTGTCAAAATCAATTGATGCAATTTTACGACACATAACTTTCTTTACTTTTACTGATGGTTTTTGTGTTCTCAAATGACACATGACTGACATATGATCGGAAACTAATGAATCAGCCCAAGGCTTTCCATCAACTATGTCATCTGAACTTTATCAGATATTACATGAAATCACAACAGATATTACATGAAAACACAACGGATATTACATGAAAACACAACATATTTTGAAATTCAAAAATTCATTTCAACGAAATGTAAATCATGTTAACATCATCATCAAAAAAAGAAAACAATCGTTTTTTTTCTTTTTTTTTTTAAAGACAATTGTCTCAGTTACAACATGTACATACAAATTACTGTCATTGACCCTGTCCACCAGCTTACATCGCTGCTGGACATTTGAGCTAAAGTTGGGGCTAGAAGCACATGTTGCTTCTCAGGAGTCCTGGCCTTAACATAATCTGCTTTACTCTCATGATCCATGCTATCATTTTACCAAATGTTTTGCTAAATGAATTAAAATTTATAAGTGAAAGCATATCTTATTACACACATAATGTATGCTGTCATCAGCATAATGTTCAACTTCGCGTGATGAACAATTAATGAACTAACACAAATTATTTTCAGAAACAGACATAGTGCCATCCATTGACTAACTACATGAAATTGATTGTTTTAGCAGCTAAACCGACACAACATTCCCCTTTCAGTAGAATTAAATGATCGATTTGTAATTATGGGAATGCAAGATAAGCTGATTCTTTAAAGGATTTTCAGGGTTACAAGAAAACAAAAAATGGCGGTCATTTTGGGTGCCATTTTTTTTTATTTCTGAAAGAGCTCAAGCATTTTATTACAGTACATCTTATGTGTTTGAGATTCCTCAATACATATTTTATTGAATTCAATATGCTTCAAAACATATTTTGACATTTAGATTGTTTTATTGTCTTGAGGTTACCTACCTGCAAAGTTATGACAAAGATAGGAAATGGCTGGCATTTTGGACACCCATATGGATTTCTGAAAGAGCTCAAATGGTTTCCTTGGTTTCTCATATGTTTCAAAATATCATAATAGGTTTTTTATTAGGTCCCAACTTCCTCAAAACATATATTCAGACATCAAGAGTGTGTATTGTAATATTTCTAATTGCCATGTTATGAGAAAAAAAAGGAAATGGTAACCATTTCGGGCACCATCGTGGATTGCCAAAAATGAGCATGGAGGATTTATGAGAACTTTTGGTAAGATATTCTAGACATATTCCTGGACCTATCCAGACAAAAAAATTGTGACCAGGAATGTCCATGTTAACACTAATGCTGTTGTCGTAAGATGAGAAGGAATGCATTGGCAGAGGTACTAACGAATGGAGAGCTACATTGCGCTGTTGTAGCGCGGTCTAAGCTTGCTCACTCTTACGAGCTAAACTCTGGCACGTATTTGAGACCAAACACGGCCTTATGTACATGACACATCCTTTCGGAATGGCTGGCTTGCTCACCTTCTCAAAATGAAAATTGCACGGCGGTAGTCCACGCCACCCACGGTATCATAATAGTCCATGAAGGGTTTGAGGCTGTCTAGCAAGCCTGGCGGCATGTTATCCACCTCATCAAAGACAAAGATGTGATTGGGACAAGATGACATCTTCTCTCGTATCAGCTGAACAAGTTCTCTCTGTTGTTGGATATACAATGAAATTTTGCCAATAATATACTCCCTCTCTTTACACAATTTCACAAAACATAACCACAGGGGTGTTAAACGAAGAATTTAAGTGGTTCAAAAGTTAAGATCAACATAGAATTATGGTATGCAGTGTGTGTCAACAACATATTTCTAACTTCCTAATGAAAATGAAAATTTTGGAGACGTTTTTCATGCAGCTATAAATATATAAAACAAATCACTAGGCGACAAAAGAATTTGTCTGTAAGTTTTAATATTTGGACTCTGAAAACATTAAATAGCATGGAACAAGGAAACCAGTCGTGTACTCTAATTTTGATAGACTTAAATTCTTTGTGAAATACCCCCCCCCCCCACGTAAACCATAAAGTCACTGAACTTACATACATCTTACTGTTCATAAACTTATATTCCTCTCCACAAGGTGTTACATAAGCGATTGCCCGGGGCAAGTGTTTGGAAAATGAGAAAATACGCTTGCCCAAACTGGGCAAGCAAAACGTTTTGAAGCCACCTTTTTTAGCACCTCCAAACGCACCAAGTCAACCATACGGAAGTCCAAAGATTAACTGTTTGGTGTTGCAATGCACTTGAATTTCACTTCAGCAACTTTCCAACACTTACGTGAAGAAGCTCTAAGGCAACAACACGAACGCTTGATCATCCCATCAAGTTTGTTTCTCAAAGGTGTTTAGTGTGTCGTTTATTCAAATGATTGTGTTTTATTAAGCCCTTGACTCACAAGTGATTTTTTTAAAATCATTTTCTTATATGTTTGGACTTTTTTTTTTAGGGGAGGGGGGCAAGTAAAACTCATTTTCAGGAAAGTGTTCTGCAACAATTTGAAAATCTCCTCACCAAATCGGGCAAGCAACAACAACAAAAAGTTATGTAGCACCCTGCTCTCTATAAAATCGTTATTTATGAAGCATGGGTTAATCACAAAGTCTTGAGAATGCATATCCCATGATGTTGGAATGCATTTCTTTTTTTCAGAACCACTCTCCAGCCCCCATGTAGTATGCACTAAGAAGTCACTACATCTCATAGTTCAGGTGTGAGCCAAAGTTTAGTTTACGTGCAGTGTTTCACTATAGTGCATCGCATTTTAGTACACATAAATTATCTCACAAGGAATCAATCTGTCAGTTTTTAGCATTCAAATCAATAGAATATAACAATTCATCTTAACAATTGCACTAAAAAACAAAACTGTTCATTGCTAAGCTGCCATTTGTATTTATACGATAAGACTCTGTTCATGGAAGAACATATCAATGATATGACCCCCTATCAAGTGGTGATACTTGTCCAAATCACAGACTAGTATGATGTAACAGAATATATGTTTATAGTCAGAGGGATCAGAAGATTTGCAAAATCTGCTTTCAATCTATTAGTTCACGTCACTGACATTCCAGTTTGATGCATGATGACTGTGAATCGTTTGTACATGATCACCTTATATTTGGGTAGGTCTGACTGGTGAGGAAAATCTCTCGTCGCCACCCACTGAGTGACAAAGCTACTCTTCAGCCCCCTAGGGTAGATGCTCTCCACGAGTAGGCGAGTGATGTGGTTCTTGCCCGTGCCCGCTGGACCGTGAAGAGATAGGACCAGCGACTTCTCGGGGTTGGCAGTTGTGATGTGGCCACGGATGGCCCCCAGGAGGGTCAACTTGGCTAGATCCTGACCGAAGAGATAGCTGTCAAGGTTTATCTGCAGTCCTAAATGTCCGGCAAAGGAGAGCAAAACAACACGGATGGTTTACAGAGCAATCAATAAGCTATGAATCAATATGAAGTCATGAGGAGAATGCATAACCACAGCAATGATCATAAATATGGCATATTTCCACCCCATCTCTTCCAATACTATGTATCATGTCCTATTATAGCACACAAAGGCTGCTGTAAAACCAGAAATTTTCATGTGCATGACACATTTTCAAATTTTGTGAGGAGCCAAGATTCCTCAAAGCAAAATGCATGCAAAACTGTTTATTTGCACAGTGCACTGAAGACCAGTGGCAATTTGCAAAAGTTTAATGTCACGAATATTTCTAGTTTTACAGTATTCTCTATAGAACATGGGCTTTTCTTGCATATATATATATTTTTTTTTTTTGCTTTTCAGCAGACATCAGATAGATGCTACAAATGTCGCAAAAGAGTTGCAAAAAGCAAGCATATAAGAACAGACTTCCAGTTCCCTCAACTTCTCATCAGAGAATTACTGCTATCAGGCCTCAGTGAGGCACAGGCAACATTGTATTCATCCATTAAAGGAGAAATCCAGTCCAAATATACAGTATCCAACAGAAGTGAGCACACCCCACATGAGCATTTGAAAATTCGAATGTAATTCTTCAAGTTGTTGATTTTAAATAACAAGTCTCACAGAGATTGTAAAAAGGACCTGGCGTGATAGGAATTGAGGCAAAAACTAGTATTTATAACCTTAATTATGAAATATTATGCATATTTCATAAAAATTGTGACAGCAAAAGTGAGTACACCATGACATTTATATAATATTGACTGGCCTCGAATGAGATACCAGAAAATATTGCCCAAACTGAAAGAATATTGCCCGAGTCGAAGACGAGGGCAATATTCTTTCAGTGCGGGCAATATTCATCTGGTATCTCCCTCAAGGCCAGTCAATATCATAATTATTACCTATCCCCTAGGTAAATTAGGAAAATATGTGAATACAGCTATACACTATGATATAGATCAAGCCACATTTGACTACCTGTAGATCATCACCAACATGTCGAATAATTGAAAAATTGTTCATCAATGTATATCATTCAACTCCAACTTCAAAGATACATATGTAGTTGTAACAGGCGAACTTCAAACATATGAACGCTTTTACACTTTACTTTTGCTTCTGTTTCAATTTGGAGAGTTGTAATAATTGATGGTCACTGTGCAGTTGGTCATTGTTTGACGCGTCGTGTTGCTGGAACTAGTGGAAGTGGTCGACCTTGTATGAGTTGATTTATCGGCGTTCTTCTGCGGTGTGTGTAATCATGGACCTGCAACGTTGTAGGTCCATGGTGTAATCGACACGCAGCGACGTCCTTGAGTGTTTTCTCTTCGTGGTCGATCGGAATGTTTACAGGAGGTGGGAAGAGAAGGAGTGGAATCTCTCTTCCCACCTCCTTGTTTTACAGTGCACTCCCGTTATAACGAACACGGTTATAACAAAATTCTGGTTATAACGAAGTAAAAATTTGGGCTGCAAGGTCATCCACTCTATGTATTTCTATCGTTTATTTGTTCGGTTATAACAAAATTTCGATATGACGAAAGAATAACTGCCGGTCCCGAGGATTTCGTTATAACGGGAGCCCACTGTATATGTAAAACCCCGGATGCTCGTAATATGCTCTAATATCGCCCGCTGAACTCCCGACCCTGCAAAATACCAACTGTAATTGCCTCCCAAAACTACCTCGTATAGGTAATAATGTGTATTATTACCTATACGAGGGAGTTTTGCGAGGCAATTCCGGTTGATATTTTGCAGGGTTAAAGGTCAGCAGTTGATATTTTGCAGGGTTAAAAGGTCAGCGGGCAATATGCTTTTCGCCACGTCGCTGCGGAACAGCAGGGAGGTGAGAGGAATCTCACCTCCCTGCCTGGGAACAGTAACATTGTGCAAACAGCGCAATCTTCCGGTTTGGGGAGGTGGGAAGAGAAAGAGTGGAATCTCTCTCCCCACCTCCCTGCTCTAAACGTAAACATTCCAATCGACCACGAAAAGAAAACATTCCAGGACGTCCAGGGTGTCAGTTACACGCACCGCAGAAGAACGCTGATAAATCAACTCATACAAGGTCGACCACATACAGCAGCACTAGGCAATGTGACTAGTCCATTTGTGATCAGTAATTGCACAATGACCATCAGTTTTACAACTCTCAAACTTTTAAAAGAGAAGTAAAAATAAAGTGTAAGAACGTTCAGAAGTTTGAAGTTTGCCTGTTACAACTACATGTATCTTTGAAGTTGGAGTTGAATGATATACACTGATGAACAATTTTGCAATTATTCAACATGTTGATGGTCTACAGGTAGTCAAATGTGGCTTGATCTGTATCATATATACTGTAGTGTATAGCCGTATTTACATATTTTCTTAATTTACCTAGGGGATAGGTAATAATTATGATATTGACTGGCCTTTCTTTCGGGAGGTACCAGATAGATATTGCCCGCACTGAAAACATATTGCCCTCGTCTTCGACTCGGGCAATATGCTTTCAGTTTGGGCAATATTTTCTGGTACCTCCCTCAGGGCCAGTCAATATTATATAAATATTTGCATTGAAATATGATCAAATCTGGAGTTTTATGGTCCCACTATTTGCCATAATTTTCCTTAGCATGAAAAACATGTTGATATTACATGGTAGTGACCTTGAGTTTGTGCTCCATGCATGTAACTGCTTTTCTGAAAAGTTAGCAAGGGAGTCAGTTGCATGTTCGATGATTTCTCCTGACACACTAATCACACCAGTAGTAATGCACAGAGGAATACAAGAATTAAAGTGAGTCAAACCCTGACCACTCCAAGAAGTCATCGAACAGGAGTGAAACACAGATAAAAGAATGCAGAGGGGCATTATAAGGCAGTGCCATGCCATATCCACATGTTTTTATAACCAGTGCTGTTGACCATAAAACTTCAGATTTAACCATGTTTCCATGCAAATATTACACAGGGTGTACTCACTTTTCTTGCCATTACTTTCTCAAGTATGCATAATATTTCAAAATTAAGGTTATAAATACTAGTTTTCTGTCTAAAGTAGTATCATTTAATGTCATTTTCACAATCTCTGTGAGACTTGTGAGATAAAACAAACAATTTAAAGAATTACATTCAAATTTTTAAATGTTCATATGGGGTGCACTCACTTCTGTTGTATACTGTAAGTTAGTCTGATAAGAAAGAGTAAAATATTACAAGCTCAATGGTATAAATTTGATTGAAATCGGATGAAAAATAAGGAAGCTATGACATTTTGAAGTTTCACTATTTTGGGGGGAAACAGCTTTTGAACAGTCAATATGAATAAGCAAATGCAAAGTAAGCATGTCATTCCCTTACAACTTACCAAATAAATATGTAAGTTTGTACATAAAATTTTGAAATTTCCACTTTTTCATTCAAACACAATTATGCCAGAGGCTTAAATCCTCGTATATCTAACTGATCACTATTCTGAAGTTATTCAACCAGGAATAACGTCATGTTTCAGACTTCAACGACAGAAACATTGACTTTTCATCATTTTTTTTTTGTACCTGATCAATGGAAAATTGTGAGGTTATGACATGTTAGCTCACTCATTTGAATATTCATATCCACTGTACAAGGACTGTTTTGAAGAAATTAGCAAAGCCTTAATGTCCTTAAACTTCCTTACTTTTCATCCAATTTCAGTCAAATTGAACTTGTTAGATTTTACTCTTTTTTGTCAGGCTAACTTACATTTGGATTGGATTTCCTCTGTAATGAACAGACCTCGTGCTACAGAACAGATAAGCTAGCAGTACCTATCGATCTATTCAGTTTAAAAAAAAAAGAATAAGAAAGATGATTCAATGGGTTGTTCCATGAGTCTGGCGTATTGCTATGTCAGTTCAGGGGAGCACAGAGTAGCTTCATGGTCAGTGAAAAAAAACAAAACTGAAAATTGTTAGGCATACTGAAGCCCTCATGTTATCACTAAAAAGACATTTTAACACAAAAGCAGGACCATAGAGATCCAGAGCCAAATTTTTCTTAATGTATAAATACTTCTCATGTTCGGGTTGTAACTCTGTGTGTTAAAGCAGCACTCCGAGAAACTGCATATAGGATTCCACGGATTCAGAATTTCCTTCAAGCGCAGAAGAATCTGGAGATCAGCAGGAGGTATTGTCAGTATAAACAGCAGTGTCAAGAACCAAGTGTAGATGATCCGCAGTCCCATGGCTAGGTATAGTTAGTACAGTCTACTTATCCTGTGATCTGTCAGTCACATACAATAATTGTCAGTACCTGAAAAAGTCAATGGTGGGTAATAATGACACCGGTTTAATCCAGCAGACATTTTTCGACATTCATGTAGAAATATAATTTCAGATGAATGTAACTGCAAGGTTTAATTACCTTCTCACGATGTTTTCTAAAATGTCTCTGTAATGATATCTCTTCTGGATTACCAGCATTATATCGCCTACACTTTCTTGGGATCACTTCTCTTCTCTCAGACAAAATCTTGTTCTGTCTATTTGAATGAATCATAAAATCACACACATCAAATTTTGACTTGATTCTTTTTGGAATGAGACAAGCATCATTAATACTCACTTTATTTTTATATTCTCAAATGCAAGTTTGTTCAATGACACAGAAATTCTAAAAGAATGAAGTATTGATTTACCATGTACACTGCTTGATTGCATTCAAACATACATGCATATATCATAAGAGTAAAATATATACAGAAATTGACATTGCCAAATAAATTATGATAAAATCTGTCATTATGATCTAACCTGATGTATAAAAGACTCAATACACCGCAATAACAAATTGTCATTTATAAACCTAACAAATGTGCGCTGTGATGAGCATGTAGTTGAGAACCGCAAGTAGGCTTCATTTCAAGTACAGTCAATACGGAAGTAAAGTCGATACACACTCGATATTTGACAGTCTACCTTTATTTTGAGAGTGATAAGAGACTAAGATAGTAAGAGTAGTTCTAGATCTGTATCTAAATAAACTGGATGAAGGAACTCAGTCAAGTAACTAATTCAACTTACACTGATATATTCCAGTCCCTGGTTTAGCGTTAGTGTTGATGTTGTATGAGAACTTCCCGTTCAAAATCGACGAAGCAAGTGCCAGCCGCGGAGCTATTGCTCAATCCTCGCTTCCTGAGCCCTTGCACTGCAGGTTTGGGTGAAATCGCCGGTAAGTCATATTCATTGTACTCTGTCTGTCTGTGCGCAGGAGCAGGGGGAATCCCCGAGGCCCTTGGGATTCCCCCGCAAACGGTCGACTGCTGTGGCAGTATGCATGGTAGGCCTATGGCAGAAAATGAAACGACTAGTACTGCATAAATGGACGCAGTTATTGCCGTGGATAAAAAACACAAACCTAAACAAACAAACAAACACCGCCGTTTGTAACGCTAGTCTTGGGGTATACTTTCGGTGACTCCATTCATCTCTGCTTTCTGAAACTTTCTATACTTTCCACGTAACGGGTCAGTCACTTTCTCAGAGAGAAGGGCTCGTCTTTGACCAACACACAATCCTTTTCTATAGACTACGTCACGAGCAAAGAGTATAGAGGTGTACGCAGTGCGCCTCTAGTACTCTTTGGTCACGAGACAGAAGTCCCGTTGGTTACAGTTATAATATAGTCTGGCTTCCAGACCCTCTGCTTGCACTATTTTGTTGTACATGAATATTGACGCCCTCAAGGTCGAAAACTGGTATAGTTTAATGTGGTTTTGTCCCGCCTTTGCCGCGCAGTCCAGTTGGCAAAGGGTCTGGAAACCAGACTAATTACAATACTGTCTTATCATTATCATGCAGTGATGGTTGAGAGCAATACACTGATTATCATTATGGAGTGATTGAGTGTTCGAGACTGTCCCTTGCTGCCTCATGAAAGCACCCCTCTCCAGCTGCTCACGAGTCACAGTACATTGCGAGATGACACCCGGCCAGAATGAAGTACATTATACTCCGTAGTGATAAGCGCAACAATTGTTTTTGCGTCAAAAAGGGCTTCCACAATGACAAAGTTCACATAAAATCTAACGTGAAAACAAAACTGTATAAACACCAAAGAAAAATATTCAATGTAAACACATATTCTTCAGGTTTTAATATGACAGCTAACCGGTGTATGAAAAGTCAATATATCAAAGATCCTATCCTGTTTAATAGGATCTTTGAATATATTATGAAAGCGAGGATAGAGGGGTCCGGAGGTAGACAAGTGATATACAAGTGGCAACAAAATGCCCCCCCCCCCCCTCCGTCCTGAAAACAAATCAACGTCCATGTCCCGACAAAGCCCCTAGGGCCTGTACCGGGTAGTTGGTGTAGATAATTATAAGCCTATACATTCATACATTATTTAGAATAGATTTTTTGCTCAGTTTCACCCTATTAGGCGTTCATAACATTCATACAAAATGACTGAGCCTTTTCAGATCGAAAATCCGTTGGCTTCTTTTACAAAACCAATAAGAAGTAACTATGGATTTCTGTATGGTTTTCATTGGTAACCACAGGTTTCCTATTGGAAACAAGTATTTTTTTTTTCATGAAACGTGCGTATGTCACCCACCCACAAGGACCTACGGAAAACTTGGTAATGACCGTTATTCCGATCAAGGTTGATCGTTATATCCGAAAATGAAATAAAATCCGTTCTTCCGATGATTCAACTTCGAAACACACACACATTCCATACAGATGTGTGTTCATCAGAAAATTTGTGGTGCTAATCCATAGGTTCACGATTCCAGAATAAAGTGAGGATCGTTGTTCTGGCGATTTGCTAATCCGAAAAGTTGTTAAATTAGATAAGGTCCGTTTTTCCGAAGGTTTATTGAACAATATATATATATATATATATATATATATATATATATATATATATATATATATACATATAATTTTTATGTAAAGAATCTTATTCCGAATTTTCGTTTATCCGAAAATGAAAGAAGGTTCATTTATCGGAACGTGTAAAAAAAAGTGCTAACGAACCTCCGCGAGATTACCAAAGATGTAACGAGCCTTTTCGTTTTCGGAATTAGGAGCCTTCGGAAAACCATTTGCCGATGAAACAAAAACCCAGTTTTACTGCTTCAAAATAGTTAAGATGGGAATAAAAACAAGCAATGTAAAAATTTTAATCTGTATAGAATCAATGTTAAGTATTGTGTTATATACATATAATGTATATATATATATATATATATATATATATATATATATATATATATAGTTTGATCAAAATTGTTTACAATAAACCATCTACAGTTATGGATTATAAAGAAAAATAGTGATATCTCTTTAGATTTTAAGCTTTATTAGGAAATTTTTATATGGTAGGATGTTTTGTGATACAACTTTACTGACCTAGACATAACATCATGCATCAACAACCAACTCGAACATTTTTAAATCACTACTCCCAATGGTAAACAATACCTTTAACTGAAAATAAATGCATGACGCATTTGATCAAAGAGTCGTGCGACTCGATACTTGAAATTTAGAGAAGATGACACTGCTTTTAATCTCCGAGGTTGATAGTTATAGGCCCCCTGACATTTTAACCCACTCCCCTTTTTTATGCAAGTTAGTATCATAAAACGAACTGCGAAAAACTACGAGAAAGGAAAACAAAAGTTAGGCATGGGAATGCGCATATCTGTGTGTGTGTGCGTGCGTGTGTTTACAAACAAATATCATAGATGACAATCATATAGGGTATATATAGGACAACTTGACACATGGACTTTGTATTAAAAAAGAATGACGAAGCTTGAAACCATGGAAACGGCACTAACTCATTCTGAGGTAAATGATGCTCGGACTCGTCGGTTGTCAACCTTATCTTTCTTTTAAAGAAATAATTTTTTTTTTTTTAATTAACTAAAGGATGCATATAAGCAGGGAGGTGATCTCACCTCCCTGATGTAAGCAAGAAATATTGTATGTTGAGTGAAAAGCTCCGAACATTATCACATGCATAAGAGACAATCCTGTTCGATGACAACATCTGTTTCTTTTCCCGGTTTCATTGCATTTGTGATGCCAAAGGGTGCATCAGGAGGCTTTCTATATGGATAATGCGCAGGCACCGCGGACGGGGCGGGGGGGGGGGGGGGTGAGTTTTCAAAGGAGGTGAAGTTCCAGAGGTCCCGTCTATATCCAAGCCCGGGGGGGGGGGGGGAGGGGAGGGTACCATTGACCTTAACCTTGACACCCCCGAAAAACTTTCTGCCGTCCATGGTCCGTATAAATGCATGACACCCTGTTGCATAGTATTATTGAGATTATAATATAGATGTCACGCGTCTTTCGCGGCATTCCACACCACATCCCTTGATTATTTTATCGCATACTTGTATACTATGACACGTGCCTTCACAGAACAGATTAACATGTTCCGCTATCAGCAATTCCATTATTGTATATATCACTTTCAAGTCGCTTACAACGCTCTACACTTCTAATATGGCTAATAGTCTCTGTTGGTTTGATCTTGAATGTATCGATTGAGCTAGGCTTTTTGCTTTTAGTTGTCTTGTCTCTTTACTTCTATTTCTGTTCCTACCTTTCCCCTCTTCCACTTCTTTTTTTTTTTTCATCCCGCACACTTGTAGTTAAGTCTTCACCTATGTTTTCTCTTGTGAGGTGCCCACATTGTACAAGCATAGTCTTTTGAGTTGGTACCTCCACTTTTTGTTCGCAGAATATATAAATATGTTTGTATGAAAAATGCCTCATTTTGTAATGACTACTGATAAATGTTATTTTTTTTTGCTATCTATGTATCATTCCTTCAAACGCATGTCGAATTTATACTTTTTGTACATTCTGTTGAAAGAAGTGAAAATAAGCCTTTGAAATTGAAATTGAAAAATGTCTGTTGGTAATGCGTAATAGGTGTTTACAATGAAATATCTTACGTCTTTCAAGGCCCGAATTCACGAAGGTGGTACAAATGAAATCATGGTTTAAACCATGGACAAAAACCATGGAATGCCAAGTGTCGCATGGGATATTTCGCTACGAAATCAGTCATTTCGTCGATGAAATTATTATTTTGTAAAGAAATGACAACATTTTGTAACTAAATGAACATTTCGTCCACGAAATGATAATTTCGTTAACGAAACAGTCATTTTGTCGACGAAATGACCAATTTCGTAACGAAATATTCCGTTTGACACTTGGCGCTCCATGATTTTTGTCCATGGTTTAGACCATGGTTTCGGTTGTACCACCTTCGTGAATTCGGGCGTGTTTAAAAAAAAAAGCAAACCTAATTACACCGCGCGCTTTCTACAGAGAGGGTATAGGAAATACATACAGATACATGCATGTGTAAGCTATATCTACTGGATGCTTAAGACGATGGATATGGCATGTATATCCAAGCTATGTGTTTAATGTACTATATACATGCATTTAGTGAATAAATCATATCATATCAAATCAAATCAAATCAAATCAAATCACATCAAATCAATAGAGGGGATGTATAATAGGAGAGAGAACAAGGAGAGGGAGACAGAAGGTCATTTACGCTTGACCTTGAAATAGGAGAAATTTTATTGGCATTCTTTTTTTCAGATATGAAATGTTATCAAGGTTTGCTTCTCTGAAGCTCTTTTTTGGGGTGCTGTTCGTTATTCCGAAGGTTCGATATTCCGAAGGTTCGTTATTCCGAAGGTTCGTTAATCCGAAAATGAAAAAAGGTTCGTTAATCCGAACATTAATGTGGCGTTATTCCGAAGGTTCGTTATTCCGAAGATTTGTTCATCCGAAAATTAAATTCAGAAAAACGAACCTTTAGAATAAGGAATCTTCGGACTGAAGAGCCTTCGGAATAACGAACCTTCGGAATAACGAGTTGTAACCTTTTTTTTTAACCACTCCAGGGCCCCATTTTATAAAAAAGTGATTATGATGGCAACTCTTGCTGGAATGACAATTGTCATGGTAACGACAAGAATCCAGCTTCCTGATTGGCTGATGCTATGGGAAGTTGCCATTCCATCAAGAGTTGTCATCCTAACCTTTTATGAAATAGGTCCCAGATCTAAGACGGGCTGTCTTAAGAAAAAAAAATGCATTCTAACGAACGTTATCTCTTCATTTCTTTGCGCTCTGGAGCAAAATGCGAGCGGATTATCATTGTAGGACTACATCGAGTTCCGAAAGCAGCAGACGGGAGATTTCCGCGCTCGCGCAACCTTCATGTGAGTTGATTTGAGCACTAAAAACGAAGTGATTAGGCCTATATTTAACACAGTTACATTAGGGAAATCGCTAATATACACATCAGCGCCGTCAATAACCTTAGCTCGAAGCAACGGACGAAGCAAAATGAAGTATCAGGGCACAAAGAACAACATCTGAAGAACACCATTTGCGTCGCCACGAATTCAAACCTCAGCCGGTGTTTGATTAATAATGCACCATCATAACTGAGTTCTGGTCGGTTCAAACTCTCTCCGCTGAAAAGGAAGAGTAATCAATTCCTTATAAAACTATAGCAGACGACGCAGTTATGCGAGTTGTGGAGGCGAGAGGAGGAGTGGATTGAGGCACCCACTCTGTGTAAATGAAAATGCGAGTTGATGTGTAGTCTGCTGAATCGGCTGATGTCTTGTGTCTGCAGGAGTTGGGAATGGCCGAGAAGCTGTTTGATCTAGACGCTGCCCACATAGCTGTGAGGTGAGATTAGCCCAATAATTTATCATCTTTACATTTGCAGTGATTGCCAGAATGCGTGCATGCAGAAAATGTTACTGAAATGAGAGGAGGTTTTAGTGGTTTTAAATTTGACGACCATCCTACATGCGTACTCGGTGCTCTTAATGGATACCGCACGCTGCAAGCCTACATGCAAGACATGTAAGGCGCCGCATCCACCCGTGCTGTGAAATGTGAGACCCCTCGCAGTTTGTGTGTATTCGCGACAGTGGTCGATTATTATCGTTGATGCCGAATTGTCAATTCGTATACTACTCCCCGTGCATTCCGATACATTTATTTCCTGCGAGATTCGAGGCTCTCTACTACATTTGATTATTATGCCATTCGGATTGGCTTTGAACGATCTACTAAAGTAATGCATTTGGCGAAAGCTGAGAAAGTGTTGTTAGTTGAATAAGACTTTGACAGACATTATCTGCTCGGACGTGATTAAGTGCGATGAGAACATTATTTTCTCTTTATGCCACAGGTTTAGGGGCCTACATTTCCTTCTCTTTCAAATTCATCCCAATGATATCAATGATGTTGACAACATAACTGCCTATAACCAGTGAGGAAGAGCAGCAGCATAAAGCTCAAAATTTATTTCACACACGAGCCATCTACATCTACGTATTATGACGTGTAGACCTGTTGTATTCCCCGGGTCACACAGTTGCGGTATAAACGAAACTCAGTTTGTGATTGTAAATATTTCTATTCATTGCGTTTGACAATTTCATTCATTTGTTGGTATGTGATATGAGAATAACAATGACAAAAAGCTGTTGCGACAACATTAATGAGACAGATATACATGATTGTATTGATGCCGTACACAATTAAGTAGCTGTAAACATGGTATACATAAAGCTTGAGCAAGAGCGAATTCAATCTGACCGTGCGCTTTGAAATTCCTGCGAGACCACGATAAGCTATCAGGTTTCAAGCACTCAAAAGCCTTATGAAGGACATCACGTTTGACGGAGATTTATGACAGCTATCCCGGTAGGTCCATTATTTTACTATTTCTATGTATTTCATAGCTTGTCTGATGAGCCAGATCCATAGTCAATGTTAAAAGGCCCATTGAACAAAATTTTAGTCAAAATTTGTCGAGTATAAGTGCCAGTGGGATTTATATGATGTGGTGTTACCAAGGATATATATATATATATATATATATATATATATATATATATATATATATATATATATTCCAGTTGCCATTGAAGTGAACGCCATCATAACAAAAAAACAAAAACAAAAAACAAAAACAAAAAAAAAAACACCTCGACGGAAGAATTTCATGAATTTGAATAAACCCGCTGCATGCTATATGGATTACAAGTTACAACCAACACTTGCTGTCGGGCGGAAGCTCGGTGGTCTAGTGGAGATGACGCCTGTCCGGAGATCAGGAGGTCGTCGGTTCGAATCCTGCGAGTACGTATTATACGCCCATGATTTTTTATCATGGCCACTACTAAAACACTGATCAATGTTCAGTGTTTATTTACGTCGATGTAGGTCAATTTGTCAATCAGCTAATAAAAAAAGAAGATATGATCTAAAATCAACACACACTCACACAAAAACACACAAACACACACGCCCACATACAAACACAACATTTAACAATGAAGACGAAGCATGCGTGGTTGACACGCTGCCTCTCTTGGTCCCCCTATTGTCTTCGAGCATGTAGGTATTTATAATAGGTGTCTCATGTAGACATGATGGAATAAAGCGTTATTATACATTCATTTGTAGGAAGTATAATAAATATTCAATTTGCGCCTTTATCAATGGATTAATGTTTTTCCGTGTGTGTTTGATGTGTATGTGTGCTATTCATTGTGTTTTATGGCAAGTCATTTTATACTGTATCGGTTAATCAAATTATGTTTCGTAACTCTGGATACCTGCGGGGATTATCAAGAGCGATGGAGTGACTAACAAAGGCCTCGGAAGGACATCCATGCAAAATGTTTTATATGGCATCCTTCAATCCTTTCTGGTGATAGCAACAACAGTTCTGCTCAAAGCTGATTTGTTGTTGTCTTTCTGCTGCCATGGCGACCACGATCATCGCAGGTTGCAATATTGTTTCAGTATACTTTAGTTTTTGTTTGTTTTTGCTTGAATATCTTGAATTTGAAGATACCGCGCGAAGCTTGTGTAAAGTATATACACTATAAGCGTCAGTAACTCAGACTAGGAAGAAACAATGTTCTCTAAATTTGAGTATGTTTCGGGAAAAAAGAAAAGAAAATACATCATATAGAATATATCGCAACTTAGTGGGTAAACAGTACAGAGGGTGTGTGTTGCTGTGAGGTGTGTATTGTGCTGTGAAGTATAACCGTGTATAATATAGTCGAAAATATTATTTGGCGAAGAGCGTTTGAATGGTCCTTCAGGGGGACGTTTCACCAAGCCTTTTGTAAAATATGTTTTTTTTTTCTTTCTTTCTTTCTTTTTTGCCAAACTGTTGTATGGTAATGAAATCCTTGCATTTGATTTGCTGTGGACAAATTTGTCAGGGAAAGCATTATTATTTGCGAAAGCCCCGGCGATTGATGATTAATGCCACCCAGTTCATAATATGGTACCACCCTTTTTTACGCCTCTGACCTGTAGTGGAAGTTGGGTAATATGCTCGAGATCTGTACTTTCCATCTCTGTGTCAGAGCGTTGATGTGGATTTCAGCGTCAAATAACAACAACATTAAAGAGGTACACATGCCAAGTCGTTCTACGCACGGACGCGCACATACACCCATCGAAGCAGTGATAAGCCCCAAATTGCTGTATGTGTGCACGTACACAAACACACACATCAAGGACTGACAACCCAGGGACGTGGGAGCAGGGAGAAGCCACCTTCTGGCGCCATGGGAGATAGAAACCTATACATTAGAAAACACACACACCGACATAAACATGGATACTGTACATGTGTACTCAACGGATATGATGTCTTGAAGAAGTGTCACATGCCAAGTGCTGGCGGCTCAGTCCCAACAACTGTTAGTCATCAGGTCAAGCACTTAAATGAGTAGATAGATATCCATGCGGTGTCATTATCTATAGCTGCAACAGATATACAAACGCAACAAGTCAATAATAACCATTTTGTCTGCAGTGGTGAAGATTTTGAAATTTTTACCTCAAGCCACACTGGATATGTAATTCCTCATTCATTGCTATAGTTATAAGATAATGAATTATATATATATATATATAGTTTTCACTATGTGATATATTAGTAGCATATATATATGTCAATAATAATGTCACATGTGATAGAGGAATGCATTAAATGCCAATTGCCTTGATTTATTATATATCATGTATATATATATATATATATATATATATATATATATATAGAGAGAGAGAGAGAGAGAGAGAGAGAGAGAAAACGTGCTAAGTGACTATAATGAAAAAAAAAATGAGTTGTGTGCTCCCTTTGTTCAAAATGCATGACAAAATGCATGTCAAACTCTACATCTTCTTTGTACATTCTGCTGGAAATAAACAAGTGAAAATAAACTTTGAATTGAATTGAAAAGTTTTTATATCAATTTCAATTTCAATTTGTTTCTGCGACTTTTTTCAAGAACACAATGGACAAACAAAAATACGACAGTAACAAATTTTGGTATAATCGAATTGGAATTTTCTGGAGCAAATCAAATCTTACAAATAAATCCAATATAATGAATAAGTAAGATACAAATACAATAACTATAGATTGTTGTATTTACTTTTCCATGTTTCCACATTGCAGATACCGTCACATTATTTACATACTTAATGATGTTTGATGAAGTGACAGTTCTTTCCTTGTGACAAAGTGACCGGAAAGAAAAACAATTCTCAAGGATTTACAAAAGGGGGAAAGATGCAAGTGCCGGATAAGGGGGGGGGGGGGGGGAGACATGAATAGTCTGATCTCATTACCTATACAGAAAGAATACTTATATGCTTAAAGGGGTAATTAATTTACACAACTTTACATTTCTGTTTATCAATATACCTCATTATATGTCAATAAGTTTTCTTACAAATGAAAATATGATTAGTCATCTAAAAACACTTATCTATGGTAAGTAACTTTGACTTTCTTTTAAAAAAGTTATGGTAGGAATGGGAATTGCTTCAGGTGATTTCGAAGAGCATTCCATAATATGTAGATCCATGGTATCTTAAAGATTTGTAAGTCAGCAGGTTTATCTTATTAGATATATCTTATTATCTATATTATTATTTAAATAGATTTTCATTGCAGGGACAGGTTAAATATGAATGGATACTTTTATTTTATGAAAAATAGTAAGAGTTTGAGGTACAAGAGTTTTTGTGTACTTTAACATAGAGGCTGCTGTTTTAAAAGCGTTGATATCATCTATGTGAGAAAATATTTTTTGAATCAAACTGATTATTCTTGCTGTGTGAAATGTGTTGATTTGAGCTTTATAACAACATCTGTATCAATAATGACCGACATACACAACTAACATAAACTCAATTTATCTTTCAATAATCGTTGAAAATAGTGATATGAGATATTGTATTTGTAATATTTGTTTTTGTTTGGTATTATAGGTTGATCTCATTGTGCATTAAGATGAATAAGATTGACCTTTTGTTGTTCAATGCATTTTTTTTTTCATTGCTACATTGTATTTTGTGAGAAATTTTAATGCATTCATGGCCCTTTGTTAACAATGTCTGTAATTCAGTTTACGGGCTGCGATTAGATATTGATGAATAAAACACCTTTTCAATCAAATTTGAGAATTTTCCATTGGTGAAATAAAGGGTCGGTATGTGTCATAAAAGTGGAATTTGTACATTTATTCTTACAGCCTCCTTTTGTAAAATAAAAACACTTTTCATTTTGGCTTTACCACAATTCCCACTTGTTATGAAGCTGCAAGAGAGTTTTTTTTTTTTGTTGTTTTAGGCAATTCCTATAGTTGATTGTGAAGATGTATTAGCTGTAATTCAAACTTAGATGATTATCAATTACTACTCAAAAATAGATATAATCATTTTTAACTTATGGTAAAACATAAGTCTTTATTGCATAATCAATTTGCTGATTGACATTGGAGTGTGCAGTTTGAAAATGCATGAAAGCAATCTCTAGTATGCACGCATTATATCGCATAGTTTAGAGTGTTGGCTTTAATTACTGTTCACAAGCATTACAGCACACACTAATAATTATGATCATAATGCTCTATGATGTATAGTCTGATGTTAAATCTTCACTCAGCCACGCTGAAAACATATAACAAAAGTACCTTTTTGAACATATGACGTTTATAAGCATCAGGTAACAAGAAATGCAGTTCATATATCATCGCAGAGAGAGCAGGTCAGCCTCCATTGACGAGATGTGATAACCCCCAGAGTGTCATGGTGACTGATTTTGAAAGGGACAAAAAAGCGACGCACCTAATTAATGGCAGCGTTAAAGCCCACCTGCTCTCCACCCATCAGCGGACGCAGAGAAGCAAAAGTAATGCATCAATGCGAATGTTTATCGCAACGTCTATAGGCGAAAGACTATAATGCTCTATAGTCAGAGCTCGTCCGATGCAGAGGATATCAATTGGAATTGACGGTACTAATTAATCAACGTCAGTCATGGATAGAAGCCAAAGCATGATAATGACCTAACTTGGTGATTACTAAAATTAATTGATTAAAAATCTGAGAGCGATTTCAATGACAACGCAATGTCAAGATTACACTACTTCGATGTCTGCGCAACAATGAATAACAAAAATGACAACACTATTCAATAATCAACAAGTTTTACTTTCTAAAATATGATGCTGTGAAGGTTATTAGATATCTACGAACACCCACACACACATACACACAAACGAACACACATACACAAGCACACACAGATACACATGGATATACAGCTAGATATAGATACTGTATACACGTACATACTAAGTAGACAGATATAGAGATTCATAGCTATAAATTCATTGTCAACTGACTCATACATGCATAAGTGTTTTTCTCCTCTATTTGCATTCATTCTTATCATTTTAGTGTTTTGCTTTACTCTGATATGATATAATGAATACCTGCTTAAGATAAATACTGTTTTTTTTTTTTTTAAATGTTGGGTGTTCTTTTTTTTTTTAATGCTGCGATATGGATATCTTCTAACCTGATAAATGTTATAGGCACATACACCAAACAGATATGGATAAAGAGCAGCGGAACGATATCGTGATTGCTAAACCTGCTCATTTCCATGTACAGTAATCGTGAAATCACACATGGTTCCATATAGATCTTTGATAAACACCTTATATAGTGCTCCAACAATGCAGTGTTGTTTTGTTGAGTTTTGTTTCTTCATTTATTGTAACTTTCATTTAGTTTCTCACCTATATCTGGATGATTAGTCATTCTTTACAAGGTTAATGGATATGAATTACAATACGTATGGTCACTGCAGTGTTCAAGACCGGTTATACAGTACTTTTCCTGAAAATGTTCCCGTTAATTGCCGAGCTACGAACAAAGCAGTTTATACACCTATACGTCACTGTCTCCTCCTTTTTGGTTCTTATTCAACAATTTGATGTAAAGTACTTTCAGGTAAAGTACTTTACTTGAACTGCATGTGATCACTAAAGCTTACAGGATACAGCCTTTTTCTGCAGTTGCTCCCCGTAGACTGTACCTTTAAATTATTTTTCTTTATTTTGGATATACACACATTTATGTGCAGTTTGTATTAATATTGTCAATGTTTTGTATTTAAATCAATTCTTCTTCAAAAATCATATGATTTGTGAGAAAGAAAAACGTATTGTATATCACGTTTGTCATGATTTTGAAGAAATCAATAAATATCAAATATCAAATAAAGAGCCATCGAGGTTTTTGATCACGTTTTCATATCTACTGCTTAACCGATTAGTATTGATTCGTGTTGATTTGCCTATAGTACGATTTGACGATGTGTGGGCTGCCGTATGTACGATGATGATGATTACATGTAAATATCTCGACAGAAAGGTTGTGGATGTACTGTCGGCTTTCACTTTGTAGAGCCAATATCAAGATTACTCCAGTAATCCAATAATAAAGACAAGGGCTTATAAGAAACTGAATGGAAGTTGACAATAATTACTGTTGTTAAACTCGTAGACTTTTATATTGTCTGTGTATTCGCAAAGAAAAAAAAAGAGACAAAATTTACCATAATTATAAACTATATTGTGTGCATAATTATTATGTACATCATTCTAGGCTCTGTGTGTGCACATCTGTACACGGACATGTATTTACAATTAACTTTGCATTTATCAAATCAATCGACATACTGAAGTCATGCAGGGTTTGCTGAGGAACAGACACATATGACTGCTAAACGATAGGTCTAACTTTTATATGAAGTACACAGATCAGTGATAAATTTGAGCATGTTGAGCACTGAGAGCACATGAGCGTAATACAAAATGTTGCTTCAGGCGATGTGCATTCGTTGTAGGTCCATGATTTTAGGGAGGAAACATAAGAATAAAATACATGACAGACATGTTAAAATGGCCTTGTGGGATTATGCAGTTCTCTTTCAATTCATGATCACACCACACACAAAACAACACAAAATGCGAAGAGCAGTATATATCCCCTTTAAGCGAACGATTGGCACGATTGAACTGCAGCCATACTGTCGATAAAACCCTCTGTGTTGGCCCCCAATAATCGACTCGCGTTCTTCAAGCGATACTTGAATAATTCATGCCCCGATCTGTGTTCGCGGGAGAAACCATGTTGATAGTCTAAGATTCCTGCCTTTTTTGGGAGGGGGGGGGGGGGGGGGAGGGGAGGGAAC
Source organism: Diadema setosum (assembly GCA_033980235.1). NCBI lineage: Eukaryota > Metazoa > Echinodermata > Echinoidea > Diadematoida > Diadematidae > Diadema > Diadema setosum. Next base: position 13,858,314 of record CM067069.1, on the reverse strand, counting down.
TATCTCTATAGCATCGTTATTTTTGTCGTCTTGAAAAACAGATGCCATTTACACCCTGCCATTAAGATCTAGCATTAATTGATCTGTTTACAACGGCCATTAGATATCATCAGGTGTCTTAAACTCATCAGAAGATAAGAACTTCCTCAAAGTATTCCCTTTCTAGAGTGTATTAGTGATAATGTAACATTCATGATTGCTTCCGTTTCCAGTACAAGGACTAGTGATTTATTTGATTCGCCATCGTGTTTTACATCATTATCATATACGGTGTTTACTAACTTCCAACCCTTTCTACCTCCCTCACTGTGAGTATGATGTGTGGAATTTGTAAGGTCCCAAATCCATCTAGTAATGCTCAAAGCGCAAGTTGTACAAAACATGAATTGCCTGCACAAAAGAAAAGGACAAATTGAAACAGTATGGAGGTATGCAATCATCATCATATAAGATATGGTACCGGGTAATCAATAATATTTATGGTATAGGCCAAGATAAAAAAAAAAATATTTCCTACAAGGTTATTTTTTGAATACTTCATCAGAATTTCTCATTCTAAATCAATTTCTCTGTCATTCTGTCTCATCATCATCTTCTTCTTCTGAGAAATCTTTGTTTTTCTGGTAGTATAAATCTCTCGAAGCCCAATAAACAATCTGTGCATGAACAAGGCATCTCTCGTGCGCTCTTCGTTTTCTTCTGTGAGATGGCGTGAGCATCAGAAAGGACAGTTCAAACAGTCTTTTTACCATTTGATGTTTTGGAAGGCTAACCAGGCGTGGCGCCTGTGAACCAAGCCTGCCCCCTCTCCCTCTCTCTTGCTATCTCTTTTTCTCTCACACATGCGCACACACAGACACACACACACACACACACACACGCCCACACAAAAGCAAGATGGTGGCCTCTTGGGGACATCATCAGCACTTAAAGAGGTTATACCATCTCAGTGGGCAGCTTCAAGGGCGAGTGTATCATGTCTGTAGCCAACGATAGCCCTGCAGATAGGGTCATTTTGTGAGGTTCCTCTCACAGAGAAATAGTATGACCTGTAGACACACACACACACACACACACACATACACACACGCACACGCACACACACACACACACACACACCAACACACACACACACACTATACTAAACATCAATGTTTCCAATGGTTTCTCAATATTATAGTCATCTCTGATTGATCACATTAACCATGTTAACCCATCCTGTATAGGCTTTCACATCGTTGATGTGGATGGAGGCCGAGCACCATATAGGCGGCGATGGGGAGGGGAGGGGAGGGACGTTCCCTCTATTTTTCTATTTTATTTGCATTTCTGTCACCCGTCTTGAATCTCATTGAAATCTAGCAGAAAAGATAGTTGCAGCAGAATGATGGCAACCATTATATCAGACATATTTTAAAACTCTTCCTTTTATCTGCTTATTGAATATGTTTTAGCCTTGTTATGAATTGGACTATTCGATGAGTGATAATAAAAAAAAAATCGAACAAACTACAAATTACGTAAGAAAAAGAGTAAATTTCAAAGCTACCACTTCATGATGTGACAGTTCAAAGCTGCTTTAGCCTACATGCCTTGATCCGCCTGCAGTTTAAAAGCATGAGAAGAGGCTGCTTCCCAGTGGGCTGAGCAACAAATGAATTGCTCTAGCTCAGAAATTGATACAACGTCTGGGAAAGGAAATGCTAAAAATGAACAGCTGATGTCCGCTTATTCGTTTGAAACCAGGTGGGGAATCCTTATTCTCCACGCTAATAGTCCGTTCTGCCCCCCCCCCCCTCCCCCCTCCATCATGTAACATCAGCGAATATGTACATGGGATACAGAACAAGGTAGGTTTGAGGAAAATTCCAAAAAACAAAATCGTTCAAAAGTTTTGAACGCTTAAATCAATGTGCCGTTGTTCTCTAGAACGAAGCTTTGAACAGGTCACGTTCGTGATGTTACAAGTTGAATTATAAGAGAGCAGTTGAAAAAAAAAAAGAACGAGAATTTCTCTTAATTTGTATATATACTTTTCATGCAAGCATGATCCCACTTCACTGTTCACTTCACTTCACATTTCCCCCTTTTTTGTTCTTTTTTTTCTTCTTCTTCCTTTTTTCCTCTTCCTAAGTTAATTTCATGTCAGTTGACATTGGTTTCTTTGACTTTGTGTACGTATTTTTTGAGGGTCCCATACCCTACATGCTTTGCTTTTTAAGTGGGACCCTCCATTTCCATTCTAATCTTTGTATTAGGTATATACCTTAGAAACGAAATTCCGTTGTTACTCGTGACCACTTGTACGTTTTCTTTGAAATTGTTATAAATTTGTTCTGTAAACGTATTGTATATATTTTTTCTGTTTATTCAATGGAAATGGAAATAAAATTGAAATTGAAATTGAAATTGAAATTGAACTGTAGCTATATTTGCAGTTCATGTTACCATTCTTACTTCACACCCATGAGCAGATAACAAGGTTAGCCATGATTAGTAAGCCCTGTGACAGCAGCTGTAATTGACCTGGTGTTGATTTCACGGTGTGTTCTGTATAGGCTTGCACTTTGGTCTTGAATAATATCGTGTGTTGATGGTGGTCCTGTATAGGTAAGCATATAGGGAATTGTTTCCAAAATATATTCAGATACTTAGTAGACGAGTGGGGTCTACGTATTAGATTTATTACAATATTACTATAATGATATGAGATAGTATTGTTTATCTATATATGAAGAGTTTGTTTGCAAAAACCGATAAGTCCATTTTTGAAGATTTTGAAGTACGGTCTCTGACATAAAGTACAAAATAATACCTTTTAAATGATACATTGGTCACTACATAAAGGTATATTTTTGAAGTTATGGTCAAAAGAAGCAAAAATTTTCTTATTATTCTCTTTATTTTTCTTGACCTTTAATCGCAAATATCTCCATTTGACAAATATGGACTTATCGGTTTTTGCAAACAAACTCTTCATATATTTATGCGTTTCCTTTTGATTATGTGTGAATTATTTAATTAATCAATAGAATTGATTACTATTATCAATAAATATACTAATTAGCCACTTTGCTGATCTATTTGTTTATTTCTTCATTTATGTATGAATCTATATATCTATCTGTCTATTCATTCATTCCCTCTTCCCATGCACCATACAAAGAGGGCCCTGGCCAGTATCACAATGTTGGTACAATTTCCCAGCGGAGTATTGTCAGGTAGCTGCATGCAGCTGGGTCTTGCATGAGGGACATTGTGGGCAAAACACCGGTTGACCTATTTATGGGATGAAACATAGCATGCACAATATACAATAGTAGTAGTAGTAGTAGTAGTAGTAGTAGTAGTAGTAGTAGTAGTAGTAGTAGTAGTAGTATAGTAGAAGTAGTAGTAGTAATAATAATAATAACAATAATGATAATAATAATAATGATGATGATAATAATAATAATAATGATAATAATGATCATATGGCCTCCTCAGTGTTGCCACTGCTCTTTATAACGGAGGGCCCTGTCATTAATTTATTACCCGAGCATTTATGGCGGGTACACTGCCTTATTTATTACACCTGGGTCGAGAGTGACATAGGCCCCTACTATAGGTATAATAGGTTTTCTTGCTCATTGATATTATCCACGTGATACATTTTATGTCAGTATATAGGCACGAACATGTCCCCCGTAACGATCATGAATGATTATGATCAGGTTTACAGGCGAAATGCTAAAGCAGATGCAAATCAAACATTGTTATTACTGTATACTTATTATTATTATGTTATTATTGTTATTATTATCATTATAATCCTATTTTTCTACGTTATTTTGGATATATTTTCCTTCATGAATATGTTTCGATCAATTTTCACTTCTCAATGCATTTCCCGTATACCAACCAACAACTACCGTTTTACTCTGTGTCTCATTCGTTTCTGCTCGCTATTACAAAAAAGCCACATGTTTGTACATGTATCCAACAAAATGCAAGTAGTCTTGATTTATAAGCTATTTGATAACGCCTTATGGTATAGTCTGGCATTTGAAATTCTCCAATTTAATATTGTTTTTAGGACAAGCTTCATATCCTTACTCATTCATGCAACGTCTAGAAAATTCCATGAACCTGCTGTTCCAGTTACTTGTTACGTAACGTTGATACTCGATCAACTCACGCCTAGATACGACTGTCTAGGACCTCACTTTGTCATAGTGAAACAAACTGTCTATAGAGGTTCCACGTTATTTGGTTCTTTCTTGAAATTTTCCACTACCTGTAGACCAACCAACTCAGCCCTTGAAATTATATACCTGTCCTTAGTGCGTATTTATACAATTTGCAATGCACACCTGTCACTATCACCCCTTCGAATGTTATCCCACGTAAACGCCTGCACTTCTGTCATTGCTTATCATTGGAATGTTGTTTTTGAAAATTGTCTCAAAGTGACAGATGGAAATCGAATCTACGAACATGCATTCCTGGTAAACAACCCATCATGTAACTTGTGTTTGTTTGCCACCAAATATGGCTGAAGAAATTAATGCAAATGTATTTCCTGTTATGAACAACGAAGTATGTGATTATCAGTCACCTGTACCAAACTCTCCCTTAACGTGTTCTGATTGTGAAGAAGGCGACAGCACCGATTTTATCACATCTTTAAATGCAGAAACCCAGGAATTAAATCTGGATTTTGATTTAAATGATATTTCACTGAAAAATGTATCTTCTAATTATCTTTTGGAAAATGATATAGTTACATTGTCTCATTCTAACCCGAAAGATCTCTTTGTTTCGCATATCAACATCAGAAGTTTGAATAAAAATTTTGATCAATTTCTTTCATTTGTTAACGAGTTACAATTTAGTCACATGATCATTGGCCTCAGTGAAACTTGGCTAAAAGAAACGTCGCCTTCTTCTCAATACTCCATCAATCGTTTTAAATTGCTTACCAATAACAGAACCGGGAAAAGAGGTGGCGGAGTAGGATTTTATGTTTCACAAACTCTGAATTGTCAATTGTTACATGAATACAGCATTACCTCAGAATGTATAGAGTGTATTTTTGTGGAGATTATAACTCCGAACAAAGGTAACATCATACTGGGGGAAATTTATAGACCACCGCATTCTAACCCTACTGAGTTTATTGGGTTGCTTCATGATCTCCTCTCTGATAAATATTTTGATAACAAGACATGCATTATCATGGGAGACTTTAATATAAATCTCCTTAATTATAATGATACTACAGTCTGTCAAGATTTCCTCAACCTTATGTTGTCCAAATCCTTCATTCCTTTTATAAGAAAACCTACTCGAATTTCCGATGTCACTTCAACTCTTATCGATAATATATTTGTTAATAATTTATCTCTTGATGTCACATCTGGCATTGTAGTCTCTGACATTTCTGATCACTTCCCGATTTATACCCTTGTACCTCAGTTTACAGCAAGAAAAACTCCAACATCTAACCATGGTATTCGTGACATGTCTGAACGCAATCTAAATAGGCTCAGGGAGGGATTTGGGTCCGTTGACTGGTCTCCTGTCTACAACGCAGGAAATGTAAACTCATCCTTTGAGGTTTTTATGAAAATTTTGATAGAAACTTGTGATAATCATATACCTTTGTTAAAACGATCTAAATCTAATTATAAAAGAATACCAAGACAGCCTTGGATTACGAAATCTCTTCTTAGGTCTATTAATAAGAAAAACAGATTATTTTGTAGATACCGTAAATCCCCAAATGTTTCAACTAAATCTCGTTATGTTTGTTATCGTAATACCCTGACTTCTACGTTACGCTTAGCTAAGCAACAGTATTTTTACCGACAGTTCGATAGATGCAAATCTGATATACAGAGTACATGGAAGGTGATTAACACAGCTTTAAAATCCAGCACTAAGGCGAATTCTCCAAATTGTATTCTGAAAGAGGGTCGCCTGATAGACAATCCAGAGGAGATGGCAGATGCATTCAATGACTTCTTCGTTAACCTTGGGCCAGATCTTGCCAAGAAAATACCTCGCTCCGGGACACCTTTTCATTCGTTTCTAAGGGATAGGAATGCACACACTTTGTTTTTTGTTCCCATTGTTGAGGAAGAAATTAAAGAAATTGTTCGCAAACTAAATAACAAGAAAAGTACAGGTGATGACGGAATTTCAGTTTTTCTGTTAAAAAACATAATAACTGAAATAATTACTCCCCTTACTTATATTTTTAATCAATCTTTATCGACTGGAAAGGTCCCCGAAAAGATGAAAATTGCTAGAGTCGTTCCCATATTCAAAAAGGGTGCTGAAGAATCGGTGAGCAATTATCGTCCAATATCTCTTTTAACTTCAATTTCAAAAATCTTAGAAAAGCTTGTTCACAAACGAACTCTTAGATTCCTTATCAACTGCAATATTCTTTCGAATTTTCAGTTTGGTTTCAGAAAACAGCATAGCACAACCCACGCTTTGTTAGCTTTCATTGATAAAGTAGCACATGCTTTAGACGACGCTTCCCATACTATAGGTGTTTTTCTCGACTTCTCGAAAGCGTTTGATACGATAGACCATGATATTTTGCTTTATAAGTTAAGCCATTACGGCATTCGTGGGACAGCTCAAGATTGGTTTAAAGACTACCTTACTAATAGAAAGCAATATGTTTATGTAAATGGATATGAGTCTCTTTTGAAAACAACTTCTTGTGGTGTCCCTCAGGGTTCCCTACTTGGCCCGTTATTATTTATCCTGTACATAAACGACCTCCAAAATTCGTCCCAGATTCTTTCTTTCATATGCTTTGCTGACGACACAAATTTATTTCTTTCACATCGTAACTCAAACACGCTTATACATATGTTAAACAATGAACTGAAACTTGTTCAGTCCTGGATCCACGCAAATAAGTTGTCACTAAATATTGATAAGACGCATTATATGCTTTTCAGCAATTCTCTGAACTCTGTTTCTGATTATGTTAAGATCAATGGTATCAATTTAAACCAGGTAGATAGTATCAAGTTTCTGGGACTTTACATTGATAGTGATCTATCCTGGAAAACCCATATTAACTATTTAAGTAACATTTTGTCCAGAAACATTGGAATTTTAAACAAGCTGAAATACAATTTCCCCATACATATATTACAAATTATATATTCAACAATGATTTCCCCTTACCTCAACTATGGAATTCTAGCATGGGGTAATTCGTCCAAATTTTTGCTTGATTCGCTATTCCTTCTTCAAAAACGCGCCATCAGAATTATCAATAACGCCGGATATTTATCTCATACAAATGAATTTTTTCACAAGAATAAAATTCTGAAACTGATTGATTTGTTTGATTACAATCTAGGTATTTTCATGTATAAGTACTCAACGAATGATCTTCCTGATGTTTTTCTTCACATGTTCAAAAGAAACTACTCAGTTCACAATTATCCCACCCGCCAACGGGACGCTTATCACCTTCCACGTACTCGCACAATTTTCGCGATGAAAACAATTATGTATGTGGGACCGAAATACTGGAATGACCTCCCCCCTGAACTCAAAGGTTGTTTATCACTATCATCCTTCAAATGCAAATTAAGACAGTATTTATTGAATAATTACGCTACATCAGCTCATTGAAATTCTGTTTTGTGCTGTCCAGGACTAACCCGTTATACTGTACTCCAGGGTTGTTGTCATATTAAACCAGACTTTAAGAGCCCAGCTGTTTGCGCCCTTAAATTCTATCACTGTGTTGTTTATGTATATTTTTCCTTCTTTAAAGATAGTGGGACGAGGAAACAGCTGGTATTTCACATTCTCACTGCACTGCAACTGGTTGTTCGATGTCTTTTTTAATGGATTTGCAGGTGCATGTGTTCCCTTCTTAATACACGCAATGTACACATTTCTAATACTGTCTGAACGGTATCATTGTTATTATAACTATATTATTAAGTCATATTGTATTGCCAGAACGACAATGGTTCATCCGCCTTTATACAGCATGTGGCTTTTCCGATCCCTAACCTGCACTAGAGAAGAATTTGCTATATAACTGTATATTTGTTCTTTTTTATTTTGTTTTTCTCTTATGTTCCGGTCATTGTTGTACCCGTGCTCCCCTTCTCAATCTTTAACTCGTTTTTAACCGGGACCTACGCTCAACAAGCTCGCTTTTTAAGTAGGTTCCTTCATATTTCTTTAGCATTCATTCACAGATTCCAAACTGAACAGATCGACCACTATTATGTTTTACATATTTGCAATATTCCATGTATGTCATGCATTTCATTTAATTTTGTTATATTTGATGTAATTTTTCATCGAGAAATATGAAAATAAATTGAAATTGAAATTGAAAATTATTATCATCATCATTATTATTATTATTATTATTATTATTATTACCATTATTATCGTTATCATCATTACTACTATTATTATTATCATTATTATCATTATGGAGCAAGGTCACATCGCAGAGGAGATAAATAAAGTCACACATATCGTTTCTCACTGTCACCTAGTTTTCTAGTTTTTGCTGGCTAAAAAGAAGGAATCAAGTCGCATTCATAATTTGACATAGCATGACAAAATTTCCTCATTCGCTGTACTACAGTATGTGTGTGGGGACCGATCAAGGTCATCACGGTCACCTCGTTAAGATTTTCCCCCGATTTTTTATATAGATAATTTATAAAAGTGCGTGTGTGTGTGTGTGTGTGTGTGTATTGAGGCTAAGCCCCTCCCCCTCCCCCTCCCCTCCCCCACCCCCTCCTCCGGTTCCGCGACCCTGTTCTAGGAAATTGACCGTTGATTTCATGGGCGGCGCCACGTTTTCAAAAGTGGAGGAGCACTTTAGACTTAAAAAACAAAGCTCTTTTTACAATGTATACCGAGCTCACACTGGGTTTCTATCTACAAGTATGTATACAGGGCCACTACTTACGCACTTCCGGGGTAAAAACAAAAGTGGGGCCCAAAGTGGTGACACCTAATTATGTATTCCTTTGTATGGTGCAATAAGGACCCTCCCCCCCCCCCCCCCATCCCCTCCCATCCCCATCCCCTCCCCCACCCCGCCCCCGTTCCGCCGACCTTGGAGATTAGATAGATACTCTGAGCCCTAATTGTTCTACAGTTGTAGTTCTGTCCAGCATGCAGCAGGATCTAATTCTCATGGTTTGACAGGTTGACCATCCGTGGTTTGACGTAACTACAGTAAACTTCCGGTTCGCGACTGCTGTTTTCTGAACCATAATGCATTGCGAACATTCCGATTTTTCACAGCCTTGGGTGGAAAATGAGAAGAATTCTCCCGTAATTATAATTGCTGGATGTCCTGGTATTAATGCAGATGCTTTGAAGGACTCTGTAAGATAGAACCATGCAAGCCGAAGATGCGAGATACTTGAAAAGGTGAGAAAGTGTCGGAAAATAGAGACACAGACGTAGGACTGTATCGGACTTCATGTTTATGTCGGCGATTCCCTGCCGCTCTGACAGCGCCAGCGGGCACTGACATCACGCCGCCCCGAAAGTTCGGGGGAATAGTTGTTCATCCTCCTGTACGTAGATCTGCGGCTCTATTGCCGACTCGCACTCACTCGTGCACTCGTACTCCCTAACGAGCAAGCTCACAACCCTCAATTACAAACATCTGTAGGTTAGATGTTTAACATGTTCTGCTAAGTGACAGTGGCTGTAAGCCTATGCTAACATTTATTAATATCAGTACTATTAATAAATGTTAGTGAAGTCACTGTAGAAATAAAGCCAATTAATAACGTGCTTGCATTTCTAAAACGCAATCTTCGCATAAAATCTTCTGATGTTAAAGCCACAGCTTACAAAACGTTGGTTCGACCAATTGTTGAGTATGCTTCTACAGTTTGGGATCCTTCCACCAAAAACCTAATCCACCAAGTGGAAATGGTCCAGAGAAGAGCTGCGCGATTCACTTTAAATCGCTACCATAACACCTCAAGTGTCACCAAAATGCTACAAGAACTTGATTGGACCACTCTGCTGGAACAGCGCAGAGAAGATGACAGGCTAATTATGATGTACAAAATACACAATAATCTTGCTCCTCTTTCAGCACAGGACTATATTATCAAACAGGCTACTCAGTTAACGAGAGCCTCGCAACCACACTCCTATAGGTATAGAGGTTCTAGTAAGGGTACTAGGTCTCGCGCAGGGACGTAATGATCGCGCATAGCGTAACTGCGTATAGCAAGCATTAATACGCGTAAGACTAAGCGCAAAATTTGCCGATACGCCCATGGAATAAACATACCTGACAACCGCTAAAAATGAGAAGGAAGCAGGTAAGAAATTTAGATTTCAAACAAATTTTTCACTAAATTTCCAATTTTTTGGAACAAATTTTTCACTAAATTTCCAATTTTTTACGTTATAATTTACCTACCTTAGCTTAAAATCTTTTATTTAAGGATGTTGTAGCCTAGACGTGTCGTCTCGCTTGTCTCGTTCGTATGATCGTAGCCGATAGAATTCGTAATTTGTTCGATCGATCGTTGATAATATTCTACGAAAGCCGAAGCACGCTACAGCCGCAGAGAGGGGCAGACACTTTCATGCATGAAACTACATAGGGCAGCTGCGCGATCTTTACATACCCCGAGAAGGTGAACGCATAAAAAAAAGTCCGACATACAAACGGCGACAGCGCACTACTCCGTCATCGTATCATCAGGAGATTCTGGGAGGTGATTTTCTGCATTTTCGTGATATTCATTGAGAAATTCAGGTACGATTATTGAATAACTTCTATTATAAGAGCATTTCAAATTTTCGTGCGCGATATCTAGACCCCTCAACCATACCATATTCGAGAACTGAATCGCATCACCATTCATTCTTCCCAAGAACTGTAAGGAACTGGAATTCCCTGTCGTCAGACATTGTTTCTGCGCCATCTGTGGGATCATTTCGAAACCGTCTAACAGTTGATCACAGTGGCTAGACTAGTTGTTTTCGTCAAATTTTCTATGTGCTTGTAAATATCTGTAAATAAATAGTATTATAATGTAAATAGCACCAGTCTGCAAGAATCTTCAGGCTATTGAAGGAGGCAGACTTAACCAGAAGAAGAAGAAGAAGACAGTATGAGACTATGTATCCCCGTCACGGGGCGCTGTAGACAGTGTAGTGTAACATACGTACATGTATTGTCCGTATGGGGTCGCTGCTGCGGTTAGAGACTATGTAGCCACCACGGGCACCACTGCCACTTACAAATAATTCTAACTAGTTAGCAGGTAACTTGGCAACAGAACCAATCCGATCGCAGTTGGCATGCATGTACCTGTGCAGCTGTGATAAGTCGTAAAGCTGCATGCAGTTACAACCAAATGGATACAGAAACAAAACTCCTAATTTTTCATGTATCGAATATTTGTCCACATCATCACAATGTGACCATACGTAGCCTACAAGATGTGTTCATTTTTTTTTCATTTGTTTTGACTTTGTCTTGTAATGTGATGGAAATGTTATGTTTGTTATTCATGCCCTCATGCGAAAGATTCAATTTTCTTTTCAGATTGAGTTGTCCACAGAGTCAGAGATGAATAGTTAATGATGTGAACTAAAGGCTAAAGCAGGGTTTCAATTACTGTAGCGACTACAGCAGCGACTGGGCTGTGTATAGTTAGGCTTCAATTAGCCCGACCAGACGCCAGGGTGGTTGTACTTCTGTACAGCAACAGGGCTGTGTGTAGATCTAGTTGGGTTTCAATGCATGGTAACACTGGCAGCTTGGATGATCAGAATGCTGACAGGATACGTTTGTAGACTGTTGTTTTTCTTCTGCATATATTAAAAGATGAGTTTGCCCCATCTATGTTCACTAGGTACACTGTTAATGACATTGTGTGAGGTTGCATTGTGAAAATCCGTCTCAAACGATTTTTGTGGTTTTTGCATGCATTTAACATTCTTTCACATCCTTGTCAGTTTATACAATGTTTTGAATATTACCAGGACGACAATAATGTACAGGGCTGAATAACTGTGATGTGAGTAATTTGTATGTTAACAAAAATTTCATTGATGTATTTATGCATTTATTTATTCATTCATTCATTCATTTTTCTGCTTGACATGCAGGAAGGTGAAGGGAGGCAGTATAGATGTGCATCCAACTGAGAAAGCCTTGGTGGTGAACTATGAGTTGGAGGCTACCATCCTGGGGGAGATGGGGGACCCCATGCTTGGGGAGAGGAAGGAGTGCCAGAAAATGTGAGTATTCCTTCATCACAGTACCAGAGTCTCCAACTCTCCTGCTTTTGATGGGATATCCCGCCGAAAGCCAATTTTCGCAAAATCTCCCATTCTTCCGCTTGAAATGATCTTTCTCCTGCCCAAGCACCTTTTTGTCCCCGCCGAACGAGTTCGAGCAGGGGACTATGAAACGGGCTCCGTACGTGTGTGTGTCTGTGTGTCCGTGTGTCCGTCCGTGCGTCCATGCGTCCGTGTGTGATCAAAATGTTAAAAATGCTACTCCTTCGCCATTTCTAACCCGATTTTGATTCTGTTTGCTTTATATGATAGCACTACATGGGAGCTTTGAAACTTCTATACAGAATTTCAGTTGTGACCTTTGACCTTGACCTTTGACCTATATTGTACATTTTGCTTCAAAATGCTACTCCTTCGCCATTTTTAACCCGATTTTGATTCCGTTTGCTTTATATGATGGCACTAGGTGAGGGCTTCAAAACTTCTACACAGAATTTTGACCTTTGACTTCTTTGACCTTTGACCTTGATTTTTGACCTATATTGTACATTGCCTACAAAATGCTACTCCTTCGCCATTTGTAACCCGATTTCGATTCCGTTTGCTTTATGTGATGGCACTAGGTGAGGGCTTCAAAACTTCTACACAGAATTTTGACCTTTGACTTCTTTGACCTTTGACCTTGATTTTTGACCTATATTGTACATTAGTGGAGATGACGCCTGTCCGGTGATCAGGAGGTCGTGGGTTCGAATCCTGCTCGAGTATGTACGCCCATGATTTTTTATCATGGCTACTACTAAAACACTGATCAATGCAGTGCCTATTTACGTCGATGTAGGGCAATTTGTCAATCAGTTGCAATGAAAAACATCTCGACGGAAGAACTTCATAAATTTGAATAACAAAAGCAGTACCCGCTGCATGCTATAAGGATTAGAACCAACACTTGCTGTCGGGCGAAAGCTCGGTGGTCTAGTGGAGATGACGCCTGTCCGGTGATCAGGAGGTCGTGGGTTCGAATCCTGCTCGAGTATGTACGCCCATGATTTTTTATCATGGCTACTACTAAAACACTGATCAATGCAGTGCCTATTTACGTCAATGTAGGGCAATTTGTCAATCAGTTGCAATGAAAAACATCTCGACGGAAGAACTTCATAAATTTGAATAACAAAAGCAGTACCCGCTGCATGCTATAAGGATTAGAACCAACACTTGCTGTCGGGCGAAAGCTCGGTGGTCTAGTGGAGATGACGCCTGTCCGGTGATCAGGAGGTCGTGGGTTCGAATCCTGCTCGAGTATGTACGCCCATGATTTTTTATCATGGCTACTACTAAAACACTGATCAATGCAGTGCCTATTTACGTCGATGTAGGGCAATTTGTCAATCAGTTGCAATATATTGTACATTGCCTACAAAATGCTACTCCTTCGCCATTTGTAACCCGATTTCGATTCCGTTTGCTTTATGTGATGGCACTAGGTGAGGGCTTCAAAACTTCTACACAGAATTTTGACCTTTGACTTCTTTGACCTTTGACCTTGATTTTTGACCTGTATTGTACATTTTGCTACCAAATGTTAGTACTCCTTCACCATTTCTAACCCGATTTCGATTCCGTTTGCTTTATGTGATGGCACTACTTGAGGGCTTCAAAACTTCTACACAGAATTTTGACCTTTGACTTCTTTGACCTTTGACCTTGATTTTTTTACCTATATTGTACATTGGCTACAAAATGCTACTCCTTCGTCATTTCTAACCCGATTTCGATTCTGTTTGCTTTATGTGATGGCACTAGGTGAGGGCTTCAAAACTTCTATATAGAATTTTGACCCTTGACTTCTTTCACCTTTGACCTTGATCTTTTTACCTATATTGTACATTTTGCTACTAAATGCTACTTCCGGTGGGGACATATTTTACGCACCGCGTAATTTCTCCTTTTCCTTGTTAAAACCTGGAATTAATATATTCGAAGGGATCGGAGAACCATAATGCGATTGGGCAGCACAATTCAATTTTATTTCCATGGTTTTTTTTTCTTGTCAACCGATCGGGCAAGAGAATTCATAGCAAAAGAAATGTGAGGACCTTTTTTTTTTTTTTGCTTGTCTGCTGATGAGGCACATTAACTGGTTGACATGATGTGACATAATTTCATGGCAATTTAGCATAATTTTAGGCCGCTTCAAGCACAGTCCCATGTTTCTCACTGGTCACACTGGTCTCCCGTTTGCTAGGGATTTCAGGGGGGAGAATCTCCAGATCAGAAGGTTCTTGGGGTTGGAGTCTCTGCAGTACTGGTTATTTGAATACATTTTTTAACATCAAGATGGGAATTTCGTCAACCCTGGGGAATTCCAGGGGCGGTGTTGTAAACACAATTCTGTAATCTGGTGAAGACTAACTGCTATGACTAAAAAAATAAAAATGTGAATATGAGATCATTCTGTTTTCAGAAGATAAAGTCAGGTGTTTAAATTTACATTGCCATTTCTGTTCAGTGATTTCTTAATTAGTTTGTACTCTTTTAAACAGTGTTTGATGGAGAGGGCACAGCAAGAATAAATTTTGTGACCCTCCAAAAATGCAAATTATGAAAAATTAGATTACGCAATATGCCATAAGAAGTATGGGGTAATGTCACTATAACTTCACGAATTTAGATACGCTGTGTGATGCACCCCTCTATGATATCTTCCTGTCTGATATTTGAATTTAGAATTCGATTGAGGAGTCTGAACTCAGCCACAGACATTGCAGCCCTTGCAAGGGAGGTGGTGGAGAAATGCAAACTGATCCACCCATCTAAGCTTCCTGAGGTGGAGCAGCTGCTCTACTACCTTCAGAACAGGAAGGAAACATCGCAAAAAGGTTGGTACTGTGAAACACTTTTTTTTTTTTACTTTTAGGCTATTGGGGCTACTGTTCACACATGCAGATCCCCATGTTAACGGAACAGATGCATCCTTGCACTGTAGTACATTCATGTGTTGGTAGGGGGTTCCCCTTTCTTTTGTTTCATGGTACAGTCTACATTTTTGTAATAAGATAACAGTAAATCCATATCAATTATTTTTTTTTTTAATTCTAAGTTTAACTGTTTTGTATATAATATCTAAAAACAAATCAAGCACACTGCAGTCTCCTATTGCAGCCCAGTACAGTATATGTGTCTTGCAGCTGTACTGTAATGATGTACCGTATTATCATTATTGTTACTGGTATTTCAAAATAAGATACCAGTACTCTTGTAGTCTGTAAAAACAGGTAACAGTACTGAGGATATGGTTCTTACATCATGCTGATGTTATCAGTAGAATGTGATTTAATTGTGTAGAACTTGTGCTTTTATCCTTTCACATTTGCACTTCCATCTGGCACTGAAACTGAAGAGGGAGTTACCTTATGGAGTGAGATTTAGTAAAAGATTTGAATAAAAGAGATTGTGATGAATAAGACTAAAGCTGATAATGCAAGAGACAGGCATTATATGATGAGCAGATATGTTGATTATCAGGTGACTGATAATCAAGGTAATTGTAGCTTGGGTGATTATGATGATTATGGTGATAAAACATGTGACACACACAGTGACAGTCAATCTGAATCTGAGTACAGTGTCAGGTCCTGACGTTGGTGGCAATCGTGCCTTCTTCTCCATTCCTGCAGCACTTGATGCAGTGACGAATGATATTCATAATGGCATTGTATATATTGTCCAAACTGAATAAATGGCCATTTAAAAAAGATTCTCTGTCTTTAAAGGACAAGTTCACCTTCATTAACATAAAGATTGAGAGAATGTAGCAATATTAGTAGAACGCATCATTGAAAGTTTTAGGAAAATCAGACAATCCGTTCAAAGTTATGAATTTTTGAAGTTTTTGTGCAGTCACCGCTTGATGAGAAGACTACTGCAGTGTATGGTGTCACATGCGTACAACAATAAAAGGAAAATATGAAGAGAATTTCACAAAATTTCATCTTTTGAAAAAAGCACACATTTCCTTGACTCGTTACTGACGTATGTTATGGGTAATATTATTCCCATTGCCTTTAGAAAGAGGCAAGTCAAGTGCTCTTTTATTATGCAAAAAAAGTGAAAATATGTTGAATTTTCTTTACATTATCTTTATACTGTTTGACTTATGACATCACGAGCCTTAGTAGTCTCCTCACCCAGCGGTTCCAACACAAAAATTCTAAAAATTCATAACATTTTCATTGATTGTCCAATTTTCCTCAAACTTTCACTGATGTGTTCTACAAATATTGCTGCATTCTCTCAATCCTTATGTTAATGAAGGTGAACTTGTCCTTTAATATCTCTCTCTACCTGCCATCTGTGTTGCATCTTTCATCAACACAGCTGGTGCTAAGAAAGGAGAACTGACAGGCAAGCTAAAAGACCCTCCTCCATATGAAGGAACAGAGGTGAGAGCTTTGCATGTGTTTATGTGTTAGTCCTATCTCACCAACATATAAATTTCTAGAATTATTAGTGACTGATGCCAAAATAGGAGTAATAGATATGGGGCAAGATATGCTGTTACATTAGGCAGAGGAACCAAAGATGTGTCTGTTTATTACATCTTGAGGCGCCATAGAGTGAGGTTTCAATTAGTGCTTCCACTGCCAAGTGTGGTCAAATAGACCACCTTTCAATATCAGTTTCATTTGGCTATATGTAATCTGAACTGTGTGGTTCAGAAGTCCCTCAAATGTGTTCAGTTAGTCTTGGTATTAATTTTGTAGTTGGTTGAGACAGTAATGTAAAAACTAACTTCTTTGATATACAAGCTTGTATCATGTTTATTGCCCACCACAAAGACAGTACATGCAGTCTCCGTGTGTAGTTTTTGTTTCTGCAGAATATTAGTGTGTGCAAAATTATGATGCTATTCAGTACATCTTGATATGTTTGCAATTTCCTTTTTCTTTCTTATAAATGTGAGCAAGAGTTATGTCCTATACTTGGACAGGCTACATTATATACAGACTAAACCTCTACAAAAATGCAAACAGCCATTTATTGGTAGTAAGACAATAAACACACACACACTCACACACATCTGTAGGTGAGTGCTCTAAAAAAATTTTCTCAGCACTGCTGTGTGCTTTCAATGTTCTCAAATTGATTTCTTTGCTCCCAGCTGAATGAAGTCGCAAACATCAATGACATCGAGGACTACATTGAGCTACTGTATGAGGATAACCCAGAGAAGGTGAGAGGAACGGCCCTCATCCTCCAGCTGGCGCGGAACCCAGACAACCTGGAAGAGCTGCAGTCAAATGGTGAGATATCTGGGGGACCTTGCTCACGTTTGGTGTTCTCCCATCACTGCCATTGCCATGTTTTAAAAAGTGGGGGGGGGGGGGCATTTTATACTTCTGGTGCCACTTCCAGGTTTTTCAGCTGACAGGCAAAAAAAAAAAACAACAACAACAAACAAAAAAACAAACAAAAATGTGTGACTTCCTGCTGCCACTTCCTGGCTTCTTCAACTGACACACACAAAAGGTCTCGTTTCTATTGAAAGCCTTCTGGTACAACACAGAAATAACTTTTGGTAAAAAAGTGAGGGGGGGGGGGCAAGTGGGTTGACCAATGATCCTATGTATTATCCAAAAAAGTGGAGGCCTCCACCCCCCCCCCCCCCCCCCCCCCCCACCCCCTCCGGTTCCGCCAGCTGTGCTCATTGTTAGTGACAGGCAACAAATTGCACTCATGAGCTAACCTGACAGAATACAAATTGTACATTGTAGGTTTCATTGGCTGCTCCCATGTGATAAGATCAGTCATAGCAGAACATAAGTTTGTGTCCACGCGGATGCAATGAGAGTGCTGGTAGCAATATCATTGTCATCATTATCTACCCCCCTCCCCTATCCTTCTGTCACTACAAATCTCCACATTATAAAGGCCGCGGTAGATTTTTATATTTTTCTTACATGTTAATCCTGATGCTCAAGCAAGATGTAACATGTCTCTTGTACTGAAAGACCTCCTTTTTAGCTATGTCAGCAATATATGTTATTTACTATATAGTTTGTAGTGCTTTGATTACACATATTAATTTTGAGTAGAATTTGTGAGTCTGTTAATACATAGGAGATAAACTCGAAAAAAAAAAAAATTGCCTCCTGTTACTCAGTATTATGCTGTGTGTCTTCTCAAAGGTTGGATAATCTGTACACCTATTTTCTGAAATGAATGATACATATTTCTCAGTCTGTTGCAACGTTTGTCTTTTTCAAAGTCAACAGCTTGCAAGATTGTCATTAAAGTCCCAATTTTCAAAATGTTATACCTGTGAAAATATGTAGGGTGTACAGTACTTCTAAGATATCTAGTCTATTACTGTTCTCTCTTTTCTGTTCTATTTTTTTTTTCTTCTTTTTTTTCTACATAATTTCAGAGACGGTCCTCGGCGCTCTGGCCCGGGTCTTGCGAGAAGACTGGAAGCACAGCGTGGAGCTGGCCACCAACATCATCTACGTCTTCTTCTGCTTCTCCTCCTTCAGCCAGTTCCACAGCATCGTCGCCCACTTCAAGATCGGCGCCCTCGTCATGTCCGTGGTCGAGCACGAACTCAAGCGGCACCAGTCGTGGAACGAGGAGCTCCTGAAGAAGAAGAAGGCTGATATCCTTTTTTCCAACACATTGTGCGTGTTTATACAGGAGCCGCTCGCATCGGCGCGCATGAGCCGGTATTTTACCTCCCGCATGAGCGCTTTATTTCTCGTGTTTATACAGAAGTCAAAATACCGGCTCATGCGAGCCGATGCGAGCCGATGTGAGCGGACCTCAGCTGAACCGGACCTCTCGAATTTTGGGGTCAAGCATAGGTCACGTACGCAGTGCAGTTTATTGCATGATGGGAAAAAAATGAAAAAAATCAAGATGGCACCGGCAAAGTCATCAGGGCCACCAAGCTTGAAGGTCATTCTTGTAACGTTCCTCTTGACAACCACCCGGCCAAATGATCAATTGAAATCCAGTTTTTCAGTAAGAAGGAGAAGACGTGGTTCGATCATGACAGATATTAAAATACACGCTTTCCGGTTACCTCTCGAATTTCGGTCGTCTGTATAAACACACAACAAAATATGCGAGGCTCCTCTCGCATCAGCCACCTCAAAAGGTGGCGGACGGAACCTCTTGCATGAGCCTGCATTTGGCGGCGTATGCCGGCATACGCAGTGTTTAAACAGAGCAAAATTCGAGAGGTCCTCTAGCATGAGCCGGCATGAGCCGGCATGAGCGCATATTTTGCTTCTCTGTACAAACATGCTCATAGTTTCTGTCTTTCACCCAGGCTCTGTTTGTCTCTTTGTCTGTTTGTTTGATTGCTTATACTTCTGTAGGGTGACATCCTTAATGTAGTAGCCCTTGTGTAGCCTTCCGAAGACAAAGTGCAGTCTTATTCAAATTCATGAAATTCTTCCGTCGACGGAAGAATTTCATGAATTTGAATAATAAAGCAGTACCCGCTGCATGCTATAAGGATTAGAACCAACACTTGCTGTCGGGCGAAAGCTCGGTGGTCTAGTGGAGATGATGCCTGTCCGGTGATCAGGAGGTCGTAGGTTCGAATCCTGCTCGAGTATGTACGCCCATGATTTTTTATCATGGCCACTACTAAAACACTGATCAATTCAGTGCTAATTTATGTCAATGTAGGGCAATTTGTCAATCAGTTGCAAGTGCAGTCTTACTTAAAAGTTTACCTTGATGTGTGGATTGAGAGAATGCAGCGAAATTAGTAGAAAACATCAGTGAAAGTTTGAGGAAAATTGGACAATCTGTTGATAGGTCATGAATTTTATAAGTTTCATTGCCACGATAGCTGGATGAGAAGACTACTAGAGCTTGTGATGTCACGTGTAGAATGGTATAAAGTAATGTAAAGAATATGAAAATGTAAAGAATATTCATCATATATTGACTTTTCTCAATAAAAGAGCTCACGACTTGCCTCTTTCAGAAGGCAGGGGGAATATTCACTCTGAAAATATATTAGTAGCAGGCTGAGGGAATGTGTACTTGTTTCAAAAATTTGAATTTTGTGGGATTCTCTTTATGTTTTCCTTATATGGTTCTACACATTTGACATCACAAACTGTAGTAGTCTTCTCATCCAGCAGTGGCACATAACTTTTTAAAGGATTGTCCAATTTCCCTGAAACTTTC